>OX243811.1:47852530-48013929 GCA_945859605.1 Lumbricus rubellus | reverse complement strand
ACTATGTTGCTGTTTTACGACACGGTATATCATATATCAAGGATGATTAGTGTCGCCCTCCTCCTTTCTCCTGGCATGGGACTGGCACTGCCAAAATACGAGCAGTGGCGTATAACTGACTGATACTGACTTTTATAGTGAGAGCTGTGGATTGAGAAATGTAGCCTATAAGCTTACTGCATGGATCTATAGAAAGAAAACTGGTTGACATCACTTAACTATACGCAATATATTGTCTTTATATGATGTGTGTGTGTGTGCATTAAACGGTTAAAAATCCAAATCTTTCTTCGTGTTTTTTTTAAGTTCAACGCAGGTCATTAAATAATAATTAACTCACTTCGTGAATCATTATCCAAGCCTAGGCTATATTGACGTTTTGCGCTGCTTTGGAAAACTGACAAAGGAACAAGATCCAAAACTTGCTAGACTCATTAAATATTTTGCGCAAATGCTCAGTTAGGTTTCCAGCATTGGCGGATTATAGGCTATGCCTACTCAGTTTCTTTCTACCTAATAAAGTGTTGCATATAGTTCTCTGTAAGTTTAGTTGTCTGAGCCGAAGGGTTTCAAATTTTCAACGGAGAGGCCTCTTGTTTTCCGGTCCATAGGGAGGAACCATTGGATTATGAATGAGCAACGACGTGTTCCTCAAGGCACATCATCGAGGGTTCCGCGATGAAGACACACGGCATGCATGTGACACACTGCCTAAGATACTTTGGACCAAGTTACATATCATCATTATAACCACCTTATGCAATATGCATGCCATCTCCATTGTACCAACTATTAGGCCAATATTAGATTGCTAATATACCATGTAGAAAGGTTGATCGTGAGTGGCATCCGGACATAAAACCCTTCCGCATTATGGAATATGAACTTTGCACCCGCCCTCGGCTATAAGGCCGAACCATATATATATATATATATATATATAATATATATATATATATCATATATATATATAAATTATATATATATATATATAAATTCTACGCGAATGCTTTGTGTTTATCGGCGACACTGCAGCAGCGTAGAAGGATCATCTATAAATGTCCACAACTCAATGAAGAACTGATAATAAATGCTAGCATAAAAATTGTCATGAGCAGCAGCGCAAAAGACATGACAAATAAAACACATCAATTAGGCATCAACCTCCGCCCTAGGCCTACTCCTTAAAAATGTAGCCTATTACTGTTCACCTGGGTAGCGTTCACTGTTTAAAAACACAGACACTTATTTTTTTACTTCTTTAACCAAAATGACTTTTTTTTATTGCTGATGATGTTAAAACCTTGCATTTTGCATGTAATTATGTAATTGGGTAAGTACGTATTATATATTATGTAGCCTATGTATGTGAGCAATGCATGTATGTGTGCATGCAAGTATTTATGCATGCATGTATGTATGTATGCATGCATGTGTGTATATTATGTGTGTATGTATTTTTGTATGTTTCAATGATTGTTTGTATAGTAGGCTATGGAGGACTTGTATAGGTAGGTAGGCTATGCATGCATTTACGCATTCATATTAATATATTATATTCTTTGAGACAGCGTTGCTTCGACCGTGAATGAATGGATTTCTCTGATGAGGTTGAGATCCTTCTTCACCATGGACATTGGACAGCCGCCCGTTTCGATGGGTGCAACGCGCCATTTAATAGATGCCGGTGGAACTCAGTTACCTCTGCTCGTTTTCAATAAATTTTTGGCAGAAATCGTCGTCGTCGTCGTCCGCGTGCCAAGCCATCTAATGTCCGGTCCGTGCAAGGACTGCAGTGCAATGCGAATGGTTTATTTGAAGCAACGCAATGCACAGTGTAAATCATAATAAATCATTGTATCTTTAAATCTCGAACCATCAAAGTCGGTATAAGGGATGCGATCGGGGACCTAAATGGCGAAGGATCATCTCACCCGATCAATTCATTACAAATTATTGAGCAGGGTCACTGAGGTTCAAATAGGTCCTAGGCCTAACTTCTACAGATGCTATTTTTTTTATAAATCCGACTTAGCCTATCCGAGTAGGCCTACATTAATTTACATTCATCCTAACTAGGGGAAAGGCTTGTATTATGGGCCAGTGTCAGTGTGTAATATGGGCCTCGACTGTTTCTCCCACCTACCATGTCTGCGGAGAGCTCTTATTGTGGGAAATAATCCGTCCACCGATTTCAACTTCCTGTTTTGAATGCGTCCCTGCTCAGTGCTCACAGCCTCTGCACGAAGTTATACAATGTTTTAGTTTTATGTAGATTTCTTATAAAAAATTTCAAACTTCAGCAGCTGTTGTGTGGTTTATTATTTGAGTAATACTAAGCCCTTTGGTCTCAGAAGGTAGGGAATTTCTTCATCATATAAAAACGCAACTATCTTTATATTTAAAACATTCGTTGATCACACTAGGCTATAACGGATTTTCCATAAGCATACCTGTGTGTATAATATGGACCTGTGATCGAATGTGTAATATATGGGCTTCTGCCATTCATACAAGCACACAAGGTCGTGTAATATGGGGCTATGGGCCACTTTTTGTGCTAAGAAAAAAATGTGCTAAAATTTATAATGGCGGCCCACATTACACACAGCTAGTCGTGTAATATGGCCCATTTTTCGTATTTATAAAAAAGTTATGTAAAAATTCATTTGAACAGATTAAAGAATAATTCCTTCATATTTGATCACAATTCACGTCAAGTTATGCCTGGAATAAACGAACCGACGCATTCAGCTGCATCTGTAGCCTACTCTGAAATAGCAAAGTTTCTTAGGGGTCCATATTAGAAGCCCTTCCCCTAAGCTTACAAAGCAGATGAGTTCGCAAGCCATCGATAGTCAGAGTTGTAGCTGGAATACATGTAGGCCCTATAGGCTATTACGAGGTAGGCCTACATCAAATAATAGAGGAAAATGCACACTGCTATTTTTTGGCATGTCGGGTGTCATGAAATAGAGTAGGATATATAGGCCTATCCTCTGCTAATAGTCAAAGCGCTCGTGACTAAAATTTTCGTCCTCGCGATATTTGGGCTCCTTTTGACTTGTCTCGCGGTCGCCGCAGCGACATTCTAAATTCTCAAAAATTGACCGCTGTGCACCACTACTAGGCCTACTAGGCTATTTTTCCGCTATATTACGGGTACCGTGACCAGTCTTGCGTGGGTGTTGCCTGGGGCTCTAATCAAGGGTATACGCGGGTTTACAGCATATAGCCTACTAATCGCAGGCAAAGTATTTGGGTATATTTTTAAAATGAAATTCGGAGCGAATGACTAAAAAAAGTCATCAGTTATTTCGGGTAGGAAATTGTTGACACTTTCACAAGATCTGGATGACAAAAATGATCAGAAATATCGTTAGCTGTTCATCTCGCGATTTTAGGCGACTTTTTGACGAGATTTCGCGACTATAAGATTTTCCTAAATCGACAACCCTGCGCTGAAGTAGGCCTAGAGTTTTATTGGAACGCATGTCGCGGCATGTGTTTAGGCCTATAGCCTAGAGATCCTGCAGAGTGGCCGAGTGGGTTGGTAGACCGCTCGCCACGCCGGCGGCCCGGGTTCGATTCCCGGTCGGTCGGTTTATCAGAGATCAATTTCTTGGATCTTTACTGCGGCTGGCTCGGTCGCAATATTAACGTGGAGTGTGAGGTTGTACTCTGCCTCCGACTCTAGGCCTAATCATCTTCGAAATGAAAAAGTGTCGTTAAGCCCGAAGTACACACACGGCTTGTGTTTCCAGGGTTCCATGCAGTGAGCCGTGGGAACGCAAGTCAAGAATTTCGAGAGCAGTGGGAACGCTGCTCCCACGCGCTTCCACCCACTTTAGACTCTTTTCGTCGTCACTATCATCATCGATCAACCCATAGACATAATAAAGGAAAAACCACCAGGTTTTCAATTAACTGCTCGTGTTCAAGTTGTGAAAGGGAAATCCGACTACGCTCGGAGTGAGAGTAGAATAGGCAAGACCGACACGCGCTTTCAAATGAGCGATAAATAGTGGAATTTAATTAATGGATGAAATTTTTGAAAAAACGAAATAATGAGTGAAATTCGACCAACTAGTCAGCAGATGGACCGAGAAAAGTTGAGTCAAGATATTGAAAAGTTGAAATTAGCCGTTAAAGATACAAGTCTCAGTCGGACCTGGGATGATTTTTCTGATAGTGACGAAGATGCGCTGCACATAACCGAAGACCAAAATAGTCATGATGTCACCGATGGTGTGTGCTACGTTAACGTGTTACATTATTCAACCTAACCGGCGTGTTTTGAAATGTTTGCGTTTTGATTCAAATTGAGACTAGCAGTCGATGTTTGCAAACTGATACATAAACGCAGCCCATCTACAATGTACAAAAACTGCGTTCTCAATTATAATCAAGGTTTTGCTGTGACCTTCTGCCTCATGGGTTGCACGAAGATTGCAATGTATATTGCTAATTGAAGAATTCAATTCACGTTTAAAGATGTTTAAGAAACTGCCATAATTATTTAAATATTTTTTAACACTGGGTATGAATGTCTTGCAATGACAATTGTGGTCAAAATCAATTTGTGATCTACTGTAGCATCAGACATAATGTGGGCTCAAAGTTTTCGTCTGCCTGCCAGAAAGTGTTACAAATGATTATTGCTTTACTCTGGTATTGTTTTGCCAACAATTTCCAATTCCAAAATTAATTCCTATTTCCTTTCGTGGAAGCATATTTCTGTAGTTCGGTAGCTCAGTTGCCGCTGTGACTGAGATAAACAAATATATGACCATCCTGAGTGTTTGTTTGTATGTGCACTTGTTATAGCGCCCCTTCAAGCTCTTCTACTCAGAGGCGCTCCCGAATGCAGAGCGGACACTGCATCAGAGTTTCACGCCGAAGTGCTAAGCAATTGTGAGTGAAGGACTTGCCCAAGATCCTTACGCGGCGAGGTGGATTCGAACCTTGAACCTTCCGGCTCCAAGGCAACGACGCCACCACTACACCACCACGCCCCACAATAGAGCACTCACCCCTACAGCACTAATAAATATTGCCATGAAAGTGAGTTAGTAAGCTAGTGTCAATAATTAACATGCTGTTGGATTTGGAAAATGAACTTTGATTAGTAAATATAATTTTTAAAAAGTTTTGACCGAATTATGACACTTTTTGTTGGGTTCTACTCTTCATCGGGACACTGTGTATATGCTGGAGGTGCTTCACTGGCTCCCTAATCGTCAGCGTATTGAGTTTAGGGTAGCTGCTCTAGTATGGCGATGTCGTCAGAGCCTCGTCCCAATTTACTTCCGAGTGCTGTGTGGCATCACTTCGGGTATCCAAGGACGTCGTCCCTTGCGCTCTGCCGAAAAAGGAGTGCGTACCCGGCCACGCGTTGCTGTGGCTGAAAAAGCGCATCCAACCATCCCTCCCTACCTCCATTCACCCTCCGCCTCCCCCTTCCCCTCTCTGCATCCCTCCCTTCTCCATCTCTCCCCTCCCTCTTCGTCCCGCTCCCTCTCCTCCTTTCCTCCCTCACACCGTCCCTTCCCGACAGCGACGCGGAGAGCGCCCTAAAACGCGTCAGCAAAAAGGCCGCAATGGAATGTGTTGAAATGCGCTACATAAACGGAACACACATTTGAACCACCATTTGAAACGCGCCCGAATTGGAAGGCAAGGCTTATCGACTGGCGAATGTGTTGAATTTGAACAGGAAAACGGTCAAATTTGCAAAGTTGCTTTTTTTGTTTAAAAGATTGTGCTTTTTCCCAAAAAGCATTCTGCAAACTTTCGCTTATTCGAACGGAACGTTTTGAAAACAATAGGTCCACAACTCTCAGATCCTTGAAGCCGACACAAACGCAGTTTCATTTTTATTTATATAGAATTATAGATGGCAATGTACACATGCCTTCTCACAATTACTTACTTTTGCAGAAACATTAAGCAGTTGTAGATTGTAGGTCAGAGCACTCTTTTCTATTCAAATCTGGGGCAGCTGGAATTGTCAAAACTGACCTGTAAGATTTATGCATTATTTATAGAAGGATCAGAATCAAAATTTATGTTCAAAAATTGTCTATTATGACGAATGAATTGTAAAACTTGAGTGTTGTGTTACTTGATAGATGGTCATCAATCTCATCATGTTGAAAGAGTGGGAGGACTTGTGGAAAGATTTTTCCCTGAGGAAGCTATTCAAAACATTTCACAGGATGTAAGTCTTGCTTATAGTTACTAATTCAGGACGTAAGTGTTTTGCTTTTGAGCACTGAATGTGAGCCCACAGTTTTAGCTCAAAATCCAGGTCTCTGCTCGCAAACCTTAACTTTGGCTTGCATGCTTTTTGTAATAGAACCAGTTGAGGATTCTCCAGAGGATTTTCCTGTTGGAATCTTCTAATTACGTGTTGGCCTATTTGATGAGCATACAGATAGTCAGTTCAGTGCTTGACTTCTTGAGTGAGGATTCTGAGGAATTTATGTTTCAAGTGTATATCAGAGTAGACACCTATGTTGGTTAGTTGGTTTAATTAAATTATATTATAGGATAATGTTTTAAGTTTTTTCTTATTCGGTGGTAATTTTTTTTCGACAGTCACTGGGAAGCCTTGGGTCAGTTGAACTGACAAATAGCCCAGAGGTCTGTCTTGCCTTAAACCGAGAATATCAAGACTGGATTCGGAAAAATCTTACAAGGATTCAGATTGTGTTAGAGCATAACAGACAATGCCAGGTGAGCTACTGATGCATCTCTTATCACATTCAAGCTGTTATTAACATTCTTTGTCGTCCTAAATGAGTTATACATGCTGACCCTTAATGCTCATTGCTGAGTACTCTGACCAAGCAGCACTTGAGCTGTGTCCTCTGGTCACGGACTCTGTTAGGCAGTGCCATGAATTCGCTGTTGCTGTAGTATCTGATTGCATACTGATCTATGTTTTTTAAGCATTATTTTGAAATTGTGTTTAATATTACAATGAATGCAGGATCAAAGAAATGCTTTCGAAGCAGTTTATAGATTAGACTTTGTGATTGTAAAGCTTTACTAAGAACTTAGTAAGAAGGTAGAATTCGTAGATGCTACCATGGGAATAGTTCAGTCACTTGACTTGCGTTGTATTGCTTTGGAGATACACAACATTCTAAAAACAAAACATATAAGTGTTGCATTCGGGAATGATTTTAGTTTAAGTTGTTGAAATAAATTCAATAGTTTTTGCTTCTTGCGTTGCTTGGTTCAGCTCTATATTCTGGTTTTGTAGCGAGAAGTCAGACTGGAAATGCAGGAGAAGTCATCAGAGAAGATGGCGCTGAATGCGAAACGAAAGACTCTGACTGTTTATGCTAAGCCATATTTTAAAACTGCTGATGGTTCAGTAAGTCAATAAATTGGATTTGATTTCAGTTAGTTGTATGCAATACTCAAGATCTGCTGCCTTTATGTTTGGTGGTATAATTTGTCCCTATTCAGCTGTGGGATATGGAGTAGTTAACTCACTGAGCACTGCTCTTCTTGAAGAAGTGTTAAGAACTCCATTATGGGGTGTGGTGGTGTAGTGGGGGGTATGTTCACTGCCTTGCAGCCGGAGGTTTGCAGGTTCGAATCCACCTCAAGTCGCCATGTAGGAACTTTGGGCATGTCCTTCACTCGCAATTGTTCAGCGCTTCGGCGTGAAACTGTAATGCAGTGTTCGCGCTGTTGTCGAGAGCGTCTCTGTACTTAGAGAACTTGAAAGGGCACTATAACAAGTGCACATGCAAGCAATATTATATATTATCCACTTTTCTTTTGAGCTTCTGAGGGTCTTTAAAAGTAGGAGACGCAGATTGAATGTGATAATATCATCATTGGCATTTACGCCGTGGGACATGGCGGCCAATTAGCCAAATTGCTCGACTTGCAACGTGAAGAGTGTGGTTATTGTCTATTAAGTTTGACCACTTGAGTTCTTTGCTCACAATTGCTTTGTGCCCCAGATTCAGCTGTGCTGACCTTGTGCTTATATATGATGCTCTAAAATATAGTGCCACTCTGTTGTTTTGCTGCGTGATATTTAATAAAGCATATTCAGATTTATTGCTTATAATTAACATGTACTGCTTAAATGAGATTTGTTTTTGGCATTTAAAGTGAGTTATGATCTTGTAGTTTCCACCACCAAATGACGATACTATGATTAAGAGAAATTCACGTGAATTGGATCCTTTCATTCGACCTCCCAAATCATGTGAGTGAATTCTTTTTAAGTGATTCTATTATTGCCCTGCTAGCTTCGTATATTGTGTAACTGTAAAACTGCTTTTTAAGAGTGAATTGATATTATTTGTATGACTTATGATTGCAATGTGGATGCGCATGTGAAGTGGTGTTGTGTCCTTCAAAGCAAATCAACATAATGATATTATGCTCTTTTAGTGCATAGAAAAAGGTAGATCTACGTAGAAATAATGGATGTGTTTAACTAAATCACTTAAAAAGGTCGGTTCTCTAAGGGTTTTTGCTTTTCATAAATTTCTATTTTTGGTAGGATGTAACTTGCTTATTCATTATTTATGTTACTTATAGTTTGATATATTTTACAGATCTTGTTTTTTATTCATCATTCATTTCAAGAATTTATATAGCACGCCTTCAAGAAGCTCAGAGGTGCTCCCAGTCCAGCCAAGGTTATAAAAGTAAGTCTTAAGGAACTTGTAAAATGCTGATGGGTTTTCCTTCTAAAGGTAACAGACTTGTCTCCAACAGGAGTCTATTCCAGACATAATAGAGTTAGGTGTTTATATATTGTGGAAAATGAAGCTGCTGTAGATCAGTTTTCCAGGCTCCATTCAGCCAAAGTAGCTAAAAAGAACATTTTCAAGATATCTCTAGTTCCTTATTTGTATCTGTTTAGCACCCTTAAATGGCCAGAGTTGTTTCAGTATTATCCTAGTTTACATGTGTCATGGTTAAATGTGGTTTTTGAAGAAGCTTTTTACAACAACATTTTTCTTCAGTGTGTATTAAATTGTTAAATGTATAAATTACATAAATTACATGTGTTTTAAATTATCTTTACTTATGCTAAATATATTTAGTTAAGGATGGAGTAGTGTTTTATTGAAGTGTCGTTGTTTTAGGGTCCACCAGTGAACGTAATAAGTTGAGAGGAGCAGTTCAAGGAGATCGATTGCAGAAATCATTGCGTCCTTTCATGAACAGGCGAGTCTGTTATTCTTTCCATCTCGGTTGAAAGTCAATTTTTTATGGCGCACACCTTCCTGTTAATGAAGCAGTTGTAAAGATCTTAAACTTTAGATGAAAATTCGATTATCAGTTTCGAAAAGGTTGTTAGCTTTTACTATTTTACAAAACAATCTAATTCATTTAGTAAAATCATTTTCGTAGTGAATATTATAAGAAATAATTCATGCTTTTGTGCTGCTTAAAGATTAACATCAGAGCAAACTAATTGCAACAAATAAATAAACTGATATTGACAACCCTAAATAGCTGAATTGGAACTTACTCTGCTCAGCTGGGTTTTTCCCATACACGTTGAAAGTCATGTTTTTTATGTAATTGAACTGTATGATTGGTTCTAGACTACCAATAGTTTTCTTATGACTTTATTTTGCATGTTATTGGTGTTATTCTTCAAATGGATTTGGGCCTCAAATCACTTAGCACTTTGTATTCTACAATACGTTCCATAAGTGTTCTTTTTCGTTGTCTTTTGTATTCAAGGAAAGAGTTTGAAGTCGAGCGACTGAGGTTGGTTACAGCAGAAAGCGAAGAAGAGATGCAGATTAAGGAGAAGATTGAAGACATCGATAACAAGATGAAGGCCATTAGGTACAGAATAATATTGTGTCTGCTTCTGTCTTTCTGCTCTGACATGTTCTAAGACATTTGTGTTGTTACTTGGCTTGAGTTGCTGATAGACTGACGACTCGCTGAATGATCTTCTGACCTAACAACTGATTGACAGAGTTACTGAATTAATGACCGAATAACTTAACTATATATAGTGTACTGTATGTGCATGTAATTTTATGTGAGAAAGTTTAACGAATTGTTTCTTATCCTATAGGGTGTCAACTGACGTCAGCATGATATATGGTGACTTGAAAGAACTCGAGTCGATTGACTGGATGAAAATTGCTAACGTCGACGTGAGTTTCAAAGTCCTATTTCTGTGACACAAACGTGCATACAGCATGCGTAAATCTCCACAAGTTGCATATATCTGTTACACTGGGCAGACTAATGTTCTGAGAAAACATGGTTTAAAACTCATATTATGATGCTCCTTAGCCCAGGTTTCAATGAACATCAGATACGTCAAGAGTTTGTGTATGGGTGAGATTTCATTCATATGACCTTGATAAGAAAAATAAGATAGAAAATATGATAAGAAAGATGGCTTAAGCACTACTATCCATGATAGTATGAGGAATATGTAACAGCAAAGCGGGCTGAGAGACTCATCTATTTTAATGAGATCTTCTTAAAAAGAACCTGTTGATGTCTTATCTATATTGTGAAGTAATGTATTTATTGTATGATCATTTCTGTCATATCCATGATATGTGGTGTTGCAATCCAGCTTGCTAACCATTTTTCTTGAACACAACATATTTTGTACAACTGCCACATTATTGCTTCTTGTCATAGATCTCCGCGTTTCAGTCTGTGTGTTTACGTTGCTCATTTTAATTTCAGTTTGAGGGACAGCGTAGTGCGGAATCGTGTAAACTGTTTTGGCTGAACGCGGCTCATCCGAACATCAACATTTTGAAATGGATGGCTTCAGAAGATACGAAGCTCGTAGAACTTGTTTCGCGGTTCGAAGGTGTTCACTGGGTGGAAATAGCTGAGGAGCTTGGGGTAAGAGATAATATGGTTTCAGTGGTTACTGGTTAGTTTCTTTTGAGATAATTGACTCATTTCTTAGTTATTGCATATAGGACTTGGAAGACTCTTGAAGAGAAATCAATCGTATTATAATTTTCAAGTGCTTGTAAATGACGGATTAAACTTTAAAATCTAACCTGTTCAAGGGATGTCATGCTATGCCTTTAGAATTTGTGTGTGCAGATTTATCGGTGATAATCGGTTTTAACTTCCAATTTGTTGGATTACCTTAAAAGCTCAGTCGAAGTTAAAAGCCTGTCTTCATGGTTTTTTAAGAGTATGGCTCTCATCTGATGTAAATGTGGAGCAAGCAGCCTTATGTTGTGATGATTTGAAGGCTTTTGAGATTACCGCAAGTAAAGGTGTGCAATTGACTTAAAACGTGATCGAGTGATTTGATGATATATAGATTTAGTCCAGGAAATCTAGAGCAAATATACCGTCAACCTGGGCAAAATTGCTTCAGAAGGTTTTTAAACGGTTTCCTGCTCAGAATTTTGTGCTGAATAACATATCCAAAATCGGACAAAATCGGACCATGGGGTCACCCCCAAAAATGGGGGAGAATATAACGATTTTTCGTGTGTTTTATATGCATTGACGGATTGCTGATGTCTTCAACGTGCTAGAAAGTGATGTCTTCTAACAACAATGTTAACTAATTTCTTGGTTTCAGAACATTAGTAAGTATACCTATCTACCGACAGTGAACTTTGGGGGCAATTGGGTCACATACCCCCCCTCAATGGTGTTAAAAGCAAAATGCAAAACGTATACATTATATGTGTATAAATGATGTAGGCCTATACAAAAAAACGATCTTTGAGTTTCTACAATCTACATCAAGTGCTGTTCATTACGGTCATGGCATAAGGGGCAGGGACAAATGGGAAGTGTCCCCACATTTTTTTCTTCGGACATTTATGTTTTTCATGCAAAGAGGCGCCAGAAATTTTAAAAAAACTATTAGAAGTTCAATGTTAATAAATTTCTTGGTATCAGGACATTAATAAGTACACTTATGTACCGTGAGCAGATTCTGGGGGCAATTGTGGCACGTCCCCCAAAAAATTCTAAGAAAAATGCAAAACGAAGATGTATATAGTATAAATGATGTATAATAGGCTACAACTAAAAGATCTTTGAGTTTCTACATAAAGTGCTGATCATTACAGTCATTGGCATAGATGCAGAGGCGGAGGGGAATACCGCCCCCAATATTTTTCTTCGGATATTTCTATTTTTCAGAGGGGTTTGGACCATTATCCACTTCCTTCCATCCAGGAAAAAGAATTAATCAAACTATTAGAAGTTCAAATCTCAAGAGCACACCATGTGACCTCCCTAATCCAACGTGCCCGAATTGGATAGATGGATGGATGGATAGGTGGGTGGATGGATGGATGGATGGTGGATGGATGGGTGAATGGATGGGTGAATGGATGGATAGGTGGATGGATGGGTGGATGGGTGAATGGATGGATAGGTGGGTGGATGGATGGATGGATGGATGAATGGATGGATTTGTGGATGGATTGGTGAGTGGGTGGATGGATGGACAGATGAATGGATGGGTAGATGGATGGATAAATGGATGAATGAATGGATGGGTGGATGAATGGGTGGGTGGATGGGTGAATGGATGTATGGATGGATGGATGGATGGGTGAATGGATGGATAGGTGGGTGGATGGATGGGTGAATGGATGGATAGGTGGGTGGATGGATGGGTGGATGGATGGGTGGATGGATGGGTGGATGGATAGATGGGTAGATGGATGGATAACTGGATGGATATATGGATGGATGGATGAATGGATGGATTTGTGGATGGATTGGTGGGTGGGTGGATGGACAGATGAATGGATGGGTAGATGGATGGATAAATGGATGAATGGATGGATGAATAGGTAGATGGATTGATGGATAGATGGATGGATTGGTGGGTGGATGGATGGACAGATATATGGATGGGTAGATGAATAGTTGGATAGATGGATGGATTGTTGGATGGATAAATGGACGGATAAGGAAGTGGATAATGGTCCAAACCCCTCCCCCAGTTATTTTTCCACAATTCTCACACTGAACATGCCTTTCGATCGGATGATGGTGGAGGCAAAAGACAGATCCGCTTCGGACTTGTCTGGGCCTGCAGGGTCGTCAGCAAGGGGAACAACGGAGAAGATAGTTCAGTTTCGAAGCGCTGAATGCATGACTGCAGTAAGGTTAGGGCTTTCGATCTGTGAAGGCGACAGACGCTGTCTTTCTGATAGTTTGTTTAATTTTTCTTGGCGCCTATTTGACTGAAAAGCATAAATGTCGGCACAAAAATTGAGGGGGACACTTCCCCTCTGTCCCTGTCCGTATGTCATGACTGTAATGAACAGCACTTGATGTAGATTGTAGAAACTCAAAGATCTTTTAGTCTTAGCCTGTTACATAATTTATACAATATAAATCTTCGTTTTGCATTTTTCTTATAATTTATTGGGGGACGTGCCGCAATCACCCCAAGAATCTGCTTGGGGTACACAAGTATACTTATTAATGTTCTGATACCAAGAAATTTATTAACATTAAACTTCTAATAGTTTTTTTAATTTTCTGGCACCTCTTTGCATGAAAAACATAAATGTCCGAAGAAAAAAAATGTGGGGGACACTTCACATTTGTCCCTGCCCCTTATGCCATGACCGTAATGAACAGCACTTGATGTAGATTGTAGAAACTCAAAGATCTTTTATTTGTATAGGCCTACATCATTTATACACATATAAATGTATACGTTTTGCATTTTGCTTTTAACACCATTGAGGGGGGGTATGTGACCCAATTGCCCCCAAAGTTCACTGTCGGTAGATAGGTATACTTACTAATGTTCTGAAACCAAGAAATTTGTTAACATTGTTGTTAGAAGACATCACTTTCTAGCACGTTGAAGACATCAGCAATCCGTCAATGCATATAAAACACACGAAAAATCGTTATATTCTCCCCCATTTTTGGGGGTGACCCCATGGTCCGATTTTGTCCGATTTTGGATATGTTATTCAGCACAAAATTCTGAGCAGGAAACCGTTTAAAAACCTTCTGAAGCAATTTTGCCCAGGTCAAACTGTAAATGGCCTGGACTAATTATTTGCGACAGTGTTTAGAAGGAAAGGATTATTGTTTGTTCTGTTTGAACAGACGAATCGCAGTGCATTCATGTGCCTACAGAGATATCAGACGAAGTTAAATCCATGTCTTCAGACTGGGTAGGTGACTAAAGTTGCTCTCATCTTCTGCCATAGATCTGCATGTCTGATATGAATTGTATTGAAAGTGGGACGCTGTTGTGTATTGTATCGTAGCTGTAGATTTATGTAGCACCTATCACATGATGACTATTCAGAGGTGCTCTCAGGACAGAACCGTATGGGAAAAGAACCCTCTGTAAAGAATGAGAGACGTAAGAATTTAGCCCTTAGTAAGGGGGAAGGTCACTGCAGCAAATGTCTGATGTTGAGTTATACAAAACAAAAAGATTAAATTGATCAGCAGAGAGTAAGGAGCGAGATAAAGATGCAGATAATGTCTGGATTTATGATATTATTTGATCTACTTAATTTAAGTCATCATCCAACTCTTAATTACCGGAAATCATTTGCCAAATTTCATCTTCCTTTGCCATCACAATCATAAAATTTGATCATTAAATGAAACAGATCACCAACTTTCAGGTCTGAAATCTTCACAACTGTTCTGTGTGTGTATAAATCACCACTGCAAAAATTGTAGTTAATTTGCTGTTCTAGTTAACAGTGCATTTGCTTATAGGGAGCTGTGAGCTCTAAAAGGTCAATTGTTGCAGTAAATGCATCTGCATTCTGCACTCTACAGTGTTACTATTTTGCACGTCTGTGGTCTGTAGGCTATTAGGCACAATTTTGTTCCTGATGTAATCTGTATGAGGAAATGTTTTTGCATGCTCTGTTAAAATAATAATGATAGTTGAATTACCGATGTTACAAGTTTTCTTATACATGTATTTCTCATTGAATGTTTTGTTTTCTCTCTCCAGGAAATGGACTCCAGAGGAAGACGATTTCCTAAAGGAAGTAATTAATAATTGCAGGGCTGGCGACTCTATTCCGTGGTCTACTGGTGAGTAGACTCTTTCTGCTGTCTTATGTTATTTTCAGCAACTTATTTAGCCTTTTGTGAAGTCCAATGCACCTCCTGATGTATCTACTTAGGTACTGTAGAATAGATATAGTCCTTTAACTTGTAAATGACGAAAATGGTAGTAAATGGTAAATGGTAATATTAGTAGATGACCGGCAATAGTGATTGTTGTTGAGCAGGTCCTGTCATATCTTTGCTTTCAGTCAAATTATGGTCAATATGTTTTTAGAATATGGCATCATTCATGCCACTTAGTAAATTTTGAGCTAGATAACACGATCATGAAATGAAACTGTAAGCAACACTTTATATTTTAAACACGAATTAAAAAGGACAACTTAAATTAGGATGACAGTACTTATGATGACACTTGTGATACTTGTGATGATACTTGATTTTGATGTAAAGGATGGTGGTGTAGTTGCACTTTATCAAGTCTGTGCTAAAAGTGATTCATTGTTAAAATAGTGATTGGTGGCTGTCATTATAAGTTATAATGCAAAACTGAATGATGAAGATGGTAGCCATTATTGTATTGTTGTGGTGGTTAATATGGTAGTGGTTATTGGCAACAAAGATGGTAACAACATTAGAATGATGGTGGTGGTAATGGCGGCAAAGTGGTAGTATTGTGAAAATGATTTGTGTGTGTTGCTAAATTGCAGTGGCGTATTATGTGGAGGGACGCAGCCGAGAGCAGTGTGCCAGGAGATGGGAACAGCTGCATCCAAAGAGCTTCAAGAAGGGAAAGTGGACGGTGGAAGAAGACAAAGTAAGTTCTGGTTTAGATCGTTTGCTGGTGCTAGCCATGATTGGGATGTTAGGTTTGGTTTATGAATATATTCATGTTACTTGATTGTGTTATCTCTACAGTGTTGTAACAGAATCATGTATGGTATGGTGTTGTTGCTTTCTTTCAACTGAACATGCAGTCCAGATTTCATTTTGAGACTTACCTTTCTTTTATCTGTGGTTGCTTGCCATCTGCAAGCATTTAAAAAGTTCATTTGTAATTATTTCTGTTCAACATTGTGAATAACACCATCAGTTCTTTTCTTTATTTTGTTCTGAACTTCTTAGAAACTGATGGAAGCTGCCAAGCTGTTTGGTGTGAATAAATGGTGGAAGATAAGGGAGTTTGTTCCAGGCCGCACAGCAGCACAATGTCGCGAAAGGTGAGCTTTTTATGTCGACTTTGGAATACAAGCCTGAGGGCTTTTTGAAACTTGGATTTGCGGGTTTGGGGGTTTCAGAATAGCTGGGTTACCCAGATTACCAGGTACCTATATTTGTAACTGAAATATTTTTCATTGAAAATTGAAACACTTTTTGCATTGTCCATTCATTTGTCAATCGTGTAGAATTTGCGGAACAATGTCAGTGCATATCTTTTCTTTGATGAATGTTGAGATGTATAATCATTGATGGTTTCAGATGGAAAAACACTCTGGATCATAGTATTCATTTTGGTGAATGGAGATATGAGGAGGACAGAACTCTGTGGCTAACTGTGCAAGAACTTGGTGTCGGTAAGGTGTTCGATTAAATTCTCAGTGGAGTTTTGCAAGTTGACTAACTCTTTCATAATATAGTTTGAGAAAAAAGGATGAAAAATAATTCTGAGATTCTAGATATTACAGTAACCAATGTATTTTGACACTAAAGCAGTGTGTGCATAAGTTTGGAGACCCGCGTTGAATTTGCTTAGACCAGTGAGCAGCATTCAATCTGCTTTGCAATAGCGCTTGACTGTTTGCACCAAAACTGAAACTCTTGGAAACAGTCTAGCACGGATATTTAGCAGATTTCATTGACCAAAGTCTCTTTTGTTTGGTATAAAGAAATCCAGTGAATGAAATCCATCCAGGAATTTCCTACCCTGGTGTTGGAGTACCAATGTATTTAGTTATCTACCAATCAATCAATCCACCATCTACCAATCAATCAATCCACCATCTACCAATAAATCAATCCACCATCTACCAATCAATCAGTGCATCATCTACCAATCAATCAATCCACCATCTACTAATCAATCAATGCATCATCTTCCATCTATGAGTCCATCCACCTTTCCACCAGATTGCCCATCCATTTGCTATCAATATTTAATGCCACGTAATCAATTTCTGAAGCTTAGGTTCAGATGAGTTTGCATAGATAGAGTGCGGACCTTGTAGACTTTAGTCTTTGTCACAACAGGTCACTGGCAGAGCATTGCGAAGGAGTATCTTCCTGGACGAACAGACAACATGTGCCTCCAGCGCTACCGCCGACTAGTGCACTGGTACCAGGAGAACAAAGCACAGGAAAGGGTCAGTAGGTTAAATTTGGAAGTAAAAATCATAAGGATTGGGAGGGATGGGTTGTGTGCATAATTGACAGCATTTCTTTAATCAGTATAATTCTCTGGCATCGCTCTATTCCATGCTTTGAAATTTAATTGATTTAAGACTTTTGATTTTGGTTGGCGATTCCAAGAAACAACGATTGAAATGAATCAACTCATCATTGCTGTTGTTCGTTGTTGGTTTGTTTAGATGTGACTGAGCGTAGATCGCCTTTAAATGTTAGGATACTGCAGTTACTGAGCACTGCAGTAGAAGTCTGCTCTGTTAAATTAGATAATTCCTGTTCTAAAATGTGATATAATATTTGCATTACAAATTGGTTACTTTGGATACACTTCACTGAACATTTACCGGTACTTGTACTTGTTCAGGTGAAACGCCAATCAAAGGCAGGTGGATGGCAGAAAAACCGACGATGGAAGAAGACGATGACGACAGATAAGCAGCAGACGAAACGGAAGCAGACGGAAAAGGTGATCGAGGAGAAAGCAAAGACGGATGAAAAGCAGAAGGAGATTTTGTCGGCTCTCAAATACGTTGAAGGCGTTTGTGCTGATCGTCCGGATCATGGTCAAGGCGATGGTGGATGTTCGATACGAGAAACAATACAGGTGCGAACTTACTTACAAGTAGCACTCTCTTATCTCCTTTATACGAGAAACAATACAGGTGCGAACTTACTTACAAGTAGCACTCTCTTATCTCCTTTATACGAGAAACAATACAGGTGCGAACTTACTTACAAGTAGCACTCTCTTATCTCCTTTATACGAGAAACAATACAGGTGCGAACTTACTTACAAGTAGCAACTTTCTCTTATAGATCTTCTTTTCAGCTGAGAAATGTGAGCTACATGTGGAAGCAAACACATAGTTATCTATCTTCCAGTCAACATTGATTACTTTTAGGGAAGAGACCAGAATACGCTGCCCCGTGTTTTCATATATGTAGTACCTTGTGCTACATGATTGTCGCAGTTGTGCGATTCAGTCATACTGCATTGCTAACATTTTTAGCCTTTTTCAGCTCTCTGTAATATTGTTTACAGCTTGAGTAGGTATTCAAATTATATTTTCATAGGACCCAGACTGTGAGTATTACTACAGTTAGTTTTGTGTGATGCTCCATTTCTTAATTAATTCAAATAAGATAAGAGTAGCTTTTGAAGAACTTAAGGCTATAAGCACCAGCCTTCGGGAGGCACTATATAAATTCCATGTACATACATACATACAAAGTCATACATACATAGTATTACATGCATGCATACATACATACATCATACATACATTACATACATATATTACATACATACATACATACATACAACTTGTCACTGAATGTGAATGGTTCAAAACTCTGGTTAAGCTGGGCAAGATTCATTGCTTTTTGTTTAAAGTTACCTAAAATTCCTCTTCCTGTCGTCTATTTAAGTAAATTGAATATTTTCAGATCTCAGATTCTGAGAAGCGACCTGTGTCTGAGTCGGGTGATCACCAGTACAGTGCGAATGAGATTGAAGCGATGCGACGTGATCAAGATCTTGGTTAGTATCTGCCAATCCATATTTCATATGTAAACAATTTCTAAAAGATTGAAGTCATATAATCTATAGGGGCTTGCAATAATTTTTTTTTAATCTCCATAATTTGACTTTTTTTAATCGATTAAATTCGATTAATTTGGTATATGTTATGGAAAGTGTGAAAACTGCCTGAAATGTAGTAAAGGAGTTGCTTCTTTCTGTCTGCAGAAAACCTTAATCAGACTGTTTATTTCAATAAAGAGATTTAATTTTTTTATCATCTTCGACTTTTCTATCAGCATTTACCTTAATTACGAAATTATTTCTTAATTTTCCACTCAAAATTTTCACATTATCACTGTTCATCGTATTTTCTACTCTGGAAATCGGCCTCTTCACATCACGATACGATTAAGAAAATTAATCGAACATTGTGTTTGTTGATGGTGCTATGAAACGCACTTTTCTCAAGGTCATGAAGAAATTATAATTATTTGGCAGTGAAAATGAAAGTTTAATGCCCCAATTTAATGTTAACAGTTGGTATATATTTTTGTCTTATGCTGATTTTGCGTCATCTTGCTTCTATTGAATGAAACTGTTTTTCCTCCCGTGCAGGCATCGTTATTCCACGACCGTCAACACGGTCGTGTTTGAATCGCAACTGCTTGCCGGAGCTGCGCAGATACCGACTGCGGAGTAATATCGGAAGAAGAGTTGCCTCTCAGGTCTTGCTGGAAAGAAGGGCGCCATCCAACCTCCGGTCACGATTGGATGACCTCGTTCGCGGAAAAGGAACGTCTGGCTTTGTGAGTTGCGCTGAATAATAATTAATTCTCGTCTGACATTAACTTATTATTGTTGACTTATATCTTAGTGTGCTTGATACTTACGAACCAATAAAAAAAATTGATTGATTGATTGATTGATTGATTGATTGATTTGATTGATTTGATTGATTGATTGATATAATCATTTGCCCTTCACTGATCTGTTGTGTATGAATTTAATTGAAAGCCGATAACTAACCAAACATATGGACAGCGTGATATATTCTAACAGTTGTTTTGATAGCAATAAAGAGCAATTCACAGATGCACAGTTGCACACCAATCCAAGAAAGCTTGGCTTACAGATCTAAGTGTATTCGTTAAAAATTGTGCTTTTTCTGGTTCTGAGCTTATTAGAATTTTAGCAGAACAGCTGTTGATAGTTTCCACATCTGTGTATGGTCCAAAGAAAAGCAAAGCATGACTTGTCGTATAAAATTAGAAATTAATTTTGATCTGATGAGTGTCATCTGTGTAACTTACTTCAGTCCCAGCCGCTTCAGGACAAGCTGCAGTCACTGAGTGATAATGCGACCATACGTGAACTCATCGACCTATCGGCTGAGGTCAAGCAGGAGGTCGGTTCTACTTTGGGGTCAACGTCGGGTCAGAATCGCGGTCGTCCGAAACGTTCGGAGGAAGAAACGTACGTCGAACACAAAATCTCGGTTCTGGCGTGCAATCCTCTGATGAGGTCGGGAGGCATGAACCGCTGCATCAAGTTCACAGGTAATTGTTGAGCTTCATCTTCGTCTTATTCTTCCTGCATTGCCGTATTTTCTTTTTGGGTTGCGCTATGCTGAACTATGAGAACGGATCAACAGTCTTTCAAGTTTAGTGTGTTTATTTGTCCAGGATGCAAATGTATTTGGGGCTTGCAGAGTAGTTTCTTTGACAAGACACGGAAATGGCTAAGTGCCGTTTAACCCAATCAATCTGTGATTTGCATAAATATGTTGATTTGCATAAATATGTTGATTTGCATAAATATGTTGATTTGCATAAATATGTTGATTTGTGTTTCAGATGAGGATTCAGGCAGGACTGGTCTTAGATCATCGAAAAAGAACTCTGAAGATAAGCATGGCAAAGTGGTTAATCTTATGGCTAATGTACGTATTTAATTCAAACTGAAGTTCTGTAATTTACATGCTTAATTTGTTAACTGTTTGTGCCAAAATATTGGCTATTAAAAGACAATGAGCTCTACTCGAGACCGCACGAATAGTTGCATCTGTTTCTGTATGTGTGACTGTTATAGCGAGTGCACTAAAGTAACTCATCCCTCATTAATGTCATATATGCTGTGGATGCAGCCAGGCCTTGTTTACTGCCTGGACCATGGTATCGCAGTGTCAGTAGACTGATTCTTTGGGAACGGTGACTGAGTGTTGTTAGTAGACCTATTTTGCACGCTATTTGTATTCATATTCGGTCAAATAGTTGGTTCTATTATTCGTATTCAGCCGAATAGTGATAAGCACCTATTCGGTACAGCGATAATTCAATAATAATAATTTGGTGCAGTGCTGGTTAAAATGTTGTTCTTTTAAAAAGTATGTATTGTATAATATTGTTTAGATTGGTAGAGTTTTCTGAAGTGTAAGAATAAACAAATAATTAGTGAACTGTTTAGTTTTAATTCTTTTGTCATAAATATGGTTGGTTTGTAGGCTCTTGGCTTTCGGAAATGTCCTCGTCCTTCGGTTCCTTCTAGTCCTGTACAGCGATCGTCCGTGTCACCTGATGCCCCAGCAGATGCCAAAGCAGATGCCACGCCAGATGCCACGCCACCGCCACAGACGACTCCGGTTCAGCCCTCATCATCCGCTGCTCGTCATGGATTTGCGAAAGCGATGTCGTCGCTGTCGCCAGAAACGAGCGTTGTCGTTGTGCTGAAAAGGGCGACGCAACCGTCACAGTCATCATCGACAGAAAGTATGTCGATGCAGCATACGCCACAAAATGGCGGTTCCACACCCGAGTTCAGTTCTGATGCCACAAGTGATCCGAGGTTAGAACCGGGCAGGCTGAACAAGGCTGCTTATGGCAGGGCAGCCCTTGAAGGAGCACAGGCGAAAGTCTACCAAATGCCGCCTTTGCCTCCGTCCTTCTCTACATTGACCGCATTCAAAACTCTGTTGTTGAATCGCGCGAAACTGCTTTCGGTTGCTGGCAAGTTTCACATTCCTGGCATTCTCCCAGTTCCTAAGTCGATGAAGAAAACAGTCCAGCAGGAAGCGTTGAAGGCGGAAGACAAGGGTTTGGATTCAGCGACGACAGGCGTCGTGAACGGAACAGAGACAACGGCTTCTGTCAGCGCCGAGTCGCTTGAGTCGCGTGAGGACGAGACGAAAGAGACGGGTGCTCGAGAGAACTCACTTTCCGCTGAAGCTGAATCGAAAGATATTAACTCTGCCATGGACGATGGCAGTGCGAAAACTGATGGAGACTCCTCAAAGGGGTTGCCATCTGCATCAAAAAGAGGTCGTAAGGCGGGAGCAGGAAATCAGAAGAGTCCAAGGAAACTGTCGCGACTTGCTGACGCTGACTCTAAACAGCTTCAGCTGCAAGTCGTTAAATCAAAGTTGCGAAGTCGGCGTGTGCTGGCGGCAATTCATGCGTCACACGACTACCAGCTGTTACGGTCGCGATTTCTGTCGCTCTACCTGTGGCCGGCATTTATGTCGACGCTTCCTTTGGAGGAAGTGAAACCGGGTTCTTCGGTCGAGGTCACGAAGGGAACAGAAGCCGACGATGCGATGTCGTCAGCTGAAGAACAGGAACGAGACTACGTTGTGGATGAATGCAGCAGCGATGATGATGATGATGATTGGTCAAAGAGGCATTACAAAAAGAGGTGAGCACTTTCGTTCATGCAGCTTTTCAATTACATGCATTTTATTCTCAAGAATATTAGTATCTGAAGAATAAAGTTCTAGTATTACTATTTATAACTTACTTGCTTCACTTAGTTGTGCACCCAGTAAAGATATTTTGTACATATTTACAAACTTACAGATTTTTCACTGAGCAGCTAACAAGACTAGCAGTAGTTATTACAATTGTTTATTATTTCTACTTTATTGTTATGGTTATTTTTCAAAATTGCTGACCATATCAGATTATTTGTTGTGACCATGAAACGCTAAAGTTCAGTTGCATTATGTATTCAATGTTCAAGTACATAGGGACCTGTCGTGATGTATTTGGTTAATGAAGCGGTTAAGGACTTGTAAATAATGTGCATTTGGATTGTGACGTGTATATTGATAGGTAGATAGATGGATAGTGTATATTTTATATAAGTTATTGATGGGCAGATGGATACATGTACTTAAATAGTTAAAACTGTGAAATCATTGTGGATGGTGTTTGCAATTGTCGTTTAGATACACTGGTTCTGGTAAGCCGAGGTCGTACAGTGGATGGAAGCGAAAGGAGGAGAGAAATGACGAGGAGGAGGAGATGGATGTGAAAGATGCTGCATCCATGGACACGAGTTTAGTTTCATCACAAGGACCATCTTCCAGTTTTGCAGGTAGATCAGCTAGCGACATTATTTTATAATGTCTGTATTCCTCATAGTCTAATGATTAGATACACTGGAATGTTAACCAGGATCGTGGGTTGAAGTATGTGAGAATTTTAAAGCATCTCTTACAGTACTAGTAAGATGCCCATTTGTGGGGCGCGGGGGTGTAGTGGGTATGTTTGTCACCTTGCAGCTAAAGGGTTACAGGTTCGAATCCACCTCAAGTCGCCACGTAGAGACCTTGGATAAGTCCTTCACTCGCAATTGCTCGTGTGCTTCGGTGTGGAACTCCGATGCTGTGTCCTCACTGTAGTCAGGAGCGCCTCTGAGTAGCGAGGTTGAGGGGGCGCTATAACAAGTGCACCTACCAATAAATATGATTTTATGTGCATTGCCATAAGAATTATGATTTGAGAATTTGCAGTTTTTGCTGAGAAGCGTCTTTTGAGGTTACTGTTAAGGCGCTATATAAATGTCCATTATGTCCATATAGGTACTTATATAGTACAACATGCATGGGTCATTCCATGTCAAATCAACCAGTAAATTGACAATTTGCCATCACACCCCTTTGGATTTTTCTGAAAGTTTTTGTGCTTAAACTACATGTAATATGAGGAATAACAGTGAAAATTTGAGCAGAATATATATCTCAAAATTTGACCGAGATATTAATTTTTGAAGTTAATGATCAAAAAACGTAGCATGAGAAAACAGCATGATCCACCAAGTTTGGACTGTTATATCTCGGCCATGAGGTGACCTGTAGATCATCTAAGAAGAACAGTGGCAGTTGTTTTTAAGACTTTTGGTTTCTTCTTTACAGATAACTTTTCATCTCAAACTGAGAGTCAGAAGAAGAGGCGAATGCACGGCAAGAGAACAATTCTTGTCATCGACGACCTCAGGAAGAGCAGGAAGAGCAGTCGCCTGGCTGAGAAAAGAGATCTGAAGCAGCGAACCGAAGATCAGGAATCTGTTGTAGCCATCGAACATCATCGAGTTATGCTGAAGGCGACAGACGCAGAGTACGACAGCGAAAGCTCCGCTCCACGAAGGAAACGTCGAAAAATAACGTCCGACATGTCAGACACGGAACAGAAACCGGTTGGCGCTGAACTGTGGGAGAGAAGTCGTTTATCGGCACAGAACGAATTCGGTGATTTGCGTGCGAACGCCTACATGTCAAATGAATGTCATGTCCAGAATACGTTGTCAGACTACGTCGTGCCGTCTGATCTCAGCGCCAGTTCTGCAGAACCAGCAGATTGTAAAGCTGGCATCGTCGACTCGAATGCGTTTCTTCAGCCAGCGTTTCTCGATGCAGGCGGATATCTTCAGCCGTTCATCGTCGGTCCAGACGGCATTCTTCAGCCGGTTGTCGTCAATTCCGGTCAGTTCGTAGAAACCGTCGTAGACTCGGACGGCTTCTTGAGACCATCGTCGGTGTTAACGTCGTCAGTGTTATCGTCGTCGGTGTTATCATCATCGGTGTTACCGTCGTCGGTGTTACCATCGTCAGAGCCAGTGGCGCTTCTTCCTAGTCTCGTCGACACCTGTCAGTTCATCCAACCGATGGCTCTGAATTTTGATGAAGTCTCGGGGAATTCTGAAAGTTTACTATGTCCGACTCGTATGGATGCAGCGGGCGATGGTCAGCACATCTATCCGATGGATGCAGCTGGTAAATTGGAGCCACTGTCCGGTGTTTCATCAACCGAGGAAGATAGTGTGGACACGTGCTCATCCAGTCAGTTTTCATTCGGCTTTGATAAGGCTCCTGTTCCAGTGGATTTCACTGTGGTGGCCATGTCTAGTAAAGCAGAGGAATCTGATCGATATTCTACGCAGGGCACAGACAAACCGACAACACAAATGCAGCATGATGTGTCGTCAGCAGAAGATCTCATGGATTGCTCTGACGACGTTGCTCTAGTAACTGAAGCTCAGGAAAGCAACTGTTTAGAAGAATTGAAGTCTGAAGTAGACACTGCCTCTGGCTCGTTGGATGAGAGTTGTGAAGAGGACGATGCAACAACGCAATCGAATTACAACGAGAGCAAGTCGGACAAAGAAGCCACTGATCAAAAGCAAGCAGAGGATAGCAACTTGGACGTGCTTATTCGAGCGAGTGAACTGATGGGAAAGAATTGGACTGATGCTGGTTTGGAGACAGGGAATCATCAGGCTCCATGCACACCACCTGCTGAGCTTAACATTCCTGCAACTGCTTTGCATTCTTCCTCTGATCCCATTGATGCTGGTCACGTGCAGCTGGAGAGTCGCAGTTCAGATGCAACCAAATGTATTGTGTTTCATCCATGTTTGGCTGAAACTGGTTTCTCTTCTCTCAGCACAGAACAAAAAGCTGATGTAGCTCCAATTTCAATTTCAAACAGACAGCTGGAAGGCGCTCTTTCGTCCACTCAATACTCTTGTCTTTCCGGTGATACAACAACCAGTTATGGTGAGAAGTCAGTTCCCACAGATAGACACCACACGAGTTCTGTAACATCTAGCAACATCACGTCTTGTTTCACTGACTTGTTGGTGATAAGAGCTGATGAAGCAAACGACACCGTCCCGTCACCTGCTATAACGAAGGGCAGTTCGGATCATCATGTCGACGATCGTGTCATTACGATTGACGACATCGCTTCAGCCGAGGAAGAAACCGGTAAACAAAGTGCAGGAACTGAATGCATTGGACAGCTGGAGTTGGCAGGAGCTTCAATGGCAAGGGAACCGACGACTGCAGGAGGAGGATCAACGTGTGCAGATGACGACATGGATTGGATTGCGACACCAACCATAGAGACAGTCGCATCCTCCTCGTCAGAAAGTCCACAGTCGTCTGTCTCATCTGTAAGAATCGTATCGACTGTTCAGTCAGAAATCGATTCCAATGCCGACCAGGAGACGAAGGACAGTATAAACGACGACCTCAAACTTCAAATGACCTTCAGTGAAAGCGAAAGTCCCATTGCAACATCGGACGCAAGCGACCGTTTGAACGCCAAGACTTCGGTTATTGCAAGTCCGGTGAACAGCGTGCGTTTGGCCAATAGTCAGCAATCCCCCGGTCAACAATCCCATGTCTCACTGACCAGCTCTTCTTTCTCTTCTGCCAACACCTTTGCCTTTGCTCCTGCTAGTCCACAAGTGATGGTGCCAAATGTTGTGCCAGTGCTTGGCACAATGCCATCCGTCCTGCAGAGCGCCACAGCTGCAGCCGTCCAGCAGCTGACGACGATGATCATGAGTCAAATGCTCGAATCATTGCAGATGCAGATGCCACAGTTTCAAGGAGCACAGTTTCAAGGAGCACAGTTTCAAGGAGCACAGAACTTTGCCTTTCCTCTTGTCAATGCTCTAATGCAGTCCACTGGCTTACCTTCATCTGCAGGGCTACAGGCAATTGCTGGCTTACAGCAGCCTGCTTTTGCACAAGCACTTTCTGGCTTACAGCAGCCTGCTTTTGCACAAGCATTTTCTGGCTTACAGCAACCTGCTTTTGCACAAGCACTTTCTGGCTTACAGCAACCTGCTTTTGCACAAGCACTTTCTGGCTTACAACAACCTGTTAGTTTACAGCAATCTCCTTTGTCACAGCAATCTGCCACTTGGCGACAACCTGCCGACGTACAGTCATGTGCTGCCTTTCAGTCACCTGGTCTGCAGCCATCTGTTGGATTACTTGGTGCTAGATCTCCACTTGATTGGTCTGCCTCATCTGGTTTGCAGCCTGGAGCTGCATTACAGGTAGATGCTAGCTTGCAGCCATCATCCTTGGGCTTACAGAATGGAACAATGATGCAGACTCCTGTGGGCCGTCAGATCAACTCCATTGGGGAAATGGGTTCCAGTCAGCATGCAGCTGGATGCTTGCCGTCTATTTCTGGCATGCAAGGCAGTGTTGACTCTCAGTTAGTCTCTGGCAAGATTCTGTCGGCTGAAAGTATCCTTCAAGCAAGTCCATTACAGTCGAATTTTTCAACTCTGTCAATGACTCAGTCTTCACCTCAGGCTTTTCTACAGACTGCAACAGGTCATCTGTCGGGATCACCAGCATTTTCAGGATATCTGCCCGGGTCACAGCCATATCTTTACCCTGTGCCAGGAAATCTAGTAACAGCGCAGCCAATGTCAGGAAATTTCTCTGGTTTGTATCCTTTACTGCAGACAGCACCATGGAATCTGCCAGGATCACAGCCTTTGCTCCAGAATGTGACAGACAGCAATCTGTGTTCATCACAGTCTGTGTTGCAAACTGTGTCAGGGAATATGCCAGCCTCGCAGTCGGTCCTTGAGACTCTGCCACAGAATCCTTCATCAGCATCTGCAGCAGCAGCAGTCCTACAGAATACTAGCGTACATTCCAACCAGTTGCATGATTTTATTTCCATGAATCCTGGTCAGTCGAGTGCAGCCATGAATCCCACCGCTGCCGCATCCCTGAATCACCAGCTGCTCAGTTGTTTTGTGCCTCAGATGAGTGGCCAGTTTCAGCAGCCGGTCTCTGGTGTTACCATGGCTACCAATTCTTGCCATCAGATGGCGGCTTCACAGCAGGGTCTTGGACCGTATGTTGATGCGTCCGTCCTGCAACAGATTCATTCTGAATCAGCGTCTGCTGCGTACATGATGCCGATGCACCCAACCAACCATGCAGCTTCATTGATATATCGTTCTCCAACTGTGTCTGGTTACCTGCCATCTTTCATGGGAATGCAAGTGATGAACAACGGTCCAACTGTTCTGCCTGTCGTTTCATCTTTTCTACCTATTCAGACCTCTGCCACTGCAGCTGACCAACAGACACCTGCTGCTCCTTCTGCAGTCGGCAGCAGCAGTGCGCCAGTGTCGTCGACGTGAGTGAGTGAGAGAGAGAGGCCTTTTAAGAGAACCATTTTAAGCATTCAATCGTGCAGCACAGAAATGGTGATGTAGAATCTTCATTATATCATGATATATATGAGGAGTTGTTTTACGGCATCTTCGGAGAAGATTTTATGTAAGTTATTCGGTTAAGTATTTTAGTTAAAGCGTTGATTTTTTTAATTGAAGGATGTTGTTCTGTTCTTAATTGGATGGATTCATCTGATACCGTTCCTGCAATTGGTTGTTTGTTCATCGTCGATTGATGTTTCGTTGTTGGTTTTACATTTCAAGAAAGAGAACCGTTCTTTGTTTTTACACATTTGTTTGGACTGCGTTGCAAACATTGCAACTGTATTGGTGGTCGCCACTCGCCAGTGGTGACGTTGTTTTATTGTTCAGCATTAAAGTTTTATGCTTCAAACCGTTTCATCATTCAGTTAGGCTAATAAGGTCTAATAAAAAAAATGACTGATGTGCAGTTGTGCACTGCAAAAGGTGCTATATAAATTTACAATACAATACAAGAGTAGACTGACAAGGTAGTTGGTCATTGCATTGCATCCATGGGCATAAATGTAATCCAGTCAAACAAAGTCTTCACCTCAGCCTATCTTATCTAGTCTTTGTTTTGGCACTGAATAGATTCTAAGGGTTTTGCATTTGAGACTTTTAGTAATTTCTACTTTGTTCTTACTGATTCCAACTTAACTAATAAGTGACAAATCACTGATGCACAGAAGACACACTATTGGAAAGAACCGACTTAATGTACCGCGGTAATTTAATATTGCACTTCAGCCAAACTAACTCTGATGAAGGAAAGTCATGTGATGCATACATTTAAGATTTTAAGTCCAGAACCCATTCACATCTAGTTTAACATGAGGTTTCCTTGAGCACAGCAAGATGCAGAAAAAGCTTTTGTAGAGTGTCTTTCAAGAGCCTCTCAAAGGTGGCGCCATATCATTTAAATTTTATTATTAGGACAACGAGAGAGACCTGATGGATATAAAGTTAACTTGCCTGAATCAAGAAATATATAAGGAAAATCTGTGCCATTTATTTCAATGAATATTCTTCACAACAGATGAATAGATAGTCGATCAAAAGCACCAGTTATATATCTGCAATCACAACGCTGGTGCTGTGTAATACAGCCACATTATTCCATGAGATCAGTCTCAGCTTTATTTCACCACAATAAAGTCTCAGCACAAAAGAAAAGTAAAAATAAAATGTTAGTACAAACAAATATGTGTATCTTGCACTGACTGCAATTCACAACTCAAAGGAACTCTCTATCTTTGCATCTCAAAGGAACTCTCTATCTTATCATCTTGAAGGAACTCTATCTTTGCATCTCAAAAGAACTCTCTAACTTTGTATCTTGAAGGAACTCTCTATCTTTGCACCTCAAATATCCTCTATCTCTGTTTACAATGTGCAATAGTTAAACAGCAAATTTCACAAGAATGAAGCATAAGGATGAGAGTACATGTGTCATGTAGTGTGATCAACATGTGTCAGAAGATGTACAAATCTGAAGATTATACAGTGCTATAAATTCAGATAAACATAAAGACATAGCAGGAACAAAATTGCACAGCTGTCACAACATCTGTTAAATTTATTACAACAACAAAAGTTACAGAATAAAAAACTTGTCAAGTATATAATAAACAAGTGATACAGAATGTTTTCAATTGAAGTGATTTTGTGACAACAAAGCACAGTGGACTACAGACAAAAATGTCACAATGAAAAAGTGATGACACTGAAAGCATCTGAGAAGATTAAAAACCTGTAAATGCTTGATTAAATCAACATCCAATCAGTTTTGATACAGAAAACAGACAAAAGGAATATTCTTGCATTTCGTAACCATCAAGTTTTTAGATACCAATTAACACAAAACAACCTCAGAGAAAAAATTACGGCTTCACTAATATTTTTACGGCTTCAGTAATAATTTTGCACAAGCTGCAGTAGATATAACACCTTCAGTTCGGGTGCTTTATGTTGAGAACAAAGTAGTACAGCACTTCATGCTTGCTCAAGCTGTTATTAGACATATTGTGTCTTTGTTCTGCATCATTTCTTTTTGGTAGGTCTGCATATTGATGCTGCTGTATCCCTTCGATGCAGTTTCCTTTTCTTCTTAGTTCATGCACCACAGAAACCAGTTGGCGCTGGACTGTGAAAAGACGTCGTCGTTTGTTGGCAGAAAACGAATGAGGAGAGTTGTGTGCACACATGATCTCAAGGACTCTCCAGTGTCAAGAACTACCTTCATGGCGAATTGTTATTATTTCCTTTATGCACTCAAAACAAGTACCAACGTATAATTCATATGCTGCATTTTTAATGCCATGAAATCAAAGTTCCTTTCAACAGACAATAATTCTGTATTCCAGAACAAGATGTTGAGGTGAATGTTTCAAAAACAATGTTTAGCCATTGACGAATAGGTCAACAGCCGCTCTAGCTAACGGTGGTAGTCAATTCGTGTGTAGCACCAAGACAAGAAAGAGCATCAGAAACAGATTGCAAAGCAGATGCACAAAACTTCACAGATTATTATGATGTACTCCATTCAGAAATCATCTAAGGCTCAAGTAATCCATCGAAGAATCATTTAACTTGATCGCAGAATTTAGAGCAGAAACGGAAGTAGAACATTTCATAAGACAGTCAAAGTGTCTAGGTGTTGTTCATGAGCGTAGCATCATCGTGAAAAGTGTCTGCCTCTACGGGGACCTAAATGAAAGCACAACAAAAGAATTTTATTCAAGTCACATAATAGTTAAACAAACATCAATTCATTAGAATTTCCAAACACTCACTACTCCGTCATGAATAACCGAAACTCTGCTGTTCACTCCAGTGCGTCAATCAGTTTGATTTCGTAACAATACTATCAGTCTGTAGCTTATATCAGATGCACTGCATTTAATTCTGCATTCTTTGAAGTACAACGGTTACCAGTGACTCAACAAAGAGTCAACATATGACACATTTTGTGTTTACTTATATTGATTACTTAGCCTTGCAATCAGTATTGTTAGGGGGTGCTTGAAATGTGCTATTTAAATGCTTTGCTAAATTACATTATATTTTCAAATCCGCCGAGGCTGAGCTAGGAGAAGACAGAATTCAGGTGTGACTGACACCAGAGAGGTGTCGGAAAGGATTGACAGTGAAACAACAGGGGTGTGGTGTTTTCAATTGGGATAGCGCAATGGGTAGTCTAGGGCCATGAGTGCTCCTGGCTGATTGGCTGATGACCTCTCCAAGGGGAAACATATTATATATTAACATGCCAGTCCAAAGCCTTGATGAAGAAGGAGGGCAACACTAAAGCTCTGTTATCACACAGTGTCATTACACAGAAACTACATTAGTTCCTCTGCAGGTCCTACTTCTAGATACAAGTCATACACCATACACAAAGTTTATAAATGAATAAGTACTACTGCTTCTCTTGTTTTTCTGCTGCTCCTGGACTACTGGAATACTACCTTCGCAGCTGCTTAGGTTCCACATATGACAGCTTCAGCCTGTACTTAACTGCTAGAGTTGTCACTAAGCTTACAAAATTCTCATTTGGCTTAAGGCACATGCAACAATAGCAGCCCTGGTTTCTGGTCAAGAAAAGAAAGATGCTCTTCATGGGAAAAGCAGCTTTGATAGTTGGTGTGGCAGAGAGCCGCTCTGCATTCCTGTCTCCAGACAGATAAACAACTGTTGCGTTTGGTGACCCATGGCGATGTGATGGTTCTGTGCTCCATATGATAATGATGCGGGTCAATTGTGTTCTCTCGTGTGTAAGAACATATTTCTAGAACACTCTCCTTAAAAATATATATACTATTCTTACACAAGCACAGATCAGGAAACATTTTCAAGTCATCTTAAGTTGATCTTTATGAGATCAGTTAGATAAATACACATGTATGTTGAGCATCCTTGTGAAGTTCGTTACATGTGCTTCATAAATAGCAAGATAAGCAAACGCACACATAACACGATAATAGCAGAACGATTTCAATATAAAAAGGCAAAAAGCAGAATGCGCAAAGAACACAACACACACAGATGGACAAATGGAGCACAACAAAATCCAGCAAAAAATCCGTTTTCTTTGTTCACCTCAGTTTCTGGTTTAGCGACTGGTGCAATAACTTTGTTTTCACGTTTTCGTCTGTTTCGTTTTCGCGTCGTTTCATTCATGAGACGCGAAAGCTGAGGTGAAAGAGAACTCGGTTTGATCAGATATCTTCAAAGAAAAAGATGACACTGCTTTCACATTTTACATTACATTAAAACATCGTTTGTGAGGATATTATATCTAAAAATCTGATATGTCTAGTGCCGACTCATAAAATTTCACGATTTAAGTCTATGATCTATTAGTGTAAATGCTGCCTGTCAAGGGAATTATTAGTCTTCAAGGGAATTGATAGTCTTATTAACCTGATGTAGTTTCATCCATTCATTGACATGTGTAAAATTTATATCAGAGACAAGTTACAACCCTGACTAAAGATGTAAGCAGAAATGCAGGTCTAAAAAAATAGCAATGATACATCTTGAATAGAAACTTAGTTTGAACGATGGCGAATTGAGCAGCCCTACAGATGACTGCAATGTGAAGTGAAAAATGCATTCATTCACAAGACTTCCATAAAATAGTTAGCAACCAACAAAGCTTGCTAACATGATATCATTTTCTTCTAACTGGACATCATAACTTGGATTGGTGATGACATACGATATCGTATCCCGATTATCATCGTCATCTACAAAACAGACAAACAAAATTAACATTTTCTGTTAAAACAATAAATCAATCATTAATATCCACATTTTACAAAGGCATGATTTTTGGCTTCCTTAAAACTTAAAATCTTGTGATTCTTAAAAGACTTGAGGTCACTGATTACAGAAATTATAAAAAATATACTTTGGTGAGACATATTATGTTGAAGAAATTGTGTAACACTGCCAAGCTTTCAGTGTTTATTTCACATTCTACTTGTATTTAAATGCCACTTTGTACATAATCAACTTCACTACATATGAAGAATCAAGCCTTCTTTATAGTTGGCCAAGTGGTCTGGAATGGACTTTCTTTAGAGCTATGCCTACGCCCTGGGACTCTACCAGAATCTTTCCTCGCTAAAATTAAACTGTTATCTTTGGGCACGCAGGAGTCAGGAGCAGGTCTGAGTTGCTTCCGTGAAGGGGCACTATATGATTTTCCTAACGAATGAAACGTACCATACTCTTCTGATGGCAAACCAAGGCTGGCCATACGGCACTTGACCAGCTGTTCAATCTCTTTTCTTTCAATTGTAGTTCCATCACAACAGTCAATGTCATCAAACAATGGCACACTCAAAAGAATCTGAATGAGACAAAAAAGCACATTTTTGAAACAAAGGCATCAGTTTTGAACCTTATTTTGTTACAATTTTTACCGACTTATTTGAGCTATAAGCTTATGGAAAAAAATGAATGCCAGGTAAGCCAATTCTTTAAAATAATTATGCACGTGTGGCCAACAAAGACAGTGTCCAAACAGTTCATGACTTATCACTGTACTGTAAACATAATTTCTCTCATAATTTCTCATATTGAGTAACACAGTGCATGATTAATGCCTGCACAAAGAAGTTTAAAACCCAAATTAACTCGTAAGCATTAAGTCTAAGAAATTTCCAATAACGCTCAGTTTAACACACACACACGTACATGCACACGCGTGCGCACACACACACACACACTCACATGCACTTACTAGTTGCTGGCTATAACAGCAAAGACACGCAAAACTGCTTACAAATCAGAAGATGTCTTATGACCGACTGAATTGAGCAAGTCCACCGAAAATTTTAAAAAAATCCTGAACAATGGAGAAAATGTTTTGCTTACCGATGACACATCGTTGGAGATTTGCTTCTGTGTTCGATAGATGCCAATTGGGATTTCACAAGAAGTAGAACCAAGCTTTTGATAGAGTCGTCCATAAGTTTGAATCCACATATCGTCACTCGTCAACTTCATCTGCAGTCCATAATATGATATTATCATAATCAAATCAATAATTATTGACCAGAGATTACAGATCCTATGTAACTGTGCTATCAAGCACAATTTAGAAATAAATACAAAACATTTGAAGTATCAATGGACTTGTCTCTGAATAGAGTCTCATTTGGGTAAATCCAGTCATTAAATGTTATCATGGTTAAAGAAAAGCAACCACCGAAATTCAGACATTATATAACATGGAACCCGTTTGACTGTAGACATTGGATAAACATGAGACCAGCCACCATCCCAGAACAATTGCAGATATCAGAATATTGGGTCCTATCAGTTGTCGTCCTCTTCCTTATTCATGTAACCTTATCAAAAGACAATGTCATGCTTCATGCAAATATCTATTCAGGTTGGAGAGGACTAATTTCAGAAACTGCTTCCATCGTATATATCAATTGTCACATAAAATAAATTTATTAATCAGTCTAAACTCTAACTTTTTTAGTTCTTATAAATTTCAGCTGGCAGTGAAGTTCAATTGAAGTTGCTACTAACACAAGACAAATGACCGGAACCAGCTGCCTGATCCACACCTAACAGTAGCCTCACAAACGTTATCAGATAGTCTTTAACGAAAGCCTGAAACAATTTCAAACAACCTGCATAAAGCAATAGAACATTTTTTGAGAACTACTGCTTTAAATGAATCCCAAGATTCAACGTCACTACATGTAAGCCAATGTCCTGTGTTCCATATTAGAGTAGGAGCTCATTTCCTTGTCTAGGCACTTCAACCACCATTGCAGAAATCCTTGGTCCTGGATATGATGGGGCACTACTGAATAAGTGCATTACTTTACTTCTGAAATATGCTAGTGTAACCAATAGAGCTCTTTCAGTCTCATGCAATAAATAGACTACAGAGTCCCATCCACTAAAGGTGACTTCATAATAATATTTAAATTCTTATGACAGCTGGGCAGAGCAACAAAGCAATACCGATCAAAATAACTTTAGACACAGGAAACTGTGGGGCCGTCCATAAAGTATGTCACGCTATTTTTGACCATTTTTGACCCCCCCCCCCTGTCACAAACTGTCACAAATCTCGGACCCCTCCTAAAGTACGTCACACTTTCGAATTTTTTTAAAACATTAACACCGAAAGGCTATACATTATTAGGGCCTAAAACAAGGCTTCGCAGCAGCATTACTAGCGCTCCTAGCGAGAGGAATCGTGAACAACACATTCAGGGATACGCATTTCATGCTATTTTGACATAAAACTAATTCAAATGTTTCACAAAATGTGTGATATTTTTTTAAAGCTATTAAATTCTTTAAAAAATATGAAAAAGAATTATAAATAAATAAATAAATAAATGTGTGACGTCACACATGGCCTGACCCCCCCCTGTCACAAACTGTCACACTTTCTTAAACCCCCCCCCCCTCGAGCGTGACATACTTTATGGACGGCCCCTGTTTCAGAAGACAACAGAAATTAATTTGTCTACGTAACTGGCAAAAATAAAATATTTTTATCCAGTTAGCCTGAATTTGATAAATATACCAAGATACACCCTGCATGGCACACATTGGTTGACCAGAATTGCACTTTCAGTTACCTTCATAATGTAGAGGTAACTGCACTAAAATGTAGTAAACTCACTGTGAAAATTTATGCGACCGAGCAGAAGAAATAAGATGGATCTGATGCAATGCAGATGCATGTATGAATAGCGGCAACACACACCTGGTAGAGCAAGGTATCAAGCATACTGGCACTGAACACATTGCCTGCTGCAAATGGCAACCGGAACATGTAATACAGATGTGAACCCCGTTCTTTCTCTCTCTGAAAAGCAGTATTTGCATACGATTGTTCGTCAAAGCATTTCTAAACATATCAAACAGTCATAGTACAATTCATAAACAGCTGAATGTGCACAAATATTAGATAATACAAAAATTGAAGTAGAAAATATTCAGCTTCAACTCTACATTTAAAACGTTCATCCCAAAGCTACTCATTAAAAATGAAATTATTTACTTAAAAGATGCCAATGTAAACCGAATTTTCTAGGCGATAACTTTAAATATTCTATGAAGGTCTTCTTCTTCTTCTTTGGTTCTCTGCCGTCAGGCAGGTTCATTTGTCCTATGAAGGTCAATAAATGATACATGGATTTAAATTTGGATTTCTACTTTTGTAACCAATAATCGGTTTACCCCTCCCCAAATAAAAAACCCCAACCCATAATATGTAGGAATAACTATCCAAGTTTACCATGAACTTCGTCTTTTTTTAAATTGCAAAGAAAAATAAAGAGCTGCGGAAGGTCATGTAAAATCAATTTGCAAAGCCGCATATTGGACAGTATGACCTTAATCATCAGTATAACTATATATTATGATAAGAACATGCAGTTTACCTTTTCAAGTTTTGAAAGTTGTAAAGCATAGTGGTCTTTTGCCCGGAATTGCATGAACCGCATGTTTGAAGCCTGTGATAGCTCTGTTATTATGTTAGCACCTGGAAACAGCCTGTAATGATAGTACAATGATGAACACCAAATGGTCTTTCTACAAGACTTCTCTAAGCAATCATAATAATGTACTATCTGTTAAGTCCAAAACACAGCTTTTCGCACTGCCTACTTACACCAAGATTTTGAGCACCCATATCATGATATAAATAGCTAAGACAAACAAGACATACGCAATTCTGTAATGAAAATGGAGAAGTATGCTCACCTAAAAATTGTTTGTACAGCCAGAATAGTGTTACAGTCAGCAAGCGTGTCTTCTTCACCAGCATTCGAGCTTTCCTTATTCACTATGACGATATTGTCTGCTAAGTTGATTCCTGCTCGCAACAAGTCGTCTAAACTACAACGACAGCAACATACAGTGATCATTATGAAATTTATCATCACATTATGAATAAGCAGCCATGGCTGTAATGTTGTTGCTTTTTAGAATTTTTTTCGACAGTTCCGACTTTCAGTCCACTTCTGACTGACTTCAAGTTCTCTGGTCAAGACGAAAATAGAGCATTCACGGGTTTTGAAGAATGCAATTTTTATTTGAAGTATAGAACTCTGGAGATGACCGCATAGATGACAGTGGAAACTGCCATTCCACCTGGCAACACATTTAAAAAACCAAACACATTCTTTAGGAATGCTAATCTCATGTGCAGCATTCGATGCACAGTTGCACACGCATTAAGACTGACTAGCAGAACAACAAGCCACGCAAAATATTTCTCGCTGAAAATGAACAGATTATATCTAAGTGTAAATATTGACACTTACAGGTTGAAACATAAAAATTGACTTAAAAACTTAGATCATTGTTGTTTTTCCAGACTGAAATGTATCAGACTATAGAAAAACTAATATTTGAATAAATTTAATAGTCTTACCTTTCAATTGATCCAATCATCCAATAGACAAGAGGAAAATAGCAAATTGTCTCAAGAAACGTCTGATCTGGTCTGTAATACAGAAACAGTCGACAATGCTCATAATCATAATTCGCAAATTATAAAATCTGTCATGAATTGCAACAAATGCTGTAAAAACAGAAATTACACTAAAGATCTTCTTGAATTCTGCTCTGGCAGTTGAACAGTATTTCTGCAAGAGGAGCTATACAAATCTAAAGGTATGATATGATGTTCTTCTTCTTATTATCAAATGCATTAGATAACATTCGTGAATTTCACTGGTTTTGCGCTAAATGGTATATTATGAATAATATTGCTTGCCTAACCCTTAAGGCTCAGAACACCACCAGTCCTTCATAATACCCTTATTAGGTAATTCTCATTTGACAATGCAGCAAGACAATCTAACCTTTTCTCTAGCAGAAGAACAATAGGACTGAGCGAAGATTTTGGTCTGGCATGAGACCTCAGTGGAACAATGAAATTGTAGAGACCGTTGCTTGCAAAGTCAGCCGCTACAATTATGCTACGATTCGGCCATGTGTAGTCCTGCGCCTGCTTGAAGCTACAGTGTTGACACGGCTGTTAACAGAAGCATTCATCGCTACATTAATTAACAGTTTCATACAAACAGGCACAAAGTCACAGATGACATCATCTGATAAATGATTTTTATTTGGACATAAATAAATTAAATATACAGAAGAGAATTGAATTAAGAAACTTTTCAAACGCTGACATTTTTATAGAAAAGGTTTTCATTTCACAAGATGACATACATGTAGAGATCTGTGAATAAAAAATATATGCTGTTATACGGCTATTACAAATACTCAGCTCAACACAAGATATTCACTTATTCAGCACATCTCCGATGCTTTGAAATAGAAAACAATTTCACTACTCCAAAAATAACAAAAGCACTCTTTAAATGAGAATGATTGCAGTTTTGAGCGAAGACACTTGAAGTAAGATGAAATGAACAATTTGTAGATTGACGAAAGAAGACAAGTCATGTAATGCATCATCGTTAAGTACCTCAACGAGCTGCAGACAACATGCATAAGTATAAGTACCTCAACCATCTGCAGACAACATGCATAAGTATAAGTACCTCAACGAGCTGCAGACAGCAGAGCGGTCTCTTCTCTCGCATCAAATGACACAACGTGGGATTTGTACCGATGTACGGAGTAACAGTTGGAAAGCCACATGTGTAACTAGAACAACAATCCAACACCACAGCAACTGAAACAATGCATGCACCGTGAAACAATAGCAACATGATTGAAAAGAAACAGAATAATACCCAGAAAGCGAAACACGACAAACAGCAGAAGCATCGCAAGAAACGAAAAAAGTGCAAGATTCAATTTTTATGAAATGTCACACGATTAAGGTGAAACCAACGATGATTGATGAATTTCCGATGATAAAGAAACATGTTAATAGATCATCATGAAGAAACATGTTAATAGATCATGATAAAGAAACATGTTAATAGATCATCATGAAGAAACATGTTAATAGATCATGATAAAGAAACATGTTAATAGATCATCATGAAGAAACATGTTAATAGATCATTATGAAGAAACATGTTAATAGATCATTATGAGGAAGCAGGGAGGGCACTCATGATAAGCGAGATGACACGGCTGGTTGCTTACTCTTGTTCTTGAGGGCTGCTGTTGCCCTCATCCACATCACTGATGGATGACTCTTCTTCGGAAGCGAGTCCTGCCTCCATCTGCTGTTGGGTGATGTGGGTGCAACCATCGGCCGGCACCAGCTCTATGCTAGGACGTCGTGCTGCAGTGTACTCAGGCACAACGAGAGCGTTAGAATTAGGACCAGTGCCTGACGAAGGATGAGGCGCTTTCAGTTCCATCGTTGCATGTGGCCTCGGGCACGGACGAGTTTCAACAGATCCACTGCCTAACGCAAATAACAACAGAACAACATCATAACGCAAATAAGAACAGAACGACATCATAACGCAAATAACAACAGAACGACATCATAACGCAAATAACAACAGAACGACATCATAACGCAAATAACAACAGAACGACATCATAACGCAAATAACAACAGAACGACATCATAACGCAAATAACAACAGAACGACATCATAACGCAAATAACAACAGAATGACATCATAATTCAACTTAGAAATTTGAGAGCAATAGATCTGTAGATATGGAATTTTTTACATCTTCCAAGACATGACAAACTGTCTATGTACACGCTGTGCACATCGAACGGGAATTTGAATGGTACTTTGTAGTATTATGATACTATTACAGACAATACATGTATGTTTATTCTTCCAAAGCTATAACAAGTCATCTGTAACTACTAACACTATTCGGTGTCTTATAGAGATTGGACTAGAACGTAAATGCTTCTAAAGGAAGCAGTCATATTTTTTAATCTAAATAATAAAAAAGTGATGACTATAATTGTGGAGCACAGTGGTGTAGTGGTGTTTTCGGTACCTTGGAGTCGGATGGTTCCATGTTTCAATCCACCTCAAGCCACCTAGTTGGGACCTTGAGCAAGTCCTTCAATTGCAATTTCTCATGCGCTTCGGCATGAGACTTCGATGCAGTATCCGTGCTGTAGTCAGTAGCACCTCTGAGTAGCAAGATCGAAGGAGCGCTAGAGCAAATGCTAGAAATAAAAATAGATAAATAAATAGATAAATAGAAAGATGGAAGATAGCAGCACTTAAGACTGCAATCTTCCTCCTCAGCAGCAGCAGCATCAGATGAAGAACAACAGCAACTGACCGACAGTGGTAATAATACTTGTGACTTTAGTGTAGCGATGGCTGTGGACGCGAGCCAACGCCTTGATGGAACCATGGCGTGAGAAGATGCCATCCTTGTCTTCATTCGGATGAGCGAGAATAAACGCAGAGTTCTCTTCTTTCGTGATTGACATGTAGAAGCAGAGATCCGTTGGTTTCATAATGTGACGCGGTCCAGGATTCAGCTGGATTGTCGCACCAACCATGTCTTGTTTGATCCCAACAAGTGACACACCATATCTACACCATTCAACATATGTGAAACACCATATCTACACCATTCAACATATGTGAAACACCATATCTACACCATTCAACATAAGTGACACACCATATCTACACCATTCAACATAAGTGACACACCATATCTACACCATTCAACATAAGTGACACACCGTATCTACACCATTCAACATAAGTTACACACCATATCTACACCATTCGGTGCGCGGACTATTGACCACCGGACGGTTGACCACCGGACGGTTGACCACCGGACGATTGACCACTGCGGACGTTTGACCATCGACCGATTGACCACCGGACGATTGACCACCGGTCTAGTGGTGACTTAAATTTATTTTAAAAAATTCAAAGCAAACCGGTATAGCTTTTATCTTAGCTTTTAGTTAAGCTTGAAAGCGAAATTTCGTATTTACCGCCAGTAGGCTAAAGATAAACATCGTCGGCTTCTTTTAATTCTTATTATGTGCACAGCCTATACATAAAATAGCACATCGCAGTTACATGTACATGTATTAAGTACGCATTCCAAATAAACCTCTTTTGTTCTTTACCATCAAAGGTCCAGCGTAGTTCATCAAAGTTTCAAAGCAAACCGGTATAGCATTTATCTAAGCTTGAAAGTGAAATTTCGTAAAGTTTATTGAAAATCAAGCGATGGTCAATCGTCCGGTGGTCAATCGGTCGATGGTCAAACGTCCGCAGTGGTCAATCATCCGGTGGTCAACCGTCCGGTGGTCAACCGTCCGGTGGTCAAACCCCCTAGAATCCACCATTCAACACAAGTGACACACCGTGTCTACACCATTCAACACAAGTGACACACCATATCTACACCATTCAACATAAGTGACACACCGTATCTACACCATTCAACATAAGTGACACACCATATCTACACCATTCAACATAAGTGACACACCGTATCTACACCATTCAACATAAGTGAAATACCATATCTACACCATTCAACATAATAATCAATATACCCAACAGTCACCATATAATACCTATTACTCAACTTTGTGTTGAGAATAACATTAATCACAAGAAAACTCTTCCGAAAAACGAACATCTAAATTTTGCCAGCAAAAACCTTTGCCATATGAGTCAAATGTCATCCCGCAACCTACAATAATATGTGAAAGACCCATGACATCTTTTGACAAAAGTAACATGGAAGAACCAAATGTAACACAGTATTTGCTTTATTGTGATTTTGTTGTATTCTCCACTTAGTTTCTTTGAGTCAAGCAGTGCATAAACCCAGAAAATGATGAGCACTGAAATAAGTTACAACGATCTGAATTTTAAAACCATATTAACTACTGGTAAATGTAAGAATCGATTAGACAAACATATTTATTGGCTCACATTTTTGCCAATTTAAGCTAAAACTGCGCTTTAAAAGCAATAATTTTCTAGAGCACAGTGTTCAGATCATGCTATTTTCTTTTATTCCATGCAAGTACACCACACTCATGTAAAACATACTGGTACTAAGGTCTTAAATTGGTTTAATGTTCATGAAATTTCAGGAATAAAGTTACTAGTAAAATAAAGTTCCACTGTCAGTAATCCAAAAACCGCTTAAATTAAGCCACTGTTAAACAGAACACAAGCAAAAGAGGATAATAATCTGCAAATGACGTACTTTCTGTGTGCATGAAACGATGCATAGGTGAAACTTTTGCCCTTGTATTCACCGAAGAACCGACTGTCACCAAGACGAATGTGGTAGATTTCGTTGCCACTGCATTTGCCGTACAGACGCATCCAGTGCTCCGATGACGTCTGACCTTCTCTGCAAATCACAAGTTCAAAATCGCTTGCACTCAATGAAAACACAAACTCAAATCAAAGAAGTCCCAAATATTTTTTTACCAAGGCTGGAAAGTGAAAACGCTGAACCTTTGTTGATTTAATAGAATGCACTTAGACAATCAGACTGTGCTGATATTGTTTTGAGACCGGATAAATACATTGGTCATAAGCATAGGACAAAGCGCCTCTGGTCATGAAGATGTCCATTCTCATAATGACAGTCAGTTATTCCAGCACATTCTGTCCTAGGGGAGTGAGAACCTTAAAAGGGTGTGGCTGCTGTGGCACCTATTCAAAGGGTGGGAAGTGGTGGTGGCAAAGAATCTCATCCAATAAATTCAGTGAAAATTAGCAAGTTCAGATCACGTGTTGCACATTTAGCTGAGTATGTCTTCCAATTATATTCACTTGTACCTATGCAAAATTAGTAGCAAATGTTCTTCTATATCACATAACAGATTATTATTATTAATATTATTATTGACTTTTTATATAGCGTACCTTCAAGGTAATTTACTCAGAAGCGCTCCCAGTCCAGCAACGGCTAAATAAGGCAGTTTTTAAGTGAGAAAGAAACATAGTGGTGTGACCTCTAGCCACAAGGCGTAGTGCAAGAGGGAGCCATTCCATTCCAATAGATGTGTGCTCATTATTATGCAACTGCACGCTACTTACATTGTTAACTAATATTTCCACTTAGTTTGGAACTTTAGCAATTACCGTAATTGGTGATTATATGAGTGAAGCAAAAGTTCATCTATTAATTGAACCGCAGTCAATGGAAACAAAGCAAGAATTATCCATACACAGGATCACAAATTATAAATGTCTATACTCTATAGGTTTCATTGCACTCATATCTCAGCTTTAATTAGTTACACAGCATTCTGTCTTCACAAATTGGCAATGCATGACTTTAAGAAAAACCACATCTATTGCTAACTAAAACAGACGGCATTCAAGTATACCTTTGCTTGCTATCAACAAAGATAAGTAGCCGCAGCATATAATAATAAAACACCTCCAATAATTCAACAAAAGCAGTATAAGACAATTGAATACTCAAAGAATGGTGTGGAGTTAAGTTGTTATAGTGCACTTAGATTTGTTTTTATACAGACAGTATTAGACCTGCCTGAAACTGAAACCTGTGCAGGGTTTAAAGTGGGTGGGAATGCCTGAGAACAGCTTCTCACTTAATTCCTTGCTTGCATTTCACACTGCTCATCATGCATGAAACCCTTGAAACATGGGCATTCCAATAAAACTCTTCTTTAGCATTCCCACTGCTCACCCATTCGGGGTACTTAACTAATCACTCAAACCACTTTAAGCAACCACTGAACCTGTGAAACAATGGGTAAATAGTAAGCTGTTAGTTAGCACTGTATCTCAACTTTCTAGGATGCCTCGGTGAACCATACAATAAAAAGGGATCATTTCATATTTCGATCATTGACAGACAGACAGACAACAGTTCAATTGAGTCTATCAATACAGAAGCACTCTGGAAAATTAGTTGTTATCACACAACGGTGCATACTCCGCAAATGCTTTTGTAAGCGATATTAAAATTTTTATGTCTGATCCATGATCCTCACGGCTCCTGTGGGTCCTGTCTGTGATAAATTGCTTGCATTTTGGTTTGATTATCTGGCAGACAAAACACAAACACTGAATGACAGCAGTGAGCACTTTCCGGATAACATCGAGCAATATAAATCATCAGCTCATTAACTCACTGATGTTCTACAGGGTGGGCCATAAAAAAGACCCCTCCTAAGGTGTTTTGCCAATATATTGGCCAGAAGTCAGAATTTTGAAATAAAAGTTTATAAGCTTAAAGACAACTCATATTTACACATGATGGGCAGATTTCATCGAAATATTTCAAGCATTACAAAAGTTATATCACTTTTAGTGAGACCACCCAGTTTCTTTGACGATTCAAAAATGTAGCGCAACAGTATTTCTACCTTTTGATACGGAGAGAGAAAATGTAGCTTAACAAAACATAAATCTTAATTGTGATGCTGTTCAAAATATAAAACGAAGTTAAGTTGACTGAAATACAGATTTGACATAAATACAAGACACTCAAAGTTGATACTTTATGTAGTCACAAATCTTTTACTGGCACGATGAAGTTTTTTTTATATCTCTATTGTAGAACTAAACACTATTGTTTTTATGTGATTCAAATAACCTATTTCTAATAGATATTCAATCTATAGATGAATAATCTATTTCTAACAGATACTGCATCAATATATGAGTAGTCAGCAGACAAACAAGGAATAACAATCATGTTAGGTCAGACCCGAATAAATGCACCGCAACTTTTACATTCACTTTTAAACCAAGTAGGGCTTATGTATAAAGGGTTAAGAGGAGAAGCAATTGGCATGCAATGAGGGCAGATTGCAACGCATACTCACACTCTTCTTTTTGTGGTTACAAGGTAACCAAAGTAGACAGACAGTGGAAGAGTGACAAGCAGCAGCTGTCTGGTATGACAGTACACACTTCAACTCAGCGTCACAAACCAAATGCTCTAGAATACACCAAAAAATGAGGAACACATAACAAGCGGAAATTAAAATACCAGAAACAAAAGCTTATAATATATGTGCTAATTGAGAAAGACAGAGATAGGGTGATAAATCATAAACACAATAACAACAACAACTCAAATAACAAACTGCTCATACAATCAACTTGAAGCAGCTTTATAAACTTGGAGACTGATTCATGATTTATTGTAATTGGATTTTTTGCATTAACAGAAACTAAATATCCAGCAAACACAAAATCTGTCTGCAACAGTTCTAATAAGGAGACAAAAACTTAACTTCACATAACATCAAATTCAGTCTTGTGATATTGTTCCAAATTTGAAAAGCAGTCAAAGTTGATTGAAAATATTGATCGCATATAAATACAAGAAGCTCAAAGTTCAGAATAACCTTCAAAAACTGAAAATCAGAAAAAATTCATTGACTGATCAAATAATTATAATAACAGATACATAAAGTAAGTATCGATTAATACTATAGTTAAAAAGTTAAATCGATGATAAGCATTAAAACAACTTGAATTTGTTCTTTAGTTAATAGAAGAGTACGTGTCAAATGAAAGGATGAAATAAAAACACGAAATTCACAACAATTTCTGTCATGCAGATTTGGTGAGAAAAAAAATAACAATTCAAGGTAAATTTAATTCCTTAAATCCTCCTTATGCTCAGTAGTAAAATAACACAGCAGAACATGCATGCAATAAAGCATTCACAAAATACGAAAGTCAATAAATTATTGGACAACATAACAAACGAGAAAAAAGGTGAGAGGCAACACTCAGTTAAGCAGTGTACAATAAATGCATAAAGAATAAGAAGTAAGCAATACAATGTCAGGCTGAAAGGTGGCATTACGGTAAGAAAATTTTTGAAAATGCAAGAAAATTACACATTATATTTCGTTGATAGTGAAATACAGTTCACATGCACAATATTAACACACAAGTTGCGTTTACACATCATGCGTTTACACATGATGCCATGCCAATGGCATGCCATGCTCTCCAGATACAACAAGATTGTGACACAGGCAATGTTAACATGACTGTGGTAATTTAATAAATATGATAGTGCTAACATAGTGACTGATGACAATGTTGAGATTGTTGCTGAAAATTGCCAATAAGTCCTTTGCTCTGTCTGTCTCTATGTGTCTGTCTCTGTCTCCCTCCTCCTCCCTCTCTCTCTTTTAATTCCTCTAGCACCCTTTATTTGCTGTTTGCAATCATCCTCACATATATATATATATATACATTATATAAATTATATATATATATATATATATATATATATATTGTCATTCATGACAACCATTATTTGTGACTCTTGCAAATGTCACAGCTCTTCTCACTTTCGAGGTGAATTATACATACCACCTGAAACCTGGGAAAGTCTTTGAAACGAACCTAATTGTAAAATAATTACCGATTCTGTTCTGCTTTCTTCTGCATTTTAGAAATTGCATGTATGTGTATTTGTACTAAGCAGAGCAAAAGTAATCTTTAGGAGATACTGATGTTTGAAATTTGCTGACTACCGGTGCACATTTATGCAATGGTAGGCAATTCATGCACATTAAATGTGCAGAAATTTTCTGCTAGGCATGCATGCGATGAGGTTCCAACTGCATGCCAGCTACTACCGGTGGTAGAGGTAGCTCACTGTATTGAAAAATTTTACACTGCTGTTTGTCATTCAAAAGGTTATGTATGAGTATGAGCGAACAGACTTAGATGTCATTTTATTTAACCCAGCTCTGTCATTTTTTTCAAACCTTGCTAGGTAAGTTGACATCAAGCTAACTAACATCATTTAAAACATAATTTAGTCATGTCATTTCAAACATAGGTATGTCCTATCGTTCAAAACCTATGGAAGCTAAGTCATTTCATTTAAAATTTAGATGAGTAATTTTGTTTTCATCCCAGCTAATTCATTTCATTTACAGCCTAGCTAATTTGACACAGGTACACCAGGAAATAGACATCCGTTTCCATTATCGATAGATCGCAGTTTTTAAAGCTTCGTGATTGACAGACAACGCCTCAAATCAGACTGTCTCATTAAGTTCACACCGTCCAGCATATCAGAAAATAATGACCTGCAGCCACAAAACACGTCATGCACAAAACAAATTAAATGATGCTCAGATACAGAAACAGACACACAAACACACACAGACACAAACACACATACATGCAGGATTCCAGCCAAACTTACGCGCCACGTGATGTGTGCAGCAAGAGAGTCATCAGAGTAGAAACGCCCGGACACAGACAGTTGTTGGCCAGCAAAGCATATTTGAATTCATCCTCGCATACAACGTGCTCTGCAAAAACACGATTTTTCTATTGCTCTGCATCTCATTTCCGATCACCTCCACATCAAATTCAATTAATCACTCTTTTGCTGAGGCTGCATTGGAATCGATTCTGAACAGATATCATGAATTTATACATAACATTACATTACTCATCGTCCTTTATCTTGGTGAAAATGAAATTGACAATGATGTTGATGGTGAAAATGATGATGAGACAGTCCCTGAATCAGCATTTTGTCACTCCAACAGAGAACCTAACTAGTGATAAAACAGACATGCGCTGTTAGGATGGACTGGCATCAGACACAGGTGCACTTGCTCTCATTGTAGATACTCTCAAATCAGTCAAAGCTATTAATAGTTGACTAGTTGGTTAGAAAAACACAAGAGGAAATGCCATGTGAAAGAATGGAAGGATCAAATTAATTAACCTGTAGCAAGACTAGATTGTGACTAGATTGTGAAAGTTGCCTGAAGTTCTCAAACAAATTGAAATGTGGTTTCTTATATCACACTATTCTTAGAGCACCATCATTGGCTATACAAATATAAAATGTATTTATCCTTGTAATTTGCAATTTTGTGTAACAGTAATTTAATTGCTGATCATATAAAACTAAATCAAATGTGCAAAGACAATGTCAAATCCTGACTGCTCAGAAACAAAATTTTACAAACCTGCAAATCGAACGTGAAGTTTACTTTCAGGTCGAAAAATCTGAACACATTGAGGACACTGGGGTGCAAAATCTTTAACAGCCCAAGATCGCAGAATTGTATGCTGATCCTGAAAATTAAATCCACATCACTGTTTTATCTTGTCTACAGAAAAAATCAGTAAAAGATAAACAGAAAATATGGGCAAACTGAATAACAGAAAACATCTGAAAGATCTGAATATCTCCAAATAAATAGACCTACAAAGAAAACAACAAGTCATAAAACGCCATGTAGAACACAATCGTATATATAAATTACATTACTTTCGCTCGGAAATGTTTTATTTAACTCAGCTGTGCATTGCCTACCAACATGTCGTCTATCCAATTGGAACATTGCTCATCTATGTCATTCAGTGCATTAGAGCTTTATAAAAACCTATTTCTTCATGTATGCTTGCATATGTGAGGATTCTGAGTTTTCAGCACAAGCACCTCTTTTGGATGCTTGTCAGATGCTGCCTAGCTCTGTAGGTTCTTTAGCTGCTCTGTAAGGCACTCTCGTAATGGCACGGCCGTGTTACAGCACCATATAAATTGTCATTAAATATTATTATTATTATTATCATTATTATTGCTTAGCTTTGAATCATTATTTGATAGATACTTCCTAGATGTTTGCCAATTAAATCAATTGATTCCTGCACTAATCTACCAGTTCAATAGCCTGTGTACATAATGTACAGTACAATGGCGTACATAATGGCTTACACAGCACACTAAGAACACTTCATCTACCTATATCTATATTTATCATATGATGACTTGTTTAGCTAAGGACATTGTTACACGCTGCAGGCAAGGCGTGTGGAAGTTCAGTCTAAGAACAGCATACTGTAACCTGGATATCTTCTCAATTGATTTTCCTCTACCCCTCCTGCTGTGGAAAACAATGTATCATTGAACTTGTGCACAATAAGCATGGGTAAGTTCAATAATACACTGTATTGGCCAACAGCTGGAAACAGTTGGACACAGGTAAACATGAGTGGTGTAGTTATTGACCCAGGATACGAAAGGGCTGCGATGCCTGGTGTCAGATCGACTGTTCAACACTGCATTGGTTTCCCAGCCACTTTTACTACTCTCTCAACATCAAAGTGTGTGAAACATAATTATGCTGAGCACAAAGCCTTGAGGAACTATTTTAAAATTAGTCTATAGATCGCACGAAACAACAGAAATAACACAAACTAACTTCAGGATAATGAAACACGATGCATAAGTACCGGGTACAGTCTTTGTGGTACTGTGTACAGCAGTGATTCCCAACCTTTTTTGGCTTGCGGCACACTAAGAAGGAATGAAAAATTTCGCGGCACACTAAGAAGAAATAAAACATTTCGCGGCACACTTAATTATAATAATTATTATCAATTTTTTTTATCTATTTGTCACTATTATTTAATAATATTCTAATTTTAATGTCTAAATAATACTCTAGTGAGTCTAGTCGGTCAGCCTGAGATCAAATTGAAATGACTCTCCAGAGACGACAATCATACTCGCAATAAACATCAACTTTTTTGGGTCGAGGAAACAATTTGAATCTTTTCCCCAAACAAAGCCCAAGTTTTTGGTCCCCCCAAAACGGAACCCAAACTCCGCAACTCCGCCGATGTTACCCAGTCAAAATTTATCGATTACAAGCGAAGGGAAGTAATGCTGTAGTGCTGGTTGTAGGTCTATCAATGTGTTTAGTATTTTAGGTGCAACTTTCTTTTTTAGCTGAGATTCAATGACCATGGGAAAACAATAAAGATTTCCCTTGGAGATCTTAACCTGGTACAGTGAGAGAGATTAAGACCAACTGACTTAAGTTTTGAGGTTGCAGTAATGATGTTTTCGGATGTTTTGCTTGAATCATTATTAATTAATAACAATTTAGAATTTTCCCGCGGCACACCTGCAAAGTTCTCGCGGCACACTAGTGTGCCGCGGCACATAGGTTGGGAATCACTGGTGTACAGTGTGTACTGTTTCTATATATATATATATATATATATATATATATATATATATATATATATAAGGGAGCACTTTGAAAGTTTTAAGCAATCAATGAAACAGAAGCTTTGAAAGAAGAGATATCCAATCTGAGGGCAGAAGCAGTATTTATAAGCCCATGGTCACCATCATTGCTTGCCTACCTACAAACAATCACTGACATTACAAAGAATCCTACATGATCAGGTGCAAGACTTACACACTCTTGTCAATATCTTTCTAAACAGTAAGCAGCAAGATCTTACATTTTAAAATCTTCCCACTTGGATCATTCAAATTTGCCTTTCTTTATTAATACATACTAACAACAGAAATAATTTAAAACCTCATCATTACAATCAAAACATGGCATTTCATTTTGTCAAGATGATGGTGATTTCAGAGCCACAAGAACCTCAAAACGTACCTTTTTACAAAGTGAATCCTCCTATCAGATCCTTTGCAAAGTCAAATACTTACGTTTTAACCTTTGTAAGCACAGGTGCAAAATTGGCCCAATGGATAATTTGTCATGCAGGCAGTAATTGCAAAATTGTGAAATTATAGGTGCCATTCCAAATGCACCTAGAAGTCAGAGAACCTGCATCGTCCCACGAGAATAAGTCAGCCATTAATTAAAACAATAAACAAGCAATTTTCTCAAAGTTATTTATATTCTTGTCGGATATTGGACCTGAAAATTGGCAACCTGTTTTGCTTTATGATCACATTAACGACCGCAATGGCCAACGAAGATGAAATTTGGCATACGGTTTCCTGTAAATCAGAGAGGGTGGGATGAGGAACTAATTTTGAGGGATTTCACAATTCACTGAGCAGAAGGACCAGCTGCACTGTAATAATAATAATCACAATAATGATTCATGAAATATATACTGATAGAGGCTTTTCTTATAAGGAAACTAGTCAATAAATTCTCCTTTTACTCACTCTCTCTCTCTCTATCCGACATTATGCAAGGCAAGGATTGAATTACCAATTTGTACTCAAGCATGATCTCATTATGAAAGGAGTCCTATTTGGAACAATGTTTAATACTTTCACAATACCAACTTTAAAAAATCAACTTTTAGAGCATACTACCAATGCTTCGGCTTAGAACTCTATATCAGAGATGCACGATTCGTAAAACAGACCACTCCACTTACCTGCTCTTAGGCAAGGTAGTGGCCATCTCCAACTTGAAATCATTTGGTACAGGTAAAAAATCAAGAATAATAATAATAACAATATACCCAGTATAAAGAAAGAGACCTGTAAAACTTACAGCAGCTGTCTTATCAGTGTAGTTCCTAGCGGCAGTCATGAAACAAGCCTCAGCATCCTGCACTCTAAAATATAACAATCGTATAAAATAGAGATGAACTGAACACACAAGAGCTACACATGTGGTAACGTCATGCTTATGAAATCCGTCTACCAGTAATTTTAATATTACCATGTGGACTAGCTTACATATAATTGTCTGTTTAATGCAAAGTTGTGTTATTTTCCCCAAAGCTCTCATTTTAACATGCCATAATTATAGGTTAACATACCATACACAAACTTCAGTGCCATGCTATATATGGACTTGTTCAGATTAATTATTTTTATGTGAAATCTAGTTTACATGCTGAATCTTATGACAAGCCCCACAACAACTTTGAATAAATGAGTGCACATTGTACTTGTATAACATCTTAACTCAAAATAGAAAAATATTCATTTTTACAATTACAAAATCTGGAATGAAAGCTACACTATCATTATAAATTGGGTTTAAAAGAGTTTAAAAGGCCAATCTTGGGAAAGAATCCGATTTGGCCATTTCTCTTTGGGCAACAATCCTGGCAGCGGCACAAGCATTTATGGCAGCTTTCTGAGCAATAAAACTCAGTCAAGGTGCCATTATCATGTTCCACCTAATCTCCCTGGGGCTATTCGATTTATGCCACCATAATGACTCCCAGAAAGTCAATACGGTGACTTGTAGCATACCCAGCTCAACATCCAAACTCATTGCATATAGACAATTATCATCATGCCTAGTAAAAAACTACAAAAAGCCTTTGATTATAATAGTAAGTACATATATGGAGAGATTAGATTGTATTTGCTAGACCTGCAAAAAAGCTAACGAGGCAAAAGATTTGGAGTCTTTTGGCAATAGTAGGATTAGGTGCGAAAAGTCAGTGCACTTGCCTACATCGTGAGAGATCGGTGTCTTTGAGAGCCGAGCCCTGGATATAGATGACCCTGGCTGCCCAGATCGGCACCTGTAGTATCAACTTCATCGTGGAATCAAGTTCCGATGGAGATAGCAGAACAACAAAATAATCCTAAAACAGAACAACAAACAATAAAACATAACAAAATTGCATCTGTCTTAGAAATGAATGAAAGGCTCTGTGCCGAGCAGCAATTCAGCAACTATGGACAGCCTTCAGTAGCAATAACCTAACCAAACTGAGTGCTCAAACAAGAGCCAAGAATGCAGTGACAAAAGTCTAAGTCATGATGAAAACAGGCAACTAATAAGAAGATGTGATGAATAGGATTACGCAGCAATGACAAGATGAAATGAGGTCTACTGTGGCTTGGCGACAATTTCTTGGATCAGACAGAGCTTGTGTGTAAAGAATTGACAAATGAGCAATCTGCAGGACAACTCTTGCCACACAATGATGAACAGTACACCAAGACTTGATCACTGAAGACTGTTAAACTGAGAAACACTTGAACACAGATATGGCATCGGATCTCTTGAGGTAACAATTACTAAGGTGATCAGTCATATACTGACCTGCCAAGTCATCCGAATTCTGTCAACCTCTTCGAGCAGAACGAAACAGTTGATAACATGTATACGTGGAGCTAAATTGCAAACTGTGAAATTGCAAACTGTGAAGTTGCAAACCGTGAAATGAATGGCAAAACTCAACTGTGGAACTGAACAGTCTGAACTCAACTAGAAACTGCCCGGAATTTCATCTCCATGAATTTATACGGACCACATTATGCACCAGAGGACGACCTGTCACATTCAAGTTATAATGTGTCTCTCATATAGTCTCTCATGATCTTGTTTCTACGCTGTGGATGGCTGTCTATTGCAACAGAGAAAATAACCGGAGATGGCGACCCCCCCCCCCTATGCCCGTAGGCTTCGATACAATGAGAAAGGTTTGAGGCTAAAATCATTGGCATTCATTACTTGAAGCCACTTAACTAATCAAGTAAACATCGACAGATGTAAAATAAAAACTAAATGCATACAGACTTTAGCATGCTAAATAAATATTAAATATACTATACCACCATCTCCACAATTCAGTATGTAAAATGTCAAGTGGTCTATACAACAATTCATCCATCAGTGTAAACAAAATTGAAAAGCTGAACAGATGAAATTATTTAAGCCAAACTAAAGAAATATGCTATAAAATTATATATAACTGATTTATTTATTTTTACGTTAAATATCCTTATGATGTACTAAATCTGTCTATGGTGGTGGCTGAGTTGCCAATTCATCTTTACAAGCACAATCAAGATTCTAGACACAGAAAATACATAAAGGCAGGCTGGGTGTCTTGTGTGAACTCTGCAGTAAACTTGCAGCCAATTCCACCTAGAAAAAAATCACTACACAAGTGGGAAGCACAACTAATGCGTAGATTGCATGAAAATAGGCCGTGATCTAATAGCACAGTCCACTTATAAATAATCGTAAAGCACATGGCACCTTCTGCTCTTCACAAAGCCACATGCAGTATCCTCTAATAAACAAGAATATGCACATCAGAGTTAATGGCTGTGATAAACTAAGGATAAAAGCAGATTTTCCACATATGAATAAAAATTAACACTTTCAAAATTCACATCAGGTAAATGACTAATGAGGGGCTTTCACTATACGCTAATAACTAATCACTCATGTGGCTTTCACTACGGCTACCATAATGTTCATAGCTAATGACATTTAGTTTTTTAGACAGGATCCCCTGCAGACAGCCGTTTTTCTTCAAGATGCGAGCTAAACAGCTAAGCTGCGTCTACTGTCGTGGAGAAGACCGCAGGTGAACCTATCGAGACATGCATGGATTAGCAGAACGTCAGTGCAACAGTCAGCTGCTGTTGCCTAATGAAAAGCCACGAATGGACCCATCGCAGGACGAAATTAACCTGTTAGAACTGACAGAATGGCTCTCACCTGAAGCTTAGGATGAGCGTAGAACTCGTTTAGAAAATCCATTATGATGTCCGCCTGTAGCAACGTTGCCACGACTACCACGTGCTTCTCATTCTGAGCGCGGTGGCTGCTGTAGTTGCCTCCCATCTTCTGCCTCTCCATCCAAGTGTACGCCAGCTGCTCAAACTACGAAACGAGAACATTCAGAACCAAAGTGAAACGAAGTCGAAAAATCTGATTACAATCTCTACAAAATGCTAAACAAAATCAATTCAACATTAGAGCATTGTCACTGTATATGATGTCCTTGAAGACTCCTTCTCTACAAGAAGAACTTCAAGAAGGCAATACATTCTGGATATCATTTGGAATTTTTGCATTTACTTGGCATGGCCTCTCAGTATGTTGCACCTTAAGAATGAAAGGAAGTTGTAGTGCTACAGTCTGTTCTATATGTCTTGAAATACATGTGTACTGAACTTGAGTATTATTTTATTTTTGCATAAGCATGCATAAGCAGGCAAGTTATGCCCATGTGGCTTTTATTTACATTGACTGGGTTAAGTGGGTATTCAGTAAGGCATTGATTTTGAAGTCTCTCTCTCTCGTAGTTCAAAAGGAATTACATTTTAATCAGTTGACATTTCTATGTTCCGTGCTCAACCTAATAACACTGTCAGCCACTGCACTCGATCAATGGATAAATGATCCCTGTCAAGTGATCCAAGCTTCACCGCTGGTCTCTGGAGCATTCTGGGTGATCATCGGTCCAATGCTTTGATTTGAAAATCAATCACTAATTCCCTTAGTGACATTGTCGATTCTCTTATGTCATTCAGGCCTAAATTTAAGACTCAGACTCACAGCTTTCAACTTGCAAAACCCACCATGGCCTGGTATTTGGTTAATCTGCTCTATCACATTTAACCCGGCTTCTTCAATAGTTCATGAAAATTTATTAGCGATTTCACTTGAATTTATGATCCTTTGATGTCTTTGGTGTTATGAAAGCTTTCAAGCATTGCTATAAAAGTTACCAGATTAGTTTAGATTGATTATCACAAATCTTCAAATTTGCACATGATCATACTTATCAAATGTCCATCACAGGCTGTTCAAATTTTAAGTGAATGATGTTATATTTGACAAACATATTAATTGGAATGCTAAATGTTAATTTTAAAAGCAGTATATATATATTAATACCACAATACATCTCAATTTAAAATAATTACATTTAATTCCAGATAACGTCTTAGCAAGACCAAAACTCAATTTTTGTGTTGTAGTCTTCCAAGATCTCTTCTGCCTAACAATCCTAAATATTTTCTACAAGATAAAAAGATTCTAACAGTGTTCAAAGTTTGTCACCAAATTGTGACTCTTTCTTTCCAGGTTGAAATTGGAACCATATAATTATGTCATCAACATTACACAGAACTGTAACGTTTTGCTATCACCAGTTGCTTGGTCTCTTAACCCTTTACCCCAAATATTCGCTGAAAACATGGGCTTAACGGGAAAAATGAACGGGTAAAGGGTTGAACAAGGTGCTCATTATTCTACTGTTCACCTGTCTCATCAGGCCTGCCAATGCAACCCAATAGCAATCAGTTCTCTTCCTGTTGCGTCTAAGACTCTCTGCAGTTGAAACTTCTACTGCTGCTCGTCTTGTCTTGGCTTCCTTCAATTTCTCCGGTTACAGACTGACGTGCAACATGTCTTAAAAATTAAATTGCTTTTCTCGTCCGGTGAGACTTCTTCATTGCAAAAGTCTGCCAGCCTAGAAGAGACTGCCGCAGGTGTTTCATTATAATAATATAGCTCCAAGCTACTTTGCTGCTGATGTCTGTATTCCATTCATGTTTAGTCGCATCAGAGAAAACTGTATGCACAACTTGTGAACAGAGACGTGTGGCTTCTTTGCAAACTGGTCCACTTCTATGAGCTTCTTACAACCAATCAGTTTTCTCTTTTATCTCAGATCGCTCATAAGTGAAGACTCACTTATCCACAGACCTGAGCTTTTGATGTAAATTGATAAATTACCGGGTAACATGACACATGTACATATAAAAAATATATATGATTGCCCAATAATAATTAGTAATAATCAGACACCCATGCAGAGAACACAGATAAATGCTTTTGATTTTGGCGAGCACACGGAACGAAGATTTGGTGAGCAGTGGGAACGAAGATTGAGTGAGCAGTGGGAACGAAGATTGGATAAGCAGTGGTCAAAGTGGTTTGGGTGAGCACTGCAGTGGGATTGCCGAAGACGAGTTTATTGGAACGCATGGGTTTCCAGTGTTCCAAGAATGGTGAGCAGTGGGAATGCAAGCAAAGAATTTAGAGAGCACAGTCATTCCCAGCCACTTTAAACCCTGGTGCTGTCCAATCCAATCCACAAGTCTATAACGCTGACACAGAAAAATTTCTCTTCTAATGTTGCTTTCGGTTTCTAAAACAATTTGAACCTGTGATCCTGAGCTGCTTTATGTACATTGGTATTATATCTACATACAAAGAATCTGCAGAGCAGACTGTCCTGGGACCTGACAGCGCCTTTCAAATCTTGAAATCTATTTTTTGGGTACAAATACTACCATTAAATACACAAACCATATAGGCATAAATAATAATATTATGCACATACACAAACACATCGACACACAACAAACATGTTACACATTGACAAGTGCACGCTTATCCTCTTGTTTATTGCTCGGCTTAACTGACAGTAACGCAAACAAATCAGACAGTGGTCAAAGCATTTTTCTGTATTGGTGCAACCGAAATGATGCTGCATCTGATGACGAGACAAGATGTAGCAAGACAATGTAGTTACCTGAGTTGGGAGAACAATAAACGCTGCACCGATGAGCAACATCATGAAGAGTTTACTTGGCCAGATGTCTGGATGGATGTCTCCATATCCAACTGTCGAGAACGTCACAATTACAAACCAGAGCGAATCAAAGAGATCAAATTCCATACAACTCCCTCGCTGCAAGTGTTGTATACCACAAACACTACAACCAACAGCAGCAGCAACAACAGGTGAAACTATACTCGCAAATATTACAACAGTGTTACAAGTAAGCATCGTATACAGGCAAAAGACATGCAGTGCTACTGAGTGAAAAGAAAGTCACAAGAAGGTTCTACTAGTCGAGATGATATCCTAAACACCATGGCACTGAAGGCAGAGTTTAATAATACAAAGCTAGCATCTTTCACTAAAGTGTAACCAGAAATGAAAGCCATTCTGACCAATGCTGAAACCAAGACATTCCTAGTATTGATGTATGTGACTATTGCGGACTTGATTTTATATAGTACCAGTGCAGTAAGCTGGTCTTCACTCTTCATGGTATGGTTTTTCAGATGGTGCAGAAAATTTAGAAGATTTTACGATACAACACATAGTTACTTGCCTGTTTTTTGTGTGATAATTTTGGCATTCGACGTACCTGGTAAAGATGAGGCATATCACAGTGGCAGTGAGAATGATCAACTGCTGCGCAAGAGCAGACTGAGATTTCTGCATGGCACGATGGAGATCGTTCTAGAACAGACGACACCACACAAGAAACGTAAACAGCATAGAGCAGTGAGCATACTTAAGAACAATGGCAACGTTTAACACCATAACTTCAGTAAACCAACAACTGGACGTACTTTTCTGTTACATGGTTTAACAACAGACTGTCAATTTCATACAATACAATGCAATTCAAACTCGCACCACTGAAGTGAATACATGTCGTAGTGCATCTTGCAAACCGAGCAAATTCATCGAAATACCATACAGACAGTTTTATATAAAAACAGAAAACTGAACGGGAATAAGAAGGATGATTTGACCACTGGTCACATGATGTGTTCTTTTGGCTGCAGTAGCATCATCAGAAAATGGCATATTCTGTAACAAGCAGCTGAGGCATTCATTCCTGTGAATACTATGGATGATGACATGCGATTCCTTTAATTAATCTCATTTATTCATATATCCCTGTCAGCAATGATCCACAACAGAACTACGGTAATGCCTTATAATTTCTACAGGCAGAGCACTTCATGTAGCTATAATTGCTATTATTGCTTTCTTGCCAAAAAGGTTTAACTCCAAGAAGACTCAGACATAATTCCATATGCTCACTGAATACTTAATAATATTACCTTTCTGTCCTGGCTCCTTCATTCCTTATTAACAAGCATTGGCTGTTTTATGTAAACTGACTTCAGTATAGAATCATGGTTTCAATATGTTATTAATAAATTTAACCCATAACCTTTCTGGTGATACTAGATGTATGCAATGGTTCTGAAGCTAATACTGAAGCTGATACTCCTGGCCATGTTATGTTAATAGACTTAGGCGATACACTCTTGAGCAACATCAGAGAACACTGCCAGAATAAGAGCCGTGACATGCAGTGACATGTGGTTGCCAAGTCATTCCACAGAAATAGTGAAGTCCACCAGCCTGTCCCGTGAATAGGTATGCAGAGTCTGACCATCAATGCTTGCATGAAACAGATACAGAAAAACGCCATCTGTTTCAGAGCGACTCTTACGATGAAATGCCTCTGTTTCTAATTCAATTTTCTGATGTTTACCAAGTGCAGTCAGTCTGCAATGCTTTCGTTGCTAAACATTTACATTTCTGCAAAACCTTTTGGCCAAATGCAAATGCAGCAGATGTGAAAGGCCTGACCGTCAGAGATAAGCCAAAAGCACGCATCCACAAAAATTTATATTCCTCCACGTCATCGTCTAATAATTATGCTCGTCATTTTCTCAAACTCAACTCCTACTCTTTCTCCCACTGTGAATCCTCCTCTTACCTTCTACTTCTTCTCCAGGGCAAAAGAAAAATAGCTAGGTAATAACAGAAAATAATTAAATTTGTCCTGCCAATCTTGAAGGACTGTGGGCAAATAACCATCAGATGGACTCCTCCACGCTTGCGTAAAAGGATGAGAGCTGTCAATCAAGTAACAGCAGCCATTGTCTCAAGCAACAACAGTCTTCTTCCCACTCTTTGTCTTCAATCTCAGCCGACTAAAACTACTGATACGAGTCTTATGAGGAATGAATGTTTACTCAAGAAACGCGTCTAAACGAACGTCTCCATAGAGATATTCTCAGTCAACACTCAGTCAAAGAAAAGTAGCAGAAATTAACCCATGCGCTTACTTACTGCACGTCTCGTTCTTTTAACAGTAAGCCTCAGAAGAGGGATCTTGGACGAAAATAAATCATAGGTCAGTGAAAAATGTGAAGAAGATTATCTAGATAATGATAATCCTTTCCTATTAGGTTTTACTGCCTGACAACAGTAAATTACTCACATAGGCTACCCACCTAAGAAGAGGTAAATGCAAGCAACTCAGCACTACATGACGCTCAGTATTGTGGCTTTTAGGAAACCTATCGGATTCTCCTTTAGAAAAAAATTATTTGAAACAGCAACAAAGCTAATGACGCTTAATTCTTCAATGGCGAGCTGCATTACGGGAGAAATGCCTGACAACAGTGAATTACAGTAACATGGTGATCAGAATGAATTTTAGATCACATGCTGACAACTGAAATTTAAGCTGCCAAAATGTTATAGTCAGCTTCGCAAAGCATATGAATATGTCATCTATAATTAAGTAAGAAAGTAAGCATAGCCTTCATTACTCCCTTAGTAAATGTACAATGGGACATCAAAATATAATGTACAATAATACAGAGACGTAATAGTAAAGTACAGTAATATTAATGAATAGAAGAGGTAAAACATATGTTAATAAACTGTGTGAAGCAACCTGGAAATGGAATCTCTCTCAGATAGTGAGAGGTTGGAAAAAGGAATATGACGGTTGACAAAATGTGGATGCAAAGAGTATTGTGATTCATGAACTAGAGGGAGAAAACCCTGGAGAGAACATGCCCAGGGTTTGTAAAAAATAGTGGCAAAGCTAATCTTTGACAGAATTGATCCACAGCTTGATTGATACTGACAACAGCAGTCACAACCAATCAGATTCATTCCGATCTGTAGCTACCATTGCCATGCACCAATGCACTTATCAGACAAAATGGCCAACTAATCACCTTGGCCAGTACTAGTCAGTTGCCATTGAAATAGGACCAATGGACCATGTATTGAAATGAAAATTCAATAACAAGTGAGAAATTTAATTGAAGCATAGAACCACACGTCTGCACATGTGTGTCTGTGTGTGCAGGCACAAGTGTGTGTGTGTGTGCATGTGCGTGTGTGTGCATGTGCGTGTGTGCACGGAAAAATGTAATTGAAACACAATTTCAAATTGAAAAGTTACAAATATAAGAACTCTCTATATTCCAACTGATTTTACCAGGATCGTTCCTTAAGTACTAAACTTAAAACTGATCTTTTTGGACGCATTGGAGTTGGGAGCACCTCTGAGTAGTTTTTTAACTTGAAGGAGCGCCATACAAATGTCCGGATGAATGAATGAATGCCAAGCTTATTGTCATCTTTGCAGGAATCTAGTAGCACCCAACCTACTCCGTCTCATCAGCTCTTACGTCTGATCCCCACCTGATCCTCCAGCGTCCACATCACGACCTAAGCATCACCCGCCTTAACACTTACTCTGCCCCTCTGATCCGCTGGAAACCGGATCCTGACTTCTTTGCGGTCTACCCTTTGAATAGCTGACTCGATGCAGCACTCGTGAATAAACTGGTGCCATGCACTTGGCTTTTAATGGTGCTTTAGAAGTTTGGAGATCACAAAATTACAATTTAAACTGCTCAAAGTTTTAATGCTTCTACATGAAATTGATCTAACTCCAGAACAGCTAAGTTTTCTATGTTACACAGCCATAAAATCTGATTTATAAACATTTACTATCTATAAAATGTCAGAAAGTAACTATTAGATGAACTGAAGAGTATGATAAACTTACGAGCATGTTGTCTAAGGCAATCTTAGCAAGCCAACAGTTGAGGAAAACAGGAATAAATAATTTTCGTAAAGGAGCGTAAAAAATCTAAAATCAAACAGAACAAATTTGTTTGAATAGCACCATAATTCCACAATAACTTAATTACGTCAGTCTGTCTCAGAAAACAATGACATATGTTAAGAGCATCCCTTTCTATGATTCTGGAGAATTACTTCTTCCATATGTATTCAGGATGAAATTCAGCACGTTTCTAAAGAATTTTCATATGGCTAAACCCTGAAACCGCTCTATTGGTTTAGGGTCTTCCTTGTTTTCTACCATACCCAACAATGGCATCACCTATGATCACTGGTGTGCATGAATTCAACCACACTAATTTACCAGCACTGATTATAACTACAGATATCTGCACTGATTTATAAATGCTTAACACATCAGTCATCATATGCAATAAAAATGGAGATATATTAATTCCTTGCATTAGATAATTATACAAGATGAGATTTCGATTAAAAAAACCGACAGATTGCATTTAATTAGAACAGCCACAATGATAAACTTTCAGTTTCAAAAGCAGTTACACCAAAACTAACCGGTCCAGATAACAAAGTAATATTTTCAGTATGGTAGAGAAAATCATTGTACTCACAGTGACAATGAATGGTATCGAGTTAACCAACTCAAGCAAAAAGCTAACAGACAAGATCTGCTGAAGGATGTTGCCCTGCAATTCACACACAAACCGAGCTGATAACATTCAAAGTGATAAAATTTATGTAGACTAACGACCTAACTGATAACTCACCTTGTGATTAGAATTGCAATTAAACCACTTCCATAGCATCAGCAGCAGCAAGCTACTTTTACACACACTTTATCTTCTCCTGTCTGCCATCTTCACACATGAATGACTAATTAACTAATTATAAAAAGGAACTATTTACCATAATACCTCAAATACAAATCTAAGATCCAAAAACATGTAACAGACAAGGTTCACAAAAATGTTTGTATTGCCATTTAACCCGTTCCCGCCGGATCGGGTCACCCGCAACCCGATTAGCAGGATAGGTATCAAAATAATTCTGACGGGAAAGGGTTAATTAGTCATATATATATAGGTATATATATATATATATATACGGTAGTTATATACCATTGCAACAACAAAGTTGTCTGAAAAGGTTGTTATTCCATACCAATCACTGATTAAAGTCAGCATTGACAATACACAAGTAATACATCAGCCAGTCAGCCAGTCAGTGTGGCGTCAGATCATCTGGCATATTTAGAACGCTATTTGCATATTGATGAACATTTTATGCATTGATTAAAATCCATTTGAGTGCAATGCCATTGTAGTTCTTAAGCAATGAAATATAACTAAAGGATACTGCAAACTGAAACTTTGAGCTTGACATTATTGTTGGAACACATAAAACCAAGAATTGCTTAGAGAACTAGGAAGTTTACCTTATAGCCCAGGTAAGTAACAAGAAGCGTTTCAGCAAGACTGATAACTGCGACAGACACCTGAATGCCCCACAGCCCCACATGGCGCTCCACCCAAAATATGCATTTCCTTCAACCAATAAGAAACAAAAGTATATATTACAACGTAATATCACATCTTAAGCAACAATTTCAACATATCTACTGCAACATTAAATGTTCAACAAATTTTATTGAAGACAGACCACAATGCTGTTGATCAAACACCACATAATGAGACTCAGCAACTAAAAGGGAAAAGAAGCATTAGCTACTTCATGGAAATGGATAGGGCATACGCTAAGAGGAGACAGTCTGGTGAAAACGGTGATAGAAGGAAAAATGGAGGGGAAACGAACAAGAGGAAGACCACGACAGATGTTGCTGGACACGCTGATGAAGAGGATCGGTTACCAAAGACTAAAGGAGAAGGCCCAGCGGAGGGAAGAGTGGCGACATTGGACAGCCGAACCTGCCTAGGGGCAGAGAACCAGAAGAAGAGCTACTTCACCACTTTACAACTGAACAGGGCTTCAAGCAGTCAGCAGAAACTCAATTTCGTCAAATATGATTTGAATAAAAAGTTTAACAGACGAGGAAGCATAAAATCGATTTGAAGAGGCACCACTGCCGCGTAGTAACAAAGTGAGAAAAGTTAATCAGGAAAAGGTCTGATGGGACTGAATTTGTGAAAGGATCAGGCTGCAGTAACACTGGATGACGACAGAAAAGATTACATTGAAACCTCTGAGGAATACATATCTGCACTATAAAAACGATCAGATAAAACACGTTGCAATGATGACGATGATGACAATGATGATGACGACACAAGAACGATGAAATGTGAGGATGAATACAGTGATGAATAGCACAGGGAAGCTCTGACCTATGAACCTCACAAATAGCTGAGAAGCACGAATCGCAAAGGACTGTCGGAGGAGGAGCATGAACAACAACCATCTGACAGAAATACGGTATTGCCTGCCTTCACGTAGCAAATCGTCGTTCCAGTGTACATATAAGAGGACAGTTTAGGTCGGAATGGGGTCAGGCTGACGATCCATCGCCAATGGTCAATGCCTGTGCCGTCTGCTGGTCCGTCCATAGCAGCTATGTCTTGGCACTTCATCTCCAAGAAAATATTGATTTCTATACATCTGCAATTCTCTTCGTCTGACCCTCCTGTCTCCATGTCAGTTCTGTCATTGAGCCTGTGATTGAGCGCATTTGTCAGTGTCCATGTGTCTGTCCTGGGCATGACGTTAAACTGCATCCATCCTCTGCCACAGGGAACCAACAACGTCCCTGTGCCGGTCCTAAGCCCGGACAAAATGAGGAAGGTTTGCCAGATGGGTGGCGATACACTGGCAGTGAAAAACCAAGACGATTGTAATCCGCCAAAACCACGACACAAGTGACATAGCTACCCAGATGCTTCAAGGTGTCATGATGTGAAGCAGACATGCACAGGTCGGTCAGGACAGACTGATGGAGAGGGTCGGGGGAGAGAGCGTGGGACACAACGGGCATTGACCCACGTTGTCCTTCGTGCCTCTTTTTCACGATTCTCTTCAATCAGACAAGGTGGTTTAGATGCTTCAAGATGTTAATGGTATGGAGCAGACCTGCTGACCAGACCGGTTGAAGCTGGGCAACATGGCACGAGACAGACTCAGACAGAGAGTGGCATCGGACTCCTACGGGCATTGAGCCTAAGGATATTGATGATGATGATGATGATGTGTCTGTCATTGTCCCTTTTTGTCAGTGTGTCTGTCTGTCAGTGTGTCTGTCTGTATGTCTGTCTGTCTGTCTGTCTGTTTGCATAGGTATCTGTTTGTCTGATCTCTTTCGCAATAGATAAAAACCAGACCATTACCAACTAGGATTTTTAATTTTCTACAATTTACTTCAATGAAGCCCCTGAAAAAGAGTCTGACCAACACTGCGCAGTGCAGTCAATGACAACAACAATACAACGAAACAATGGCCTTGTCCAGCAAATCGCTGGGATCTTTCAAATGAGACAATGAAGTGACCAATCCACAAAGTGCAAGACTCAAAGAGTGAGCTTCGGATCTTACTGGGACTTAAACTTAAGACAGATGAATGCCGTGCACACAGTGCACAGATTAAACGTCCAGACTGTAACTAAATAATACCACTCAGAGTGGTGACAGTTGGCCATAACTCCGAATAAATAATGCTCACAGAGCAGAAATGCATTGGCCAACTGGGCGAAATCTCAGAGCTAGGCGACTGTTTTCTATATATGCCGAGCACCTCTGAGTTGATTCTTGAAAGACACTATATCGAATTCATTCATGAAACGAAAGAATGAATGAATGAAAGTAGTGAATAAGAGGCAGTAGTGTAGTCCTAAAAAATGAAGTGGGGGACGCTCTTTATAATAATATTAGTAGTAGTATTATTATTATTAATATTCCATTATCCCTGGCGTTCCCCCGCGTTCCCGCCCCACTACACCACTGATAAGAGGCAGAAAGAGACAGATTATTACCAGTCTATAACTTCGGTTGTTGTCTGCACTGTACACTTCTGTGGACTGCATTCTCTGCCACAGATGCTCGTGTCGTTTCTGTTGGCGCTGAATGTCAAACAAAACATCATTGAATTCAACAACGCTGTTATTCGTGCCTCTGATTTGTTCTGCTCGTTGACTGGTGCTATATAAATGCTCAATGACTATCCCTCTGATGCTTGGTCATTTGGATGTCAACAACAGAAAATGTAACAGTGTAACAGCTCTCATGACAGCTCTCATGACAGTGCAAAAAACATGTTCAACTCGTAGGCAGCTCTTGTAAATGAAGCCAATACGATGACAAAAATGAATTCCATCCTAGTACCTCCAGCCAGTAATGGATAATCTGTCTTTGGGCCACATGACGTCAACTGACCGGTCACATGACCTCAATAGACTGACCTGCTGAACAGCAATCAGGCTTCTCTAACAGGTTGCCATTGTCTTCTATGATCTGGCTGCTGCTGCTACTGCTGTAGCCATCAACGGATGCCTATAGTGCCATAGATGACAATGTATGTATTGTATATATGTGCAATTGTGCATATATGCAGATCATGCTCAGGCAAGACATCATGGTCCACCATCTGACCAATATTCTCCCTAGTTCATCCTATTGATTGTCTGATCTACACTATTGGATGTCGATTATCCACTCTGTCTAAACCAGGGGTGTCAAAGAGCTGGCCCGCGGGCCATTTCTGGCCCGCCAACGATTTTTTTCTGGCCCGCGGAGCCTTCCCTAAAGATTAAAACATTATTTAAAATGTTGTCAAAATTTAATAAGAAGCGAAAAGTGGACATTGAATCAAGATCTTTTTGCAATATTTGGACTTTTCTGGGAATGGGCTGACCAAGCCCGGAGCTCCCTCTCAGATCACTACCCAATTTTGCTCAGGAGCTTTTACACCCTGGCCCGCCACATGCTAGAAAATGTTCACACTGGCCCGCGACTTGTTAGAAGATGTTCAAACTGGCCCGCCAATAAAAAAGGTTTGACACCCCTGGTCTAAACGCTACAAAGACTCAATTGATCTGGCATGGCACTAGGCCAGTGGTTCTCAAACTTCTGCATGCCACGGACCAGCAATAATTTTTTGTTGATGCTTGTCGACCGCTGGCAATCACATACAAAAGCGAACTATATTATAAAAAGACTATTATAAGGCTATTTATACTTAGGGATTTGTTTCATTAACTAAAAATACCCCTAATAGCATTTAATACGTTATATCATATATTATGTGATCGATTCACAATTTAACATAACACAACAAGTAGTTTAAGTGGTTCAGAAGATGCTGGGTCTGTGTTAGAACCACTGCAAATTAACCTGCAATGCTTAATAGCCCAATTATCCTAGCTTCGTCTAAAACGACGCAACAAAAAGTGCACCGAGACAGTGCTGCTGTCATCCAAACCATTCCACAGGTCAACAACTCTAGCTTTGAAGGATTTATGTCCTAATATTCCTTTCATCTTCTTAAACAGATTGTACTTTCGACCCTGAGTTGCTTTGTTTGGCAATAATTCAAAGATTTTCTCCCTAAAGCCTAATTCATCTGGCTGGTTGCTGCAGGTAGATTTCCGAAGTTGATTTGCAAGCCTCATCAGAAACGCTGCTTGCTTTAAATCTCTGGTTTAACTACTGAGCATATCACCTGCATGTGACCTTGGACCATGAACTGCCCAAATGACCTTCTCTATGCATGCAACAGAGATTTTCGCAAATTTATGTGCATTGACCGACTACATCATAGCTAATCTGCACTGTTCCCTTCCAGATCATAATTGTCTGGTGAAAGACAGAGCGGTGATTTGCATTGCACTTGGTCCATTGTCTTTGGTCTATTGTCTTAATCGATGCAGCAACCTTCTTCTTCTTCCGCAGCCTAGCTACTGAATATGTTTACGTATCAAGATGGATCGGACAACGATGACGACGTGCACAAACTTGGTCTTAAGATAATGGATGATATTTATAATAGGTCAATATTTTCACACTGTGGCCCTGCTACTCAAGGTTGCAGCTCATGTTAGCAAAGTCGCAGACAAACATTCGAAATTTAAGTAATTGCCAAAAAGAAAAAATTCTCAGGACTGCAAACCCTAGTGGCAGAAATGGGTATGAAGTGTTGATGATAAAATTAACTAAACATTAACTATTAATAAAATTCTCTTAGGTTCAATGTAAAAGGGCAGGTACTTAGCCCACTCTTTTGCTGCCAACTCTTTCCATGAACCGTGCTTGGTCCCTGTATTTATTTATAGCCATGACAGTAAATCCTTTAGAGTTAAAAGCACAGTAAAAACCTTAAAAGCAAGGTCTCCCACCCCAACCAAGATATAGATTCCCAAATCCTGGGTTGACAGCCCAGCATGATAGTGACTAGGCTACAGTAAAAGCCGCACAACAAGAGTAAATTACAATTGACAATACTGAATGTTGGCTGTTATTAACAACTGAAAGGAATATTACAAGACTTAATTTCCGTAGAGGTGACCAGCAATCCATATCAGGGCTTCCTCCTTCCCCATCTGTCTCCACAGAACTAATATTCCACTGTAGGTGTGACAAACATGTCTCAATCATGTCTCATCTGCACACTGTACGCAGATAATTATAATTATCGAGACAGAAATAACTGTAATCCAGCCGAGCAACTTCCTGTGAATGCCTAATATATTTCAGATTTGATGTCGCCAATCTCAGCAAAGTCCCATGTTCTGACAATAGACGAAAGCATAAGATTGCTTCGTCTTCAGTTTACACGTGTTGTTCTAATTAAACCAAAACACCTGAGAATAAAATAGGCCAGTGCTCAAAAGCATAAGATCAGCTGTTCTATATATTCTTTTGGCCCAAAATTACAATTTAAAATTAAAGTATTCTGAACATCAGTCTTTTTTTAGAAATGTTCAAAATTATCAAAAAGCATGATTCGCAATAAATATCATCATCTATAGTATGATCCAATTGCTATTGTCAAAATATAAATATATTCTTTATTCTGAACAACATAAGCGAAACAAAAACTTTTAATTATCAGTGACATAGTGTCGCAGCACACTTGAAACAACTGTAAGATTATAATCTATATGAAAATCTTTATGAGTATTATTATTTTACATAAATAAAGATCAAAAGAAGTCAAAAGATAAATTCAAGTTTTTTGCTTCAGTGTCCAGAATGAAAAATGTGATTGTTCAAAAAGTGCAGCTCACTCTTTTGATCACAGGACAGAAGAAAGTTAGCAAAGATGTGAGAATAGTGAATAAAATGGAATAAAAATTGTTTTAACAAAAAGTGGAGTCACAGTTTGCCATCGCATGTAAAGAACGGTTTATAAAATAGCAATCTGTGACAGCCACTTGGTCTTGCATGCATTGAAATTGTTAGCTCCACTCACCAGTTCAAGTTTGGGTCGTGATCCATTAAAACTCTCACAATGTAAAGAACACATGACAGAAGCTTAATCACCAGGTTGAAAATGCGAATGCGCAAACCTGCAAAAACATAGAACTCATTGAATTACAAACAATAAAACATTGAATGGTGATAAAAGGAAAATGAAGGGAAGCGAACAAGAGAAAGACTACGATAGATGCTGGATTGGATTAGGAGAAACAGATATAGAAAGGTCAAGAAAGAGGTCCAACATAGTGAGGAATGGCAACGTCAGATATTTGAACCTGCCTAGGAGGCAGAGAACCAGAAGAAGAAAATCATGCAACCAATCAAAGTCAGTGATCACGACTAAGTAAGAAACAACAAAATCCAAACAAAATCCAAGACATTCTCATAATTGTTCACTTTCTTTCTTATTAAACAACAATATAATCATCAATTACAACAATTAGTCAAGCCTTCTTCACCTCTTAGAGCCTCTCCATCTTGATTCATGAACCATTCAAAATTGCCAATGTCAAGGCTCAACAGGTGAAGCTAAGGCTCTGATTTGCAGCAGTTGCTGATCAGAAGATGATTGACAGTTCGTTGCCTGACAATTATTCTAGCGTATCTTCAGTTTTCAGAACCTTGAGAAAAATGAGGTAGAATTTGTTGGTAAAATTTGACGGAAAAATAAGAAATCCATTTAAATAAACATTGGATACAGATGTCATATTAAAATATCCACACCAGGGACAGTCGTCATATTAAAACAAACACTGCACTTTAAAAAATCAACATTTACAATTGTTTTTGAAAAGTAATTTTGAGTAAAATGGATGTACTAAAATGACAAGTCATTATCCTGAAGCCATAGACACAAAATGATAAAATAAAGCAGCAAACAATTAATTATTAGCGAATGTTTTCGTTAAAATGTTCATTCATATAATTCCGATTGCTGACGAAAGAAGTTTTAATTCTCTGGATATACGGTACTATAGTAGAACCAAGCAACTTGGTGTCTTACTGACAATTGTATCTCCTGCGTCCAATCAAGGACGAACTTTCTGTGGACATACAAGTCACCGCTAAACCATGAATTCGATATTGGAAATACTGTAACAATGTTCCGAAAACAGAAAAATTTCATCGAATATCTTTAAAACAACCAGTTAAATATCTCCTAGCATTTGAAACTGAAGAAAGACTTGTTAAAAAGTCTGCTAAAAATAAACTCTAAACTGCATTTAGAAAAAAAGTGGAGATAAAACAAGATAATTCTCAGGCAACGAGTTGCTGTGTATTACGAGATATAAATGAATGATTACCATACATTACCATTTTGTGTTTAATGACTTTAATCTGATTAAATCATTTGGCTTGGGTTGGTTGGTCTTTTGAATTCAGTAATTTCTTATCGATTACTCAGTAATTTTGCAATTTTAATTCAGTAATTTTGATCAGCATTTTCAAAAGCTGTCATCAGTCTGCCTCTGACACTGAATGTACAGCGACAACAGCATAGGTGCTTTTCAGTCGTTTTACTAGGAAGAATTGCATTAAATCCATACACACTTTATTATTATTTTTAGTTATTAGGCTTGTGAGTGAGTGAGTGAGTTTTTGAATTCATTATCCAGTTCTGTTCCTTTTTCAGTATCTAATGCCATTCCAGTCTAACACTAAAGACTTACCTGTTCAACTTGCTAAACAATACCCAATGAAGACAGTTACCAACCATAACCTCATTTTATTTGGCTTCCTTGACTTGCCAGATTTTGACTAGGTTTCATTAGAATATCAGGATTTTTTCTATGACCTTTTTTAACTTATGACCTGACATGACCACTGAGTGAAACCTTGCACCGTACGATAATGACACTACTGAAGTCAGTTGATTAGCTTTGAATCTCATCACAGTCAGCACCAGCTTCCTGGAACTCTTACTGAAGCATTTTTTTTACTCAATTCAAAACTGTACGTTATGGCGTGCTGGAGTTTGGAACACCTCCGAGCGTTCCCCTTGAAGAGGCACTATAGAAATTTATGAATGAATGAATGAACTAAGACAGATCTGCATCAGCTAGGCGTTGATTCCGACAGAAATGGCCCTTGAAAAAACCATATCGCATTGCATTTGACAACCCTTAGAAGATACGAAGAAGATAAAGGTGACATTAAGGTTCTCAGTCACATCACAATATTACGAAAAGAAGTTGGAACTCGATCAAATGAAGTGTCATAAGTTCGCTTGACACATCTCCTGAGACTAACAAATGCCACAAAGATTAGACACTTTGTTAAGCTCGGTGTGAAGTTGAGAGGATGAAATGCTCTTGTTGTTCATTACAGTGGCATTAGCTGTGCATGGATACGACTTCGTATTCTAATACGATTATACATCGGAAATCTCTTGATAAATCACCAGATTCAGAACTGATCATTTCAGTTTTAATCCGACTTACTTCTACGCATTGCACATGCTGTCACAGTACATCGCAATTAATTATCAGTCTATACTCTGCATGTTAAATTGTTAATGCATCCTACGTAAAACGAAAAAAAATATGAAAATATAAAAAATCAATGAAACTATGAAACTCTGTTGAGGCCTCAGAGTTTCTTGGCATATTATTGTGAAAAGGAGCACCAAAAAGTTCTGCTCTGACTGAACAACTCAACAACAAACTAAAGAATGTATCGAGTGGTCATGCAATGAATCCATGAATCAATGAAGCAGTCAAGGAACAAAGCGATGAATCAGTCACTCAACCACTTTTTAATTGCTGAATGTTATGATCATAGATATGGCAGCAACACCTATTAATTATTATAAGTAAATCATATGCTGCACTGACAACAGCTAATGATTTGTTTGCAGCACAACATCCACCAACCGGAGTCACCTTCAAGTTTTCCTACTGTTTCAATGTAAACACAAACAGTTTTTACCAAGAAATCAACAACAGTAACTAGAACGTCTTTGCATTTGTACAGAAGATGGAAGACTTACTTGATCGTTGGTTTTTTACAAAATAGACCTGAAGACGTTCTTTAAAGGAGTTCTCATTCGTAAAGTACTCCACCCTCACTCTGAAAATATAACATTTGAACACAATGTCAACACACCAACATGTATTCCAAAGATTGAGCAACAGCAGCTCTACAGACTAATACATTTATGTACAGCAAACAGCTACCATCAGCGCTCAATCTTTAGTTCACATCGATATCTGAAATCAATCTTTACAGAATTTGCTCCTCCAAAAAGGTCTCTTTATTACTGTACTAATAATCACAGGTTCTCCTTTAAATATGTTAAATGTGCTGGCAATAATACCTGAAAGAGAATCCCTGCTGAATATATAACCACAGTTAATTAAATTGATTGATGTGTGTGCACTGTGCACTAGTTAATTAGTCATATTGAACCCAAGCCTAATTGAAACAAACCAGCCAATGGACATTACTCAAAGAACCGGTGACCCTGCTAAGTGGAGGGTCTCCTCCTCCTTCTCCTCCTCCTCCTCCTCATCCTCCTCCTTCTTCTTTTTCCTCGTCTTTTTTCCTTCTCCTGTTGTTCTCCGATAACGTCCATACTTCCTTGAACTGACCTCTTTGTTTTCCCCATGAGATCAACAAAGTTTATGGTTATGGTCCTCTTGTCCCCCCATATCTTCTGGTTCCCTCCCCACCCTGCATTACCACAACCGAACGTGGAAGTCTCTCTCCATGCAGGGTTGGAGATGGAAATTCCAAGCTCTTGGCAGAGCAGTCATGGGCCTCTAAACTATCTTTAGGATTTACAAGAGATAATAAAACAAATTGAAACAATAAAAGTACAAGTTGTACGCCAATATATTTATACATATATATTTATACATATATATATATGTGTGTGTATATATATATATAATCGCACATCAGCGCATAATTTAGCAGACGAGATGTGGCATGTTCTATAATCAAAAACATGATAGGCTAAGTAAGGACATATTATTCAGATGCCTGAAGTTTAAACTGATTGTAATTAAGTGTCAGTAATATTATATCTAAAAGAATGAATGTATAACTATCCAGCCTAGATAAGTAAACGTTGCCTCTGTCACCCTGCCCTCCCTCTCAGCAGAAGAGTTTTCTAAGCATATATCATTGGACTCATCCTCTTCTACAAGAGGAAAAACTGTTAAATATTAAAGTTTGATGCAGAGCTCAGATTAGCGCATGGCTTAATGCATGGCTTAATGCATGGCTTAATTGAGTTTGCTTACACTTTAAACAAACAAAATTTTGTGGTCATTTTTTAACAATAAAAAATATGCATCTGGCCTTCTGTGTCACTTAGGCAAATCGTTACAAATGACCATGACATCATCATAGTCATTGAATCACTTTGTCTAAATTCAGATTTTGCTCTGTAATTTCTTACATGTTCAAGTGCACTGCTGTTTAGTGTTTTTTGTGTTAAAAGTAATTCTTTATTCTGCTGCTTAGTTTGTTCTGGGCAGCATATTTTTCTCATATATATAATCTTGGCTCATATAACCATATGAAGAGGGAAGGTTTATTGAGGCAAAGCTGGGTAATTTTCATCAGAGCAAACTGGTTATGGTCCTCTTGTCCCCCAATATCTTCTGGTTCCCTCCCCACCCTGCATTACCACAACCGAACGTGGAAGTCTCTCTCGACCTCAATCATTAGTCACTGGTGACATTTCAGCAGAAGAGGAATACCTGTTCTATGTAGATGTGGCGGTTTGCTGGCTCGCTACTTTGAGGGAGTACAGTAAGTGCCTGATCTGCCACCAAAGAAACTTGGGCAGTGGTGTCATAATTGTCTTGGGCACACACATACCGGGTGGTGGTGGTCATACATTATCAATGCAACCTTGTCAAGTGTCTCTGAATGTACGTCATCTTTCGACTTTGACACCACAGCAATCTCTTGGTTGGGCTTCGTGTGTCAAATTGTGTATGCAGGGAGTGCAAAGAAGACAGTCAAAGAGGAAGACAGAGGATGAAAAGTTTGACAGGAGAGGAGGGAAGTATAATGGAACACAAATCAAATAATTGCCTCTCATAATTATCTCATTACCTCCCATAATTATCTCATTACCCCCATAATTATCTCATTACCTCCCATAATTATCTCATTACCTCCCATAATTATCTCATTGCCTCCCATAATTATTATCTCCATCACTGTCTCACTCATTGTACCATATTCTGAAAATGATAGTGCTCAACAGTTGTTGACCTGCTCCTCCCACTGCATGGCAAGACAATGCATCCCTCTCACGAGACATAATTACACAGCCGCCTCCTATAAATATGCGACTTATCAACATCCATTCCATTATGTCAATAAAAGACAAATTATGAAGAAGCTCATAATCAATACACAGAGAATTATATTTGCAATAACTGTAAATACAGAATTTTTTTTACAGTAACAGTAAATTCATTACAATATGTGACAACAGTAAAGACATCGTCTTGCAACACTTCTCTTTGTGGGACGCGGTGGTGTAGTGGGTATGTTCGTCACCTTGCAGCCGAAGGGTTGCAGAATTGAATCCACCTCAAGTCGCCTCGTAGGGACCTTGGGCAAGTCCTTCACTCGCATTTGCTCAGCACTTCGGCGTGAAACTCCAATGCAGTGTCCGCACTGTAGTCGGGAGCACCTCTGAGTAGAGAGCTTGAAGGGGTGCTATAACAAATGCACATGCAAACTTCTCATTTAAGTGAATTGGCATCCGTGGCCTATCCAGGAATAGTAAGCATAATGACTAGGTATAAGCACATGATTCATATCGATTGCCAATAATTTGCAGCCACCTCCTTGATAGCATGGTTAGACAATGCATCAACAATTTGCTATGTGGAGCCTGAAAAGAAATCTGTTAAAAAGCGGAATTACACATTTTTACGTTCGTGTTGTGGACAGCGGCATATCACACAACAATGAGAAGTGTCACAAGAAGGCGAAATTGCACATGGATTATATGCTACAATGACAACCTTGTACATGTATAATTTGTATACATATATAAATATATATATATAACATTATATGTATATTTATTATACACATATAATACATATATATAGTGTTACATGCACAAAGCATGTTCACACACCTCTGAAAGACAGGTATCAACATGTAGGCAATTTATTACATGCGTGCATGCATGTTTGCTTGAAAATAATGCCTATAAAACATGCCTATAGAACAGCACATAAAAGTCTGGTAACCATGCACACATTATATATTATCCATGAAAACAAAGACAATGCTGACAAAATGCCAACAACAGTGTTGTCTGTCTCACCATGGCAACAGAAACAACAACACAAACAACAACATAAACAGCAACATACTGCACAAAAGTAAGCCTTCGTTTATTAGCCATAATTTATAGGTTTTAATTAAAAATTTACAAAGTCATCCTCCAAGGACTGTGTCAGCAAGGCAGGTGGGAGTCAGCCACTAGACTAGGCCCCTCATCTAGCAGGCTGTAGAATCAATAAGCTGAAGAGTTGCCATGCAAACAGAACAGGAAATATTATGGCAAGAGATAGAGAGACAGAGAGAGACAGACAGACAGACTGACAGAGACAGACAGAGAAATACAGAGACAGACAAAGACAGAGACAGACAGACAAACAGAGGCAGAAACAGACAGAGACAGAGAGACATATATAGAGACAAACAGACAGACAGACAGAGACAGAGACACAGAACCAGTGAGTTCTCTTAACCATAAGACAAATTGAAATATGGCAAATTCTGGAAAGAAGAGTTCACATCTAATCATTTCAAAACCTTCCCAGGCAATAGTATGTTGAGCACAAATTACACAGGATGAATGACAGTTTTTTAAAACTTTTATTTCTTCAACAGATTTGAATGTTTTTATAGACCTACACTACATCCAAAATATACAAAGACCTGGTCATCTCTTGTGATTTCAGGGTGAGCTCACCACATATAAATCGAAATACATGCAATAATAAATGCTATAATTAAATACACACACAAGTCATTACAAGTCATCTCTTATGATTTCAAGGTGAGCTCACCACATATAAATCGAAATACATGCAATGATAAATGTTATAATTAAATACACACACAAGTCATTACAAGTCAGTCCAGGATTTTATTTATTTGTTTAATTTATTTTTTATATGCAGCATATTTTTTACATACATTCAGATTTTAATAATGTGCAAGATCTTTATTATTGGACAAAAGCACATCTCAAAGTGCTCCAAAAAATCAGTTGACTTTCCACTTTGCTCAAGAATTACAGGAAGATTATCCATTTGCTTCAACACGTTTAGTTTGAGGTATACAAGGAATTGGTGAAACTATACTGTTTCAATGTCAAAGATTTTTTGCCTTGCAAATATTTTTGATTCAAAATAGCAGTGTGGCATGTGGCAATACTTCGCTTAAGACAGAAAACAATTTCCAATTCTGAGGTTAGAAAACAATATCTAATTTCTATGGTAAAGAACTTACTAACGCTAAAACTTAAACTCTTTTATATATTTCAGATCTCTTAGATCATTTCAAACATAAAATTAATTTTTTAAAATAAAATAGAGCTAATGATGCAGAATATACCAGACCTTTAGACGTCAACTTCTGCATTAACCCAACACCACAAGCCTTCATTACACTCTATTTCCAGAAAAATGCTTAAACAAATGACATCACCTATAATTTATCATAAATTATACAACTGCCAAGAATTTAGCACACTACAATATGTATTGAATTTTGTAGCCATGGAATTTAAAGGAGCAGCACTTTGCAAACTAGTAGAATTGTGACATTCTGAACAGAAGCAATGGAATAAGCAGCACTTTGCAAACTAGTAGAATTGTGACATTCAGGATGAGAAGCAATGGAATAAGCAGCACTTTGCAAACTAGTAGAATTGTGACATTCAGGATGAGAAGCCATGGAATAAGCAGCACTTTGCAAACTAGTAGAATTGTGACATTCAGGATGAGAAGCCATGGAATAAGCAGCACTTTGCAAACTAGTAGAATTGTGACATTCAGGATGAGAAGCCATGGAATAAGCAGCACTTTGCAAACTAGTAGAATTGTGACATTCAGGATGAGAAGCCATGGAATAAGCAGCACTTTGCAAACTAGTAGAATTGTGACATTCAGGATGAGAAGCCATGGAATAAGCAGCACTTTGCAAACTAGTAGAATTGTGACATTCAGGATGAGAAGCAATGGAATAAGCAGCACTTTGCAAACTAGTAGAATTGTGACATTCAGGATGAGAAGCAATGGAATAAGCAGCACTTTGCAAACTAGTAGAATTGTGACATTCAGGATGAGAAGCCATGGAATAAGCAGCACTTTGCAAACTAGTAGAATTGTGACATTCAGGATGAGAAGCCATGGAATAAGCAGCACTTTGCAAACTAGTAGAATTGTGACATTCAGGATGAGAAGCAATGGAATAAGCAGCACTTTGCAAACTAGTAGAATTGTGACATTCAGGATGAGAAGCAATGGAATAAGCAGCACTTTGCAAACTAGTAGAATTGTGACATTCAGGATGAGAAGCCATGGAATAAGCAGCACTTTGCAAACTAGTAGAATTGTGACATTCAGGATGAGAAGCCATGGAATAAGCAGCACTTTGCAAACTAGTAGAATTGTGACATTCAGGATGAGAAGCCATGGAATAAGCAGCACTTTGCAAACTAGTAGAATTGTGACATTCAGGATGAGAAGCCATGGAATAAGCAGCACTTTGCAAACTAGTAGAATTGTGACATTCAGGATGAGAAGCCATGGAATAAGCAGCACTTTGCAAACTAGTAGAATTGTGACATTCAGGATGAGAAGCCATGGAAGGAGCAGCACTTTGCAAACTAGTAGAATTGTGACATTCAGGATGAGAAGCCATGGAATAAGCAGCACTTTGCAAACTAGTAGAATTGTGACATTCAGGATGAGAAGCCATGGAATAAGCAGCACTTTGCAAACTAGTAGAATTGTGACATTCAGGATGAGAAGCCATGGAATAAGCAGCACTTTGCAAACTAGTAGAATTGTGACATTCAGGATGAGAAGCCATGGAATAAGCAGCACTTTGCAAACTAGTAGAATTGTGACATTCAGGATGAGAAGCCATGGAATAAGCAGCACTTTGCAAACTAGTAGAATTGTGACATTCAGGATGAGAAGCCATGGAATAAGCAGCACTTTGCAAACTAGTAGAATTGTGACATTCAGGATGAGAAGCCATGGAATAAGCAGCACTTTGCAAACTAGTAGAATTGTGACATTCAGGATGAGAAGCCATGGAATAAGCAGCACTTTGCAAACTAGTAGAATTGTGACATTCAGGATGAGAAGCCATGGAATAAGCAGCACTTTGCAAACTAGTAGAATTGTGACATTCAGGATGAGAAGCAATGGAATAAGCAGCACTTTGCAAACTAGTAGAATTGTGACATTCAGAACAGAAGCAATGGAATAAGCAGCACTTTGCAAACTAGTAGAATTGTGACATTCAGGATGAGAAGCCATGGAAGGAGCAGCACTTTGCAAACTAGTAGAATTGTGACATTCAGGATGAGAAGCCATGGAAGGAGCAGCACTTTGCAAACTAGTAGAATTGTGACATTCTGAACAGAAGCAATGGAATAAGCAGCACTTTGCAAACTAGTAGAATTGTGACATTCAGGATGAGAAGCAATGGAATAAGCAGCACTTTGCAAACTAGTAGAATTGTGACATTCAGGATGAGAAGCCATGGAAGGAGCAGCACTTTGCAAACTAGTAGAATTGTGACATTCTGAACAGAAGCAATGGAATAAGCAGCACTTTGCAAACTAGTAGAATTGTGACATTCAGAACAGAAGCAATGGAATAAGCAGCACTTTGCAAACTAGTAGAATTGTGACATTCAGGATGAGAAGCCATGGAAGGAGCAGCACTTTGCAAACTAGTAGAATTGTGACATTCAGGATGAGAAGCCATGGAAGGAGCAGCACTTTGCAAACTAGTAGAATTGTGACATTCTGAACAGAAGCAATGGAATAAGCAGCACTTTGCAAACTAGTAGAATTGTGACATTCAGGATGAGAAGCCATGGAAGGAGCAGCACTTTGCAAACTAGTAGAATTGTGACATTCAGGATGAGAAGCAATGGAATAAGCAGCACTTTGCAAACTAGTAGAATTGTGACATTCAGAACAGAAGCAATGGAATAAGCAGCACTTTGCAAACTAGTAGAATTGTGACATTCAGGATGAGAAGCCATGGAATAAGCAGCACTTTGCAAACTAGTAGAATTGTGACATTCAGGATGAGAAGCCATGGAATAAGCAGCACTTTGCAAACTAGTAGAATTGTGACATTCAGGATGAGAAGCCATGGAATAAGCAGCACTTTGCAAACTAGTAGAATTGTGACATTCAGGATGAGAAGCAATGGAATAAGCAGCACTTTGCAAACTAGTAGAATTGTGACATTCAGGATGAGAAGCCATGGAAGGAGCAGCACTTTGCAAACTAGTAGAATTGTGACATTCAGGATGAGAAGCAATGGAATAAGCAGCACTTTGCAAACTAGTAGAATTGTGACATTCAGGATGAGAAGCCATGGAAGGAGCAGCACTTTGCAAACTAGTAGAATTGTGACATTCAGGATGAGAAGCCATGGAATAAGCAGCACTTTGCAAACTAGTAGAATTGTGACATTCAGGATGAGAAGCCATGGAAGGAGCAGCACTTTGCAAACTAGTAGAATTGTGACATTCAGGATGAGAAGCCATGCATGAAAGCCTAATTCTAGTTTAAATATTTATATGCAGGTCATATTGAGATTCATACCACAGATCTGACTGCACGAAAAAGCCGCAATACGACGACCACCACATTGTCATTGTCAACTACATTATGCAGATGGAGGAGCAGAGACAGTCAAGCAAACCATAAAAGCATATGCAGCATCTGGACATAATAGACACAAAAGCATGGCAAAAACTCTCATCATTCCCCATCTCTCAAACAGGATACTACCTAAATCCACTTCGATGTCAAACTGCATAGCAATTAAATTTGATGAAAAAGATATCAAATATACAGGATAGGCAAATAAAAAATAAAAAATATATATGTATAAACAGCATTGTGGAGTGGGATTCGCATGACCAACAATCAAGATCAAGTAGTAGTAGCCTCAGCAGCAGTACAGGCAGCAGACTGATGATGTGATGATGGGTATCTGTGGTGATAACTGGATAGTTAGATCAACGCTCAACGGGGCAGACGGTGGGTAGGTTGCTGCACCCCCAGTACCAGTCATGTAAGTAATAAAACTCTCCTTACCAGATGGCGATGATGCAAAAAATATATAGAAACCATATATACAAACACTACATGTTTATGTAAGCAATGCAAAGCACATCCATCAGAGTCACAGTCTATCCATGAAAGCCGCCGAGGCCATTATGATAAGGAGGCTATCACAGAATTGGGGAAAACAAGAAGAGACATTGATTGATAACTTAGACCGAAGAACAACGGAGGCCAATACTGAATACTGGCAATCAATCTTCTCTTCGATCCCACCGTTTTTCTTTTACTGACCAGCTGAACTCAGACTTTTCCAGGTCCTGCTTCTACCATCTGCTTCAACCATATTCCAGTTGAAGATCTCTTTCACTACATGCCATTTCTACTCGAGTCCCAGTGCTAAAAGTGTAAAAAAAGTGCCAGGAAGCCCCTTAGCTTTCCAAAAGAAGTGCCAGGATGCCCCATACATTTTCAGGTGTGATTGCCAAATAAGTGGCAGGACGGCATAGAGATTTGAAAAAAAGTGCAAGGATGCCATCCATGACCGTCCTACCACACTTTAAGCCCTGTCGGGTTCAATATCTTGGTCTACACTTGGGTGGACTTTGGGAATGCTGCATATATTAGTCTCTCCGCATTTAATACTCAATTTTCATATTCATAAAGCCACTCCTTGGCTTATATGCAACCATCCAGTTTGCCATGGATGTCTCAGGCTATATCCAAGATTCCCATCGCTGGCTCCCTCTTAAAAAAAGGTACAGCTCAAGACCCTTTTTCTTATGCACAGCTGCCTTGTTGGGGAGTCCCCATTCTACCTGAGGTCCATTTAAATGAAAATATAATCATATATAATTATATATAAAATATATAATATCTGATCTGTCATACATGTATATCATAATTTTATACATATATAATTATATATGCATACAATAAGCACATATACACCGTGGTTCAAAAAAAAGTAAGCCAAATTGTTTTGCGCATATCTCTAATACCTGATGACATATCAAGCTAAAATTTTCTAAATATTTAGAGAAGTGGACCAAGAATATTATTCCAAAATTTCATGAGAAAAAGTTGAACGGATAAAAAGATATGAATATTTAAACTTCGTATACCGAAATTTCAGTTTACAAGCAATTTTTCTGTCAGATTCAATAAAAAGTAAGCCAAACTGTTTTTCTTGCATCTCTGATGTCTGATGAGTAATCATAAAAACCTTTTACCAATAATTAGGGAATTGAACCAAGAATAGGATTCCAAAATATCATGTCATAAATTTGAAGGGATAAAAAGATATGGATATTTCAACTTCATCACCCAAAATTTCAGTTATTAGTAAGTCTGCTATGGCGTCCGTTGCGGTTTCGACGCTTGGCCGTTCCCATTTAGTCTTCATTGATCCTGGAGTAAAACTTAATAGAGCCTGTTATCGCGATGTTCTGTTGTCACAACATCTTCTATCTGTAATCAGAAATCTAGTCCCAGAAGACAGCTTTGTTTTTCAACAGAACAGTACTGCAGCCCACAGAACCAAGGAAACCATCGAAATGCTGACAAGAGAGACGCCAGGCTTAATTTCTCACACATTATACCTCTGAACAGCCCAGATTTGAATCCTGTCGACTATAAAAATGTGGAATGTGATGCAAGACAGAGCCTACCAGACAACAATCCATGATATAAACGATCTGAAGCAACGCCTGTTGGAAGTGTGGGATGGCCTGGACCAGAGGATAATCGACGTTGCTGTTGCCATTGCAATGTCGCCAGCGCCTCCAGGCTTGCGTGCATGCAGGAGGAGGACATTTTGATAATCTTATTTAATTAAATTATCAAACCATACTGTTAGGATCATGTTGTTAGTTCAATTCTCTACATATCTGGAAAATTTTAGAATGATTAATCACCAGGCATTGGAGATAATACGGAAACATTTGATCGAATCTGACAGAAAATTGCTTGTAAACTGCAATTTCGGTATATGAAGTTTAAATATTCAAATCTTTTTATCCGTTCAACTTTATTTCATGAAATTTTGGAATCATATTCTTGGTCCACTTCTCTAAATATTTGAAATTTTTTAGCTTGATATGTCATCAGGTGTTAGAGATATATGCAAAACAATTTGGCTTACTTTTTTTTGAACCACGGTGTATATACAAATGATAATGCCAGACCATTGTTTGAGAGCTACAATGCCAACCATTCACGAAGGAACAATGTTCAATTTTCCTTGGCTTAGTGCCACCTAAAAGCATCCGTCCAGACGCGAAATGTAACGCAGATCATAAACATCACTCAACTCCATCAACACCATACACTGCACTCTTCATCATCACTTCACGTTTCTGGACTTGACAAAATCGGCTTCAACCAACTCATCCTTTCTGCATATATTCAATTTAACCCTTTAATGCCGGAGGGTATAGGTTTTACCATACCATTAACTACCATCTCGGCATTAAAGGGTTAAAACTCCAACAGTGGAGGTGCCATTGCAAAGATGCCTCCAATCCATAGTTGCTTAAAACGTTTTTTTCCGTTTTTTATTCTTTCCCAAAGAACGTAATTTTTTTCGTTTTTTTCCCATCGTTTTATTCCGTTTTTTTATTCCGTTTTCATCGTTTTTTTCATCTAAGCTCCAATCTACAGAATTGCAGAGTTCCATTATTGCAACGTGCAAGTCATCAATCGAAGGTCACCTCAGTTGAAACCATTTATAATTAATCAAACACCTCAGTTCGTTGGAATACATCAACGATAGATGTACAAAACGATTAAAATAAAATAAAAAAACAAGAAAAACGTCGTTTTTTTTAAATTTAAAAAACGACAAAAAATCCGATAAAAACGAAAACTCAGCACTCTGGCGTGAAACTTCAATTCAGCGTCTACGCTGTAGTCGGGAGCACTTCTGAGTAGAAATCTTGAAGGGGCGCTATAACAAGTGCACATACAAACAAGCAAACCAGCAATTGGTAAATACGTTGCAACAGATGATTCTTTAATTTATAAAGAAACTCGAAGACCTGACAGAACATGCAGATATTATCGGCAGCGACCCCCAAGGCTTTCGGTCAAGCACAGAGGACGTTAAAAAATCACAATGTAGTTATTGCGTGAGGCACGAGAAACGCTCATCAATTGTCCATTTGCCAAGTGCAAGATTTGTTGGAGTGAGGGCGAGGAAGGATTGGCATGAGACACGACATAAATGTGATGCCTTGTATACTACAACATAAATTTAAAACTCGAGAGTGTGCGTGATGGCAACCAGAGTAGTGAATGCACAATAAGAGTGCAATATACAAAATACATATATCTAAGCAGATATAAAATATATTTGTATTATTATAGCTCTGAAAATCTCTTTTAGCGATATCCATGAGAAGTGAGCCACAGCTGTCTAGAAAAATCAGGTTTACGCAACAGTGAAAGTTTGAGACATGCGAGAAAATCATGTATGCGAATGTTAACTGATTCGTATATATTGTAATCTCAAAATTTCTAAAGCACAACTTGAAAGTCAATCGTAGGGTGCCAGCTTATTCATGACAACTGTATATAGTCCAACATGGTCAGAATATGACATGATGATGATGTGGGCACAACTGCACATGCAACAAGTCACCTAAACTGACCAGTTCAATCACATTAATAAAAAAAGAACAATGAGAAAACATGAGTCTAAGGTCATGTTGAACCTATCAGTAAGAAGAGCATCACCATACTAGGAGCTGGGCAACAGAATTATTGCTTTAGCTGCACTTTGTTCACTGCCTGCCATAGAAATCTTGGACAGAGACAAATCAGTGGACTTGGATTCTGCACTGAGCCTCCCAACAATGAGACAATGAGACAAGAAGACAATTTGAAGCCTATGTGTGATGGCATCACATTATGTATCATAGGTCAATGGTCAAAGGATGGTGAGGGGAAAGCAATAAGCTAGATTTCGTCTACCTACTTCACAAGTGCAAAAAACAAGTAAACAGACTGTCCGAAAAGGTCAAGTATCATCATGTACTTACTTACTTACTTACTTACTTTACTTACTTACTTACTTACTTATGTAATGAAAGAAACATTTCTAGTTGCTTTTCCACAGTATGCACTGCTCTTCCAATTTTCTACTAAAATATGTCAGCCAATCAACTCTATCAGCCAGAGGGGAATTTACATTCATCACCTTCACCTTAAGTAGTCCCACAATTTACAACTTAAATTTAATACTGGTTCACTTTCATTGTAAACGACAATCATAGGAAAAGCTCCCCGATGATTTTACACTCCATAAGCAATAACATCTGTATAGTTGCAGCAATAGCAAGCAACCACGTGGGTTAACATTGATGCTAATCCAATGTTCAAAACACCTGCATGCAAACTATGTGCTATATACGACGTATTAGTCAACATAAGATGTACACACTGAATCCGGACAATCTAAATAAAATGGATAAACAGCATTAAAGAAAAATGTTTGAACATATTTCAAATTCACAAGTTTGTCAAATGCAGGAGTCAATCAGAAACAAAAGTAAAGAAGAGGACTTCTAAATATATCTATCTGCCTAAGCATGGCTCTGAACCTTGTTCAATGAAGCATATTATATAATAGACTTGTAAATGTTCATTGATGCTTCTGATACTCTGGGCTAGAACATTGTTTACATTGATCCTTCTAGGTACAACACAGGAGTCTGACACATAGATATAAATATTATTTCCCTAGTGCAACACTCCTTATTACCGGGTAAATGCAATCAGCAACTTCCCGAGTTAATGGATCATGAGACTAATGCTTACAGCCCACTTAGGAAATCAATCGAGTTCTTTAGAAACTTGCGGAACACTACCTAGTACCTATCACTCACGTTACGCACCATTCATATTTGAACTTGATTCGTATTTTAAAAGAGAACTAACTGCATTGAGAAGAAATCAAATTGCGCTTACCCAGATGGAGGCAGAAACTCAAAACTGCCGAGAGGCGCCAGAGCTCCTGCATTAGGAAGCAGCTGTTGTGAAAGGCTCTGTCTTTTATTCATAGGCTGCCATGATGCTTTGCCGTGCGATTTATAAATCCAAGGGTTGGTCATGTTGCACGCTTACACACTTCTTTCTTCAACGGATATCATGCACTGGCACCGCTGCTGCTGCTGCTGCCGCCGCTGCCGTTGCTACTGCTGCTGCTGCTGCCGCTGACCGTAAGATGGTGCAGACACTACTCTGCGTCAGCAGATCCTGCTGTACCTGAGCAAGGTTACCTGTAAATCAATATGCAGCAGCAGCAGCCGATGGGTTCCTCCTCCTCACAACAGTGTCTGGCTTCAGGCACGGGTCCACACACGAAGTCCTATCAGCAAGCGACTTAGTTGGCTGAGACAAGAAAAGCGTAACACTCAAGACCAATTTGTAGCACATTATATCACGACCTGTCATCTCCATCCATTCCCAGCTTCCGCCTCTCCTATACCTCTCGATTCCTTCTATCTCCTCCTTATTATCTCCTCAGCTAACAATGGACTCAAATGAACCCCACAACTAAAGCTGGTTAACAATTTAACGATGAGAGTGTACAAAAGCGATTGGGAAACCAAAGCAGTTTGTCGTTAAATACCATGTTCTGTTAACTGGTGCATCATCATCTCGGAGAATAAATGTTGTGACTATTGAGTCTTTCTGCTGCCTATGAAGTCATGAAAATTTCAGAATCGCAAAACAAGTTCTAAGTGAAAAGTATATATATAAATGCATCACATTTTTAAAAGTTTCTGCAGATGTACTCACGCTGAATTTAGACAAAACCAGTTTACATTATTCAAATCCCACAGGAAATCTCCTCCAATTGACAGTCTAAATTTGCATATATCATTACCACTATTGATCAAATAAACGAAATTTCTAGGGATCCACATTCATCAGCATATGACCTGTTCACTTCAATAGAATTTCAGCTAAATGGTTAGAAATAATACAGACATTTTAACCCATATCACAACTTACTGCCAAAGACAACCAGATTGAATGTATGTGGTGCTTTTTTTTACCCCACCTCACCTATTGTAATATAATTTGGGCAGTTACATAGATCAGGAACTAATATACAAACTAATAAGCTTGCAGAAGAGGGTTGTTCATTTAGTTACGGGCAATAGGAAATGGAAACATTCATGCCCATTTCTCTTCATGAAACTTGGGATTATTGAGAATTGATCAGATCAGAGACTCCACAAATAGGTTCAATCTTTATGGACTTGAGCTTGGTCTCCGCCTCCAATATGCATTTAGAGGTTTGCCAAGCACGTTTCTGACATTCGTACGTATTCTACTCGGAATTCCACTGCATACAGCCCTCTTTTGGTCAACTTTAATACTAGACGTTTTACTAAGCGTCCTATGGTACTAAGATAAAGAATAAAATACCACATGCAATACGTCTCACCAATACTGACCTTCAAAAAGAGATTGCATGCATTACTCTCTACCACATTTTAATATCTTTTCTGTTAATATAATATAATATTTATAATACCTATATATACTGCACCAATGGATTTTGGACTGGAAAGCAATCTCATCAAGCTGACCGATGATTCAATAGATTCAGTCAGTGGCAGTTAATATCCGACTCCATGGAACAATGGCTTCAGGCAAAGAGTATGATCAGATCCATCAAAATGAGTCAAATGCTTATCAAAAGCATTGCTCAAACTCACTCTAGTGCTACACAGATTTATTTTCGAATGTGAGCAATTACGGAAATTAAACTACAGACCAGTGAGTTGATGAACATCAAACTATGACTTCTTTCACAATATAAGGCTTTATTATATGTCCAAACAATCATGCATTGTGTGATTTATTGCAGAAGCCTGTATTCGGATGCAATCGGATGCATCCGTTGAAGTTGCAATCGCCAGTATGCCAACGTCTTTCCTCCGCATACAATGACTAAGACTGGAGGCTATGCCATTCAAGAGGCTGGTTCATATGCATACATGGAAGAGGCCTACCATATTTTAAAACCTCACCTCTGCACCGATCTTTCACGCCAAACTGAAACTGCATCTCTTCCACGAATCGTACCCTGACTCCATCTCTTCCCGTTGCCTCCTTCTCTCTCTTTCTTCTCTCTCTTTCTCTGTTTCAATTCTAAGTTCCCTCCACCATAGCCAGCCGTTTGTTTACTTTACCCTTTTTCATCATGACCCACAACCAATATTGATCTTACCTACCTGCCTATTGTTTTAGAAATTTTGAGTTTACGATTATGATACTGTTTTTACTTTGACACTGAACATGTGAATATGCTGGCTACCACAACACTGCTTATTGGCGATGTGGAAATCTCAAGATTACAATTATGATTATGATTCAATGCAAACGACCCAGAGCTTTCGTATTACAATTCTAACACAGTTACAGTGCAAATATTCCAAATTGTGCTTTAGAAATTGCAGTTTGTAGAAAATGCAGTCTGCAGAAATTGTAATATTGTGCTCTAGAAATTGCAATTGTTATTTGTAGGCTACTGTAGAAATTGCATTTAGTATGCAGATATTGTAGTTTGCAGAAATTGCCAATGTGCTCTAAAATAGCATTCTGCAGATTTTGAGGTTTGCAGAAACTGCAATTGTGCTCAAGAAATTACAGTTTGCAGAAATTGTAATTGTGCTCAAGAAATTACAGTTTGCAGAAATTGTAATTGTGCTCAAGAAATTACAGTTTGCAGAAATCACAATTGTCCTCCAGAAACCGTGTGTTCTTTATTGCTGTCATAAACCACAGACCACTGCAAAGGCCAAAGAGTGGATTGTAATTATATCGGATAGGGTTCACGAGTCTCCATCAAATATCCTGGACCATCCAGATGGCTGAATCATGTTATCTATGATATCAAGTGTCCCACCCAGTGCTTGCTCATAGTTTGATAGCAGTGTTGTCCTATGGTGATTTAGCGATGACTAGTATCAGCACTGAACTACAACTAATTTCTGGTCAAGCCACCTGCTCTTGGAACTCAAGATCTGTTTACTTACTTGGTTCTTTGCTGCTATGTGCCTGGAAAAGCCAAGCACACAACCATAGGCGTAACTTTCTATTGTGACGGTGGTGTCCAGTCACCACCACTTTTAAAAGTGGTCGTGACAGTCACCACCACTTTTTGGTCCTGCACATAAATATTTTTGAAAGCATTTGACTTTCTAGCGTATAGCCTACAGTCTACGCATGTATTCCTGAAAATTTAATATCGCAATGTCGGCAAAGCTGATCGAGGCTTTCCCATTGAGTTCATTGTCCATAAAGGACCACACTACCTCACAGTCCTTACTTAGGCCTACACGTGCTTGGTTTCTTAATAATTAGGTGAAGTTAATCATTTTGTTGTAGGCCTACAATCTGGGTTTGACACTGTGAAATTGAGTTAATAAAAAAGGTCTAAGTAATTACCACTTTTTTGAAAATACAAACATGACATCGCATTGTTCTAATTTGGGGAAACTACATATAAAGTGTCAAAGTATACTAAATTCGTATTTGGGTAAGGGATAAAGGAAGGCGAGGGAAGAGAGAAATAAACGAAAGGGGAGGGGACAAAACGCTCCTTTAAACGGCCTTTGCTAATTTAGGCTACAATTCGATCATTAGCCTATAGCATTTCAGGCTTGAATTAAATTAGGCTACCGGTAGCCTACTGTAAGATAGTATTGAATGTCCCCAATAAAGTACTATTGTGTTCGATAACATTTCTAAAGAGATGACAATGCAAAATAGTTATGTTTGTTTGTATGTGCACTTGTTATAGCGCCCCTTCAAGCTCTCTCTACTCAGAGGCGCTCCAGAGTGCAGAGCGAACACTGCATCGGAGTTTCACGCCGAAGCGCGCTGAGCAATTGTGAGTGAAGGACTTGCCCAAAGTCCTTACGCGGCACGGTGGATGCGAACCTCGAACCTTCCGGCTCCAAGGCAACGACGCCACCACTAGGCCTACATAGTGTTCACTACATAGCACATGGGGTATGGAGCAGGGAGGGTGTTTTGCCTCTCTACCCTATATAGTGCAGAGCTGCAGAGGAATTTTAGTCACCACCACTATTTGAGACAAAGTTACGCCCATGCACACAACCCATCATTGGTTGGTAGGATCACGGAGGTGTAGTCGTGGATCAGTGCCTTGGAGCCAGAGGGTTCTAGGTTCAAATCCACCTCAAGACGCTGTGAAAGGGATCTTGAGCAAGTCCTTACAATCGTTCTTGCACTTTGGCTTGAAACTCCGATGCAGCACCTGTGCTCTAGTCGGGGGGGGGGGGGGGCTCTATGTAGGTAAACGGCTGTTCATATCATTGCCTACGATGGTTGGTTAAGTTGATCTGTTACCATTGTTGACAGAAAATGTAAGTATGTACAGTACACATTTGTACAACCTTGATTCTGCTCATTTTTCAATGAATTGATCAAATGCTATCCTTCACGACCACTGCTTGTCTTAATGGGTGCAAGAAGAAACTAAACCATTTTAAAGTCTTGTTGGCCAAGACTGTCATAAAATAATCCAGTTAATTTAGCATATATCCATTAGATGGCTGGCTGCCTCAGTTTAATGATGACTGAGGCAGGAGACGGTTGAATGGAACGGTTCTGACACGCTCTGGCTGAATGGAACAGATCTGACACGCTCTGGCTGACCGGAAAATTGTAGTAAGAAGATCCAAAGAATGTGGGTTTGATACCGCTAGCCCACAAAGTTGACTCGGCCTTCACCTTCCACCCTCCCCCCCCCCCATCCCATAGAGCAACTGAAAACTGATCAACAGAAAAGTTTGGAGTTTGCAGTTAAACATTACTCCTCTTAAACTTGTCATCTGTTACCATCACAGCATAAAAATCCGGTCGCATAATGGTCAGTGTGAATCAATAAAACAAATATTAATTATCATCATTATCAGACTTTACTTGCTTAACTTGACCATTTTTCAAGCAGTTCAGTTCTTTTAATAATGTCTCACTGTTGGACTTAGTGTTGGTGTCAGTCTCAGTTATTATTGTCAGTCTCAATTCTAGTTTCAGGTTTAGTTCTTATTGTTTCTGAATATTAATTTCAGGTTTCTTATTACCATGGTTTTTATGGATGAATTTTAGTTTCAGTTTTAGTTTAAGAAATTTAATTTCAGTTTAAGTTCTAGCAACTATACTTAGTTCCATTTCAACACAAAAGACTAAATATTCAGATTCAGATAGTTCAATGGTTCAAATTTGACTACAAAGTATTAAAGTTAAAAATTTATAAATGGCAAATTATAGCCTACTTAAAAACATTTTTTGCTGCAGACTTGTGGGAGTTTTATTGTGCCTGTTATTAGTGAGCCATCGATGTGTGGAAAAGTGTGTTCTAAATAAAAAAAACTCAATTCTACACTTATTACAAAAACCCAAACAGGGTTGTCCTTTGCTCGACGATTTCGCTCATCAAGTTTGAAGTTGGAGAGATAAGTGAGGCGGCAATCTCAACCGTTCAGAATTTTAATTAAGTGAACTTGTCCCAGTAAAAAACCTAAGCCTCTGTTAAAAACTGACAATAATTAGGTGTTTGATTGGTGGAAAGAGATAAACTAAAAAAAATGGAAGACATCTCATTCTCGTTCAAAGAAAGACTTGCCACAGAGCATTAGAAAATGTAACACTACAGACTGACCATGGCACATGTTTAATTCATTCAATGACAGTTCAAGAAACACTAAGGAGACCATGGACTATAAAACACCAGATATGAGCAACCTGGGAGATACAATTGAGAAGGCACATACCAAACAAGATCAGCAGAGATGGTCAACCAAGCAGCTGTAAACAAACTACAAAATCATTATACTGTGTCATTGTATTATTGTACCAACAATAATAACAGCAACAAAAACAACAGCAATAAATAAAATCCTCTGTAAACCACAGAAATCCAGTCACCATTTTGAAACATTTGGTCGAAATTGGTCGAAATACTAGCAGATAAGGTTGAGTGGTCCCTGTTCTGACATTTCTGGAATTCCGAATATATCAGATTTACTTACTAATATTATGTTACTCTGACCTGGAAATCTTAGATTTGGCCGTGCAGTAGTGAATCATGGTCTATGGTCTATGGACTGGTATTGGATATCTGCTGGACACAGCATCTTCCATCATCATCCACTGTAGTGTTATTAGTTTAGCATGACTACATACTGTAAATATTTCAAGTAGCTGCTTTTGCTTTCTTCCTTGAACTAGTAACTTTTGCCAATTGGCAATGAGTTAGCTCGACAGTTCCAATCTAATAATTTAAAATAGCTTCTTGACCTGTAGGTAAATTTGTCTTTGAACTAAAACAGTAGCAGGGTGTACACCACAGATTTGGTTTAACTAGAGCTGCCATTTCACTATTTCTGTGACTAGATTATTGCAGTTCTAAGTCAGTTGACTGAGGTCCCAAAAACTCAGTTTGTTTGGTCAATCTTCATTTAACACGCCATGTTAAATGACTGGATTCAGTATGAGTTAACTCGTCCTGGGCGGTGAACGTGTTAAGCATAACTAATTGAACATTCTTGTCTTGTAGCATGATTTGGAAATTCTGATTAGCACTTAAATGGTTTAGTAGGGCTACTTGTACTAGAACATGCAAGCAATCATATGTTAATTATTAATTTAGTGCGTTGTTGACATGTGATGCACCATAGAGTTTACCACGTGTTGCTATAGAGACATGCACTGGTACCTTCTGAAGCAGAAATTATGACTGTCCTGGTCAATAATTGCCAACGCAGAGAGCAGGCAGGAAATCTACTTCATCAAGTGCAGTGCATGACAATATATGCACTTGAGGCCGCTGGTCGGTATGCCACACATGGATAATGGAACAAGAGAGAGAATTAACAACTGGGTATAGGTCGTCGTCACATCGTGTTTACATCATACACCAAACTACTGTTCTAGGAACACTGCTACACAATCATCCACTGGTATATCATTTCAATACTGGCGATATTAAAGTTGACGTTTCATTTTACAACATATTGTTAACGTCGTGTTTATTACGTCAATCACAAAGATCCTTTAACCCCAGCAACACGCCTTTGCTTCAAGAGTCCTGGCTGTTATGGGTCATCACCTAACCTTATTTAACTCAATCTCTTCAGAATTTTTTTCTTTCCAGTCTTTAATGTTGCAACTGGATTTCCCGAGCTATTAATAATACACTCGCATGCTGATGACGCATGCCCATACATATTCGTCACTCTCACTCTTTTGAATATGTACGTAATGTTGACCGAGGTTCCACGAACTGAGCTTATTTAGGGAATCTTCGTTTAAGCATAACTAATTTGTCTGAGAATGAATTCATCTTTTGATACTATATCTGCCAGTCCAGCACATTTGTTTTTAGCCAGCAGCATTACATTAGCGGATCGTGAGAGCAGGTCAAGGGCAGCCAACTGAATCGGATTGCAAGTGGAACTTCAGACATCTTTATACGATACGATACGGAGAAATCCGACCAATCAATTGCACTCAGCTGGCCGACTTCGAAATGGAATAGCAATTTGGCTTTTCATGTTGGATGGAAAGCAGCCGCTGCTGACCAAACGGGTCAATGGTAAGCTGACCATTTGCCGGATTCTCTCCTCTTCCGGATAGGAAAGCCCAATCACTTCAGCACGGCAATTCCACGACAAATACAGCCGTCCCGCATCCTGTGGCAATTGGTTTATAGCAGCAGCAGCAGCATTCTAATGTCTGGATGGATGAAAGCCTTCTTCTCTCAGTTTCTCTCTCGTTCAGCTTCCCTTTCTTCTTTTATAAATGATAAGGAAACAAAAGCATGCCGAGATGACAATGTCCACGCTCAACAGTTTTCATATACACCCAAATTTTACACTAATTGTTTTATTGAAAGCCTCGTCATCAAGGTCAATACACAATCATCTGTCTTCAAAGTCAAGAAGTACCGATGAAATTACTAAAAAGCTGTAGTGTAGGCCCATTAAAAATGAACTAATTAATCTATAATCCATAGAATAATGTTTAGTCTATGAGCTGACTTACCAGAAAATTCACTTTAAGAATTATACTCACAAATGCAGAGGATAAGATCACCCCATAAATCAATCTTTAACCTCAGTGGCAGGTGGCAACATTTTCTTCTTCTGTGCTCATCAATTAGGCAAGTCAAAGTACTGAATAACTACCTTCCCCATTACTTCTCCGTGGCTTAATCTGATCATCACCTAATCTAATCAGAGACATCTAAAGCACAGTTCTTGCAGCATAAACCAATCAACTGATCATCATTTAAAAGTAAAACCACATAAGGTTCATGTCAAGAATCGTCTGGCCAAATTCAGGTAAAAAGCTGAAAGAGCAGAGAAACAAGACGCCAGGCTGCACTGGACACGATGATGATGATGATGATGATGATGATGATGATGATGATGATGATGATGATGATGATGATGATGATGATGATGCATTCTCAGTCATAACACATTCTGCTCTGGTGGCTCTGGATGGCAACAAGGAAGACCCTGAGGGATGAATATCCCGCTAACAGGAACACCTATTTACATGTGCAATTTTAACTGATGGCTAAACGGATGACATCATGAATTGAACAGTACGCTAAAAAAATACTGTTTCGCTTTTATTGATTTTCTTTAATATATTCCAGAACTACAGTTTGCCTTCACTAGGCATTCAAATGTTGAGATGATAGCATGATGGCCAGTTGGCCATATGTATCTTATAATAATAATGCAGTTAATTATCTAACACTCACTAAACATGTGCTCCCATACCTTTAGAGAAGGTTCTCAAACAGCATTGCACAGTTTGCTGTTATCCCAAAAACCCTGTGAAACACGGATAAAGAAACTTTCATTTGAGTGGAAAAGCTACATCTTGTAAATGTAGCTGGATCATATTATATTTAGAAGCATATGTATTATGTAACAATAAATAATAATTGCAAATGTAATCAAAAACTTCAAGCTTCTAAATTGCCACTCAAAACCCAAGTAGAAGGCACCAGCTCATTCACGAGCACTCTGACTTGTCCAATATAAAGTTAATATATGTATATAACCACTACAATTATGTTCAACTAAATTGCATCAAAACCAATCAGAACATGCAATGAGACCTTGTAAGGCCACATTGGCCTGTAAATAAACTGTAAATTTAGTGTCGTTCATTCACCGTATGACCAGCCACAAAAAGGCTCTGACAATTTCTGTCCAGACTGCTACTGCAGGCGACACATCGGATTTCTAATCTATTTTGCTGCGACAACTAGTCATGCAGGCGAAATGAAATCAGCTGCCATCAGTAAACCAGATTTGCAGTAATATCCTTCAATAGTGCATTATGAATTTTCCATAAGGCCGCATGTGCAAAATCAATAAAAGCAGTAAACGTCATAAAAACATTGGTTTTACGGTATATATCATTCCGTTTCAGAAGTATTGTGTTCATAAGCCAACCTGATTGCCTGACCCAAAATATCAATATTTTCGTAACCTACCCACGACAGCATTCTCATAACCTGTCAGCAGGTAAAAAATTCTGTTGGCATAGCACGATTACAGGTTTCAACCTCTCTTTGGGGACTTGTACTGTGTTGGTCCTCGTAAGTTTATGACGGTGTAGATCAGGGGTCTCAAACTCAAGTCATCGTGTGGGCCAAATTTGTAAATTTACAGTGTCTTGCGGGCCGCAACATGAAATTATGCCTTGCAAGTAAAACTATTTATATTGGATGAGGGTTACAATGCTGTAATAATGATATAATCCTGTAAAATCACCTAGCCTAAGTTAATATTATACTTTCAGTGTAACCATAATGGTAGGCCTACTATACACAAAATTGGAACTCAGAGTCACACAGATAGGCCCTATGAAGAGCATCAATGGCCCATTTAGTAAGCTTAATAGACATATGTAACTAAACTTGTAGCATCTTTAAATGTTAAAGTATTATAATAGTGAGTGGTGTCAGAGGTGATCAGATGTGATTAGCGATATCATCTAATAACGTTTACCAACTACGAGAACATCATTGTTTAGTTTTATCTTTTGAGATGCGAAGAATCAGAGTAGGCCTATAATAGGCCTGCAGCTTCTACATATTCACCCATAACAGTTACTGTCAGGCGTGTAATTTGAGATTTATTAATCTTCATTAATTAATGAAAAGCTGTTCACATAATAATTATTATAGGCAATGCCAAGTATCGCCATTAGCGTGTTGCAGTAGGCCTACTGCAGGTGCAAATTTTTTAATTTTTTTTTTGTAGTAGAAAAGTGTAGAATACGGGAATATCAACCTCATTGTAGGCTTAGCCTACTTCTGCTTCAGCATAGTATTACATTGTAGGCCCACTATAACTCTATCTGCATATCTGCTGTTGCAGATTGAATATCCAGAGCAAAAATTAGAAGGAAACAGTTTGAACCTTGGTTTAAATAGCAAAAAAACAGCAGAATTCGGTTTTTAATAAATTTCTTTCTTTAAATAATAAAAAAACAAATAAAAAACGAGATGGCTCTCACGGGCCGCATTATTCGGGTCCACGGGCCGCATGCGGCCCGCGGGCCGCGTGTTTGAGACCTCTGGTGTAGATTGCAACAAAAATGTTTTCTCAACATTATTACTTGCTGGTGGATGCTTAATTTAAAGGACATGTATATCAATTATCACAATAAATTTTAATAATGAATCGATGAACTGCTTCAAAATGCTGTATTCATGTCTTCAATCACAGACATAAATGTCTTTTTCGTAAAATTCACTTTTAATGACTTTTATTTTTGTGAATAGCTTTAATCATTTTGCCATTTTTCGATCTGTCATGGTTTGTTTAATATAATGCTTGAATTCGTTTTTAATATAAAAAAAATCAGCAGAACAATGAAGATGAATAATGAAGTATGTATGCATGTCTTATTGTATTGTGAGTGACCATTTTTCTCAGAAGTGAAAAATCATGAAAGCTTTTTCTACTTTCTCATAAATTTTTTAATTTCTTAGCTAATTTTTTACATATCATATATCTTTTCAATTGCATGTCAAGTAAATAGGTAAGTAAGTAGCCATTTAAAAATGAAAGTAAAAAACACTCACATATCATGATTATCTTGTGATTTATACACTCTTAGATTGTTGCCATTCGATGCTTAATCTCTCCAGTGTGTTTTGCAGGTAGTTTAATGAAGTAAACATTAATTTTACTAACTTACCTTAGCGAGGTATATACTAATGGAAAAATCCATGATGTTGATAAAATCAATTGTTTTCATAACAATAAACAATTCAATTGAGTTATTTTGAGCAAAGAGAGAGAAGTATAAAAAGCTCAGTGACTACATTTTTCAAAGTTTTTCTCAAGTTTTACACAACGTAGAACAAATTACTAGAATTGAATCGATAAATCACGTTAAAATTTTTAAGTTTAATCAATGTATACATATTCCACCAAACATTCCCTTCGTATTCACTTCAGGGCCGAATAGCAGGTCAAATAGGTATTCTGTATTCAGTCGAATAGCAGCAGTCGGACCGAATACAAATAGTGGTAGCGTGATGACATCTGTTTCTACATATGCGGCTGCTATAGCAAGCGTAACGGTAAGCGGACGGACAATAAACAACTTGAGATACGCGGACGATATTGTACTCGTCGCTACATCAAAGGAAGCGCTCCAGGAACTAATGGACAGAGTGAATGAAACATCTAAGAAATATGGGCTGGAAATGAATATCAAGAAAACAAAAGTCATGGTAGTAAGCAGAAATCGAGAGAAGATAGTGATCACATGTAATGGTGGAACCTTGGAGCAGGTGGAGTCGTTTCGATACCTAGGAGCCATAGTGGAGGAGAGTGGAGATGGAGGCAGGGAAATAAGAGCAAGACTGGGGATGGCGCGAACAGCCATGGGGTCTTTGACTGCGCTGTGGAAGGATAGAGCAATTGGAAGAGGGTTGAAGCTAAGGCTTATGGGGTCATTGGTGTGGCCAGTGGCGCTGTATGGCTGTGAAACTTGGACGCTAAGGGTGGAAGACAAAAGGAGAATATCAGCATTTGAGATGACAACATATAGAAAGATGCTGAGAGTCAGCTGGAGGGAATTTAGAACAAATGAATCTATACTGGAAGAGATACAACCGGAACGGCGCCTGCTGGAGGTGGTGAGAGCAAGGAAGCTGAACTACTTCGGACATATGATCCGAGCAGACAAGCTGCCGGCATTCATATGTCAGGGCTATGTGGATGGAAAAAGGGCCCAAGGAAGGCCGAGGAGAAGATGGATGGATGACGTAGAGGAGTGGACGGGGATGGCGATGGTGGACTGTGTGAGGACCGCGAGGAACAGAGAGCAATGGAGGAGGATGAGGTCGTCGACTCTGATCCCCGATCCGCAGCAATGAGGATGGGCACGACGACGACGACGATAGCAAGCGTACACAGACTGGCAGAAGGATGAAAAGCTACATGTAGTTAACTGCTTACTTAATAATTCATATTTGGCCGAATAATGATAATCACCTATTCAGTACAGCCCTACTATATATCCATAATTATATATGATATATCGCAAATCCATGATAAAAAGTGTCCTTGTGAGTTTTCATGCCACATCGGAGCGAACTATTAGCAGGCATAACAATATTGGCAACAGTAAATTGCAACCGTTGCATTCAGTAATGAAACCATAGCAATTTATGACCAGTGACGATGCCCCACCCAGACACATTGTAAATAATCCTGTCTGCCCACAAAAACAGATGATGGGGGGGCACTCAAGTATTGCACTATGCTGACCATCAGGCATGGAACCAACTCAAGCAGCAGCTACTCATGTCAGTGGCACAGCAGTTCAACTGCAGTACATCTTTGTACAAACATCCAAGTATTTTAACCGATGGATAAGAAGAGTTTAGAAATCAGACGCTAGTAGCAACTGGAACGATCATCAGTAGTCTAAATATTTGCAGTCGATTAAAATACAACTGGTGCAGTTATAAATGTCAGATGTCTTGTCTATTATTCAGAACCTAAGAACATCCCATGACACTGTAACCAGTCACAGAAACTTAAGTGTCTATAAAACTATGGTCATGAATCTCAGAGCCCAGGTCAAAAACAGACATAAAAGTCACTGTCAAGAGCCATCAGTGGTTGATGGTGATGGATCTATGAAAAACCATCCAGAATTCCAGGAATCTAACCATTCTCTGTGTGGCTACCAGCAGCAATAGCAGGGACTCTGCAATGCTTTGTTCGTATTGTATAAAATCAGCATAACAGATTTAAAAAATTGGAAGCTTCATTACAAGATGAAAAAACATTTAATTTATGCAGTGGACACACAAATAGAGAACACACAAATAGAGAACATACAAATAGAGAACATACAAATAGAGAACATACAACCTGAACAATCACCATAACTCACTAGAAATAATATTTGTACAATGCTGAATAAATATTAAACAGACTAATAATTCAGATGAAATGTTACATAGTTACTTGGTAATCAACTGACCGTTTTTATGGTGAGCTGAATAGCAACCTTGGGACAGGTACCATACACCTAATTCTTTAACAAGACCTATTGGCCTTTAACAAGGCCTTATGAATATACAGTAATTCCCTATTTCCATAATTTTCATGTTTATCCATGTCAAAATTCAAATTGATTTATAACACTTTATAATATTATATCGGTGCAAATTCACTGGGTGCCTCAATCCTTTATTTAGCGACATGTACACAGAGACTCTTTGGGATTGTTATTCAGACTCTTTTGCAATTCAATTGCTATCTATAGAATCTAGTTCAGCAGTTCTCTAATTATCATTCAGGTCTGGACTTGACTCAAATGAATTGAAATGATCCTTCTTTGCATTTATCAGATGCTGAATGGGTTTTCTCTTACATTTGGACCCAAGTCCACAGAGTTGTGTATCTGAGAGCCCACATCCATCTTGACATGACTTCTCAGATGGCAAAGAAGGGCACCTAAAAATGACATGTGCACGCCCCTAATCACAAACCTGACAAACAAGAGAATTGGCAAACTGGTGAATAGTTACAATGTAATTCCAAAGAGCAAGTAAAGCACAGACCACAAAGCGGTTGCAGAATTTCACAGAAGATTAGTTTGTAGACAGATATGATGATAAGCAAGTAGACTTGGGTGGTTGGATGATGAAATAGCTAACAAATAAGATAGTCTTCAGAAAGCATCCAAAAACGGGTCAGAGGAAGGCTGCACAAGTCAAAGTTCCTGAATACATGCAATATTACAACATACATAAATTCAAACATTATACACAAAAATACATGTATATAAAGGGACAGATGGATACACTGGGCTGTAATAAAAACCATAACTGCTTGGCAACACATGCAAAATGTGTGCAAACTTGCCCGTAGTTACAAAAAGACCCCACAAAAACTTATAAACAAATGCAATGGATTACCACTCAGGTCAAACACTAACATGCCTTTGCTATATAAATATTATCTTCAAGAAAGCTATTATGTATAAGACATGGTTCTGAGTATTTTATGGAAAAACTAAAACTTAGGTGTGGCTGCAAAGGGAAACATAGAGGAGCCATGACAAAAATAAAACACAATAATGAAATGAGTTTCATAACTGCAACGAGTTTCTGCATTGCAGTGGTCTTTACAAACACAATCTGTGTCTAATCTAAGCATAAAGCTAATGAACAGTTTATTTTTCATCTGGCTAATTCATTAAATTTTTATATTATTTTATCATTATATAATTTTTTCATTACAGTAAAATGTCATATCAGTCCAAAGACCCCAGGCAAATCATCTGAATAAACACCGCAGGAATTCAATCAACAGGGCGTCTGTTTTTCGAGCTTCCGACCAATCGCTAATCCGCCAAAGGCTACCACAAAGTTCTAGATTAATCTAGAGCTCACATCTGCTGTATTTTCATAGCAGCATCAGACAAAATTTACATTATTAGAAACTCAACAAAGCCTAATCTCCAGCATTTCGTGATGTCTAAATATTTTTATAAAAAAACCTCTCTGATCAGATGTCAAGAGTTAAAACACGCAAACAGCATTTATGCAAATTTGTACGGTATGTTTTGTCAAGAGTGGCTCGGCGATCAATAGCAGTCGAGAAAATCCTTTCGCTGTAAACAATACGACCGACTTAAAGACCAGAGACCAACCAGAGACCAGCGTGTCACCATCTAACCCAATTCAAAGGTTGAACGTGACAAGTCGCTTAAGCATTCAGCGACCATTTCAAAGCTTCCTGGAAATTTCCAGTTCAACTCAATTCCCGTCGGAAAACGATGAAAGGAACTTCGTGCTGTTGATCCGCGTCAAAGCATTTCTTTCATCGCTTGGCATTTGCTCTTCTTCATTTGATTAGCTCACAATGCAGGCATACAATTCCTACAGACTGTTTTCACCTAGAGTTACCCAAACCCGTACTAGACTATTCTATAATTTTTGCATTTCCACATTAAATTCAAGCAATATTCAAAAAGAACTCTTCTATCCAATTGATAGTCTACTCATCGTAAAAACAGAACATTACATATGAAATAGGTAGATTTTAAGTAAAAAGGACGATTTAGGAAATTTCTAAGCTATACAGCTTTCTCTGGTTGTGAGTAGGCCTATATGGTTAAAACTCGCTCACAGGAAAAAATGCGGCATCTGCAATGCTTTTCTGCATACAACTGCAACAATTCATAATTCTCACTGTTCTGAACCCTTTCCAGCCGGAATTGTTTTAATACCTATCCTGTTAATGGGGTCACGGGTGACCCGGTCCGGCGGGAAAGAGTTAAGAATTAATCAATATTTCCCGATTGTTGCAAACCATAACTTGTAACCGATGTGGGTATGTTGTTTTACATGGCACCATGAGCAGGATCATTAGATCTAAAAGTTGTGGCCAGACTCTAGAACGTGTGTTAGCATGCTATCTTTGACAACGTTTTGAAACCTGTGTTAGGACCATGGCCAGCTGGTAAGAGAGGAACTCTATACAAGTTCAGAATGTCATATTATAAAGGAGCTTCACATTTAGGTAAGGCCTAAAAAAAATGTTGTGTTTTCGGTAACAGAGCTAAAAAAAAATTGGGTAGGTAGGTCGGAAAATATTTTTATTTTGTAAAATATTTTTATGCAGTGACTATCCGAAAAAGTATACCCCACTAGTCTTTTTTGCACGCTGAAACAAAGTACGTGTTCTGAGCAAGTATAAACTGCCTATTTCTCGACTGTCTGCACCTAAAACTGCTCTAGAAGCAACCCTACTAATTTCATTTTGTTGACGTCTCTTATGTTATGTCAATACAAATGTTAAAAAAAAATTTTTGAAAAAAAAAAATTAATTTTAAAAAAAAAAAAAAAATTTTAAATTTTTTTTTTAATAATTTTTTTTTACAAAAATATTTGAGTCGCGGCCGTAAAAATGGGTCGGTCGGGTTACCGGAAACACAACAATTTTTTTTTACGCCTAAATAAGCTGGTGCCCTGGGCTTTCAAGTGGCACTTCGGAAGCTTAGAGATTATGAAGGCAAAGGCGACTCCTATTGGATTTGGCTGCCTGTGTGGCATAGATACTAGGAATGACAGAGCTCTGCTTCTTGATGTGGCGGCCATTTCTGGTTGAAATGTTCTGCTTCAGAGGTTATCTGGTAAGCTGCTGCTGCTGCTGTTGATGCTGGAACCAGTGTTCTTTCTCAGTTCAGTTCTGTTCACTTTGAAGACCTCATAATCTGTTATACATTATATTATTCATCTACAATAATATAATTTAATCATAAACCCATACAAGAATTTTGAGTAATCTACAGGACCTCTAACGAGGCAGTTATGTATGTATATATGTTAGCATGTATTATTGTACATATGTATGTATGTATGTATGTATGCATGCATACATGTATGTATGTATGGTATATAACTATATATACGTATGTATGGTATATATGTATGTATGTGCATACATACGTATGCACATACGTATGAAGGTCAGCATGTATGTATGTATGCATGTTAGCATATATGTATGTATGTAACTATGTATGTAACTATGTATGTATGTATGTATGTATGTATGTATGTATGTATGTATGTATGTATGTATGTATGTATGTATGTATGTATGTATGTATGTATGACATTGTATGTATGTATGTATGTATGTATGTATGTATGTATGTATGTATGTATGTATGTATGTATGTATGTATGTATGTATGTATGCATGTTAGCATATATGTATGTATGTAACTATGTATGTATGTATGTATGTATGTATGCATGTATGTATGTATGTATGTATGTATGTATGTATGTATGTATGTATGTATGACATTGTATGTATGTATGTATGTATGGCCCATTCTGAAAGAGTACTTCCCTGGACCAATATGAACAGTCCACACCTAAAGCCACCACATCAAGTGGCCATTCTGCACTGCCACCCAGCATGAAATCGATAAGAAATGATCAATATGCAACATAAAGAATTATTCCCAGAAATCTCAGTGACACAAAGGCATGCTGGCCAGGATTCTTCAAGATACCAATATGTATGTATGTATGTATGTATGTATGTATGTATGTATGTATGTATGTATGTATGTATGTATGTATGTATGTATGTATGTATGTATGTATGTATGTATATATGTATGTATGTATGTATGTATGTATGTATGTATGTATGTATGTATGTATTACGTATTATTATTATGTATGTATGTATTATGTATGTATGTATGTATATGAACATTTATATAGCGCCTTATAATAACCTCACGAAGGCGCTTAACGTAGCTACCAGACCAGAATGAGGCAAAAAGACAATTCAGCACGCAGGTAGCCACGTTCGGTGCTTACACGCAGAGCGCCACACGCAGAGCCAGAGTCTTGTATGAGTGTATGCATGTATGGATATAGTATGTATGCACTATGCATGTAAGTATGTATGTAGGTAAATGAATATATATATACATTATATATATTATACAACTTGGAGATGTAAAATGATAAGGCTTAATAAAACAAAAACAGCAAGCCTGGCTCCCTAAAGCTAAATATTTTCAGGCGGCACAATGCAAATATCCAGATAACTATACTCTGCTAGTTTGTCCTTTAATAATTACATAAATAATATATACATGTATCAAATCAAAACTTGCTCTGTAATAAATTATATACCAGTACATGTGTATTATACAATGTACATGTGCATATAGAGAACATCAAATTCATCTAACGGTTGACCTTTGCTGCTGCCACTCACTCCACTGGGTATAAATGTGATCTTCTATATTTACTTAGCTCAGAAATTGGTAAACTCACTTTGTACTTAATAACCTGTACTGTTCTGAGCTATCCTTAGCTATCCTGAGCACTAATTCGTGGGGCACGGTGGTGTAGGAGCATGTTCGGTGCCTTGGAACCGGAAGATTGTGAGTTTAAATCCACCTCAAGCCACCGCATAGGGACCCTGAGCAAGTTCTTCACTTGTAAAATTTTGTTTATGCGCTTCAGCATGAAACTCCGACTCAGTGTTTGCGCTGAAGTCTGGACCACATCTGAGTAGCAATCTTGAAGGAGCGCTGTAACAAGGGCTCATACATACATACATACATACATACATACATACATACATACATACATACACACATACATACATACATACATACATACATACATACATACATACATACATACATACAGATGGTCAAAAGAACTGTTGGACTAGTTAGCTATGTACATGTATTTGCTATCTAGAGTCTTGGGGTCCATCATGTACTGTGAAAGAGAGCATGCTGATAGCAGTCCCCCTAACCCCAACCATGCTGGCTTATTTCTCAGATTTAAATTGTTGGCTAACACAATCTGTACCTGGAGATTGGGCACCTTCAATGGTGTACCACCTATTAAAATGAGCGTTGGCAAAGAATCTCATCCGATAAATTCGCAAAAATTGATTAGGGTCACTGAGGCCATACAATCGATATATAAAACAGTAGACGTTTACATATATTACACTTGAAATGCAAGATTTTCACTCCTACCAAGAATTTGTTTATAAACAATAGGCGTAACTTCTTAAATGACACTAATTTAGGATAAATCAATGCTTCACATCTCTTGAGCTAAGTATGAAGCAGGTGCGAAAGTTACAAAGCTTTTAATGATTACCGGTACTGCACAGTAATATAAAAATCATGAAAACATATATGTATGATTCATTTGTCAAGTCATTTCTCTGTTTTATTCTTTTATAATTTTTACGCCATCACCATTAAAGTTAATGATGTTAATGATTGATCTGGAACCAGGCAAATCCTCTTAATGTGTTCAGTAAAACCAGGCTGCAGCAAATTAATGGACTGGGATGAAAGGTTCAAGCTGTTTCATTAATTTCTTTCCAGCTATATACAACTGAGTTTCAACATATACCAACAATATATAATATACATATATATATATATACAATTATATATACATATAACATATATATATATATATCTTGCCACCATTTACTGCTTGGTAGAGAATATGCAATGTATTACATACACATCAATTCCCAGTTAGATCAAAAACTTCTCCTACAAATATACCTGTTAAGTTTTTACTATTGTGTTCGTTTATGGTTTTAAAAACCTGATAGACAAACTGCTATCAGGTACAAAAATCAGTTGATCAAATTGAATATACATTGTATACATGTATATCTAAGATTGTCTTTGTCCATGTCTATTAAATTTATCTTAGGCTGAGTGAAAAAATTACATCAATTAAAAAAGAACGATTTTATGCTTATATACTAGGCTAATGAGATTAGATAATTTCAAAAGACTGGAGATAATTAGTACTACGTATTATGTGATTGATATATACTGTATTTATTATTCATAGGTTGTTCCTTTGCAAAAGTTATCGTGGAATCAATTCATACTTATACCATAATATGATGGTGATGGGTATTGGGTAGTTACTTTAATGTAACTAGTTTACATGAAAGTTTTCACATGCAAGTTTCATGTGCTAGTTACATGTGCTAGTTTCATGTGCTAGTTTCATGTGCTAGCTACATGTGGTAGTTTCATGTGCTAGTTTCATGTGCTAGTTTCATATGCTAGTTTCACTATGTGTGCTAATTTCCCAACTAAGACAGTAATACAAAAGATTTCATGAGCTAGGATTAAAAAATGAATTTAAAATGAAACTACAATCTTAGAGTGAGCATATATATGTACTGAAGGTAACCATCACCCGGAAAGATAACCTTCATACGGACCTGCTAGTTTCCCAAACACAAGTGGAAAGATTTCAAGCAGCATCAGCTGCAGCTGTAAGACAGCTAATTATTTTGTTAACACTGATGCTACTGTACAGTCTTCATGCTCTTTTCACTGCTATCATCCAATGCCAAGAACGTTTATACAGATGGGGTAAACAAAAAGATAAGCACATGCAGAATTCTCCTGCTGTTGACCTATCACTCTGGATATGAGATATCAGCAGCAAAACTCGGATAAAGAAAGTAACCAAATTTCATTCGATCAAAGAACCATCGGTCATAACTTATTTTTCACAAGTTTAACATAATAAAGATCATTTAATTTCCAATTTCACCTTCTATTTTATCTTAAGTTCTTTAATTTCAAAAGCACAAATGACTAACTATTTCATGATTAAGTGTTGCCTGATTAAAGGTCAGCTCGAATATACAAGTCAGTGATGCAGCATCACATCACAAAGTGCTGCGTGATTACATGTCACTACAGCGTTGAACTTAACCTATTAACAGAAACAGTCAACTACCCCATTACGGTCAAAATCAGTTGGGAACAATCTATGAATAATAAATACAGTATGGCCATCACATGAGAGTACTTAGTAATTCTCTCCAGTCCTTTGAAATGACAGTTCATCATTCCAGTCTTCCTGGAACAGCTCACAAAAAGCAAAATGTAAATAAAGTCACTGGTCATCAGCCTGCAGTGGGACATGATTAATGTTTTTCACTTTACAGACTTCCTGGATTGCTCACACTTGGTCTTATGTTTCTTGCTATCATGATACACTTTCACTCAATCTGAATAACTTTCAGCTTTTGCGTCTGCAGCAGATGCATGATGATGGTCGGCGCTATATCACAATAGGAAATGGAAAAGGCCCGTGCTTCAGCTCTATTCCATGGCAAACATTAACTGCGACCGGCTGCAGCTCAGATCACGTATCGCTGCCTGTGATTACTCAGAATTTATGGATAGCTCAGACAATTCCACGACCGTCTTTTATTGCACGATCAGAGACCTGCATCTGTTAGGCACTGCCGTACTAAAAGCGTGTAAATGTGTCTGCCGTGAACATCTGCCTCTGCTGCAGTCAGGAAAGCATTCAAAGTTTTACATCTACAAAACAGGCAATTGCTCGATCTTCAGCGAGCTCATCTGACAACTGATCTGGCAAGTTCACAGTCAACTGATCTGGCAAACGGCTGCCATCTGAAATCAAGCAATAAGCCTTTGAGAAACTATTTGAATCTACAAGTCATTACCTGCTCAGCTGTTTTTGCTCAGCTTTTGCAATTAAGTTGTTCTTATTCTACAAGAAGAGGCAAGCATTTATTTATGCTGAATCTGGAGCAAGCAAACACGCTGCCAGATTGACCAAGATCAAAGTCAAGAGCAAAGCAAAATTGGTTAACACTAAATCATTCTGCAAGGACCCTGCACTGGAAATAAATCAGAACCATATCAATTGCATTGATCTTGTCTCACACAGCTGTACAACTCCATCTGCTTTCAACTTATAACTCACACAGTCCAGCTATTCTAATCTTGTTATTACCAAACCTTCATGCGAGAATCAGTAGTAACACCTGAATCTTTTTGCAATATTTATATAGCTCATCGTTTACTAATTTAAATAGCATAAGCTCGTGCGTTGGAACGTGCACCTTGTACTAAGACGCTAATAATTTTCATCTTTGTACGACAACGACCCATTGCTCTTGACGTCATTTTTTACGTCATTTCTTGACGTAACTTTTTGCCGAAATGGAGCTAAACGCAAGTCAAGCGGTGTCAGAATAATGGTAAAAACACTGATAGTATGATCGCAAGTTATGAAAAGATAAGGACAGTAATTTAGATAATCGATATCGCATCGCATCAGATCTGAATCTGCATAAGGCGATGCTCGCAGTATGAACTATTCAGAGGCGCTCTCAGCGCAGAAGCCCTGGGAAAAGATAAATGCCTTCAGCCAAAAAGTAGATAAAGTGGAGCCCCAGACATGAGCTTAACCCACAGAGGAGGGGAAGGTCATTCTAGGCACAGAGGCATACTGGTGATTATTATTGTGAGAGGATGGAACAGGAAGAGGCTGAATGGAAATGGAGAGGAAAGGAGAGGTGGGAAGAAAAGAGAGACAAGGAAGGGGAAGGGCCATGGGTGGAACAGGATGGAAGTGAAGAGGAAATGAGTGTGGGAGGAGGGAGGAAAGCAGTGGGGGGGGAAGGAGGGCAGGGCTGGGTGGGATGAAAAACCACAACAGGTACAGCAGAGGGGTGGGTGCTGGGTGGGGTAGGGTGGGGTTATGCAAGACAGGTTTAGGACAGAGTGGGATTGGGCAGGGTTGGAATGGGGCAGAGGCGACAAGAATCCGAAATTTTCTGGACGAAGTCTGGTACTAAAGATGGGTGGGGCAAGGTGGAGCAGAGAGGAGAGAAGGATATGGTGAGGGTTGTGTGGGGCAATAAAAACCAAAATTTACCAGTCAATGCCGAATACCCAAGAGGGTGGCGAACCCGCCTTGCAGGGCAACACCGGGTACCCTAGCTAGTGTACTGATAATTCAAACTTTCCCTCTTAGGTCCACCCCTGAAATGACATGTTGCACCCCTAGGGGTGCGTGTACCTGAGGTTGGGAATTCCTGGATTAGGCAAAATAGTGACTGCAGATTCTACCACTAATTTCATTTACACAAAAATATAAAAATTCAATAGTTTTGGCACCCATAAGTAATGACATCATATGTTGACATCCATTATAATTGGTAACTGTTAGTGAACGATCTATTCCAACCGAAATATGTAAAATCCTAAATTAAGTAGCAAAGTTTGGAAAATTTGTTTTGCAGTCAAAGCCATTGATGAGCCAATGGTAAACTGTGACGTATGTAATGAAAAGTTACCAACAGGTGGTGAACATTTTCACACAAACGGAACTTGAGCTCTAATAAACCGTCTTCAATCTTTGCATCTTTCGGACCAGGATAAATACACCAGATCCAACAAGATTCATAAAAGATGGAAAGATGAAGAAGATAAAAGAGAAGCAATGTAGCCTACGGTTGATTACCTCAACAAAATCTTCAGTTTCACATATATTAAACAAACTGTACTCAGCTCGTAAATGGATCTGGGAAATAAAGCATTCAAGATTAGGCATTTGGTGGAAATGTCTTTACCCAGCTATTCCCTATTTACAAGGGGGAAGAGATTCATGATGTTTAAAACCCTATAATGCCGAGAGTGTAGTAAAATGTATGGGAAATCCTATACCCTGCGGCATTAAAGGGTTGACTGCAAATGGCCTGAACGACAAGGGACACATAGATCCGTGATATACTATATGTTCAGCTCAATACCATCGTCGAAATTTAGGTCGCCATTAGATCTCTGCCTTTGTTTGTTATCAGACAATATTCTTTGCTTGATCTAAAAGAAAAATCATTCTCTAGCTTATTGATGCAGAAGCTACTGGCTTTAGATCTGTATCACACATCGTTCGAAATGTTATATAGTCAAAAGATGGAAAGGTTGGAGGATGGTTTATCAGAGCTGAAGTTCAACTCGTCTTAAAAATGTTTATTGCGTCACGCATATATGCTAAAAGATATAGGAGCCCTTGCCTCACGTTAACTTTTTTTATTACATGTATCACAGTTCGCCTTTGACTCTTCAATAGCCTTGACTGTAAAAAATTCCACACTTGTCTGCTTAATCTGATGATGCAAGATACTCTTGGATTTAGAACTGTACAGCAACACACCTTACTCAAAATGCTAAATGTACAAACAGACCAAATATGACTCGGATGACTATGAGAAAAAATCATATTGGGATGTAAGCCAGTCTAGTGGCTAGCATGCAAGACAGTCAATTGTAAGGTCGGGGTTCAAATCTGGGCAACAGCAGAAATTTTCAGACATGTCAGCTTCACTTACTTCCCTAGCCAACTCAGTTGTAAGGAGTAGACTGACATCGTTGTAAGGAGTAGACTGACGCCACACACTGGTAAAAAGAAGATCAGGTGGCAAAGGTGATGGATGGTTGGCCACTCATCCTCATGCGCTGAGGAGGCTGAGGAAACAAGTCAGCAGTAAGACCTGTTCAAGACCTAAGTCTGCTAGTAAAAGCTGGCCTAAGGCACCTGCCTTTCTTCTTCTTCTTTATTAAGTTTGGAAAATTCACATTAAAACAGAAGAAATTACTCATGAAAAGAGGACATATCAATGAGTAACTGTAAGAGAGTAAACAAAGGAATATTTTTCAATAACAGGCAAACAATCGCACTCATTTGTTTATGGATTTATATAGCACCTCAACAAGATGACAATTCACAGGTACTCCTCATTACAGCATGACCAAATAGATTAGTTTCTTGCATGCATAATGTCTCAGAAAGTAGCCTAGGAAGCAGTCTAAGCTTGAAAGTCTATATGCATCACACATTTTACATACTGCACATAATTATATGGGGAAATAATGGAATGTAGGAACGCAAGAAGTGCAAATGCAATATGCACATCAATTTATGTGCATGTAAGCAGCATCAGTGATAGCAGCGGGCGATGCGGTGGTGCTGGTGATAACAACAACAACGATGATGATAACAACATGACATGAATTAGCAACAGTGACAATAGCAATAACCATGATGATGATGATGCAGTGCAGATGATGCGAGAAAGGCGTATGATGATGGCCGATCACAACAAGAAGCGATCAAACGAGATGAATGCTAAACATTGCACAGCATGAAGAATTGAAGATGACTGGCAAACAGATCAAATGCAGCGGTAGCTTTAATACTACGCCACAAATTCTACTGCCACACAATTGCAGGCAACGCTGCACACCACCACCACCACCATGACCACCACCACCACCACCACCATGACCACCACCACCACCACCATGACCACCACCACCACCACCACCAGCAGCAGCATATCCATTTATCAGCCACTGCGCCTCCGGATTCATTTTGGTCTGATGTATGTCTGACATAATCTTCACACACTGTACTTTGTGAGAGATACATTCTTTATGCCCAATGCATGGAAGGCATCATGACACACAGCAATGTGCAGGAGTTGGCCATTATAGAGAATTTATGCAGCAGAATAAACACTGATCAAATGTTGACCAAAACGACTCAGGATCCCAGGCTGTTTCCAAATGTAAAATGGCATCTACAAATTCTACCTAATTTTGGATATATATGTAGCTGTGGATTGAAATGAGAAGATGCACAATGCTGAAAGTCAACTATCAATTTCCCCATATAAATATCTTCACAATTCAACACATTAAAAAAACAAATTATATCTTTCTTCAGAGCTATTATGAAAAATATACATATAACTATAAATATAACATCATATATATATATATGTATATACATATATATGTTATAGTATTGGTTTTCCAGGACCTCTTAATACACTCTAATCTTTAAAATGCTAAGCCCTAGTTACTGTCAAAGCTCAGAAAGTCAGAATCAAATGGCATAGTACACTATTTGTCTTGCTATAACAATTGAACAGAGATTAAATAAAAAAAATACCTAGAGCTATGATACATTCTATGCTTTAAACTATATTTGTTGTAGGTAAAACTGTATGATTAGTTATCCTGTCCTATCCTATTCGATTCTATCCTAATCAAGATATCCTATCCTGGTGTTCTCCTGCCCACCCCATAACCATCACCACTGATTTCTGTCACCACTGATTTTCACGATAACCAGGGCTGAAAGTGTGGCTGGACGGTCATGGACAGCGTCCCGTGCACTTATTTGAAAATCTGAACGCTGTCCTGCCACTTATTGGCCAGCACAGTCTGGAAAGGTAAGGGGCGTCCAGGCACTTAGTTTTTGAAAGGTAAGGGGCGTCCAGGCACTTCTTTTGGAAAGGTATGGGGCATCCAGGCACTTCTTTTTCAACACTTTAAGCACTGACGATAACCCATGCTATCCAGTTATTTCAGTATCCTACATAACACCATAATATAGATTATAGAGCAAGGGCTATCTAGGTGTCTATATATAGAGCCACTTGGGACCAGAAATCACTTGGCAATAGCAACTAGCAACTGCAGAGCTTATTAGTGACCTTGCTGAAGAAAATGGACCACTTGTTGTATACAGACAAGTTATTGACAGTTTCAATATGTGGGATAAGCTTATCATAAGAAAGCCATGGAAAATTTCAGAATGTTTGGTCTAAAATTTATTCCCTTTAAAGACGAAAATACAAAAATCATTTGGTGAAAAATATCGCAAATAAAAATTCAATCCTCAGTCTCTACCTGATGCATTAATCCGTATTCTGGTCTTAATACATACCACATATTATTTGTAATACAGTCAGCCTAGAGTGACTTTGCCTTAATTGAATTCAAAAATAATCAATAATCATGGTTTTCGGCAAAAAATCCATTTTTTCTGCAGGTCTAGCAAGCCACAAGTGTCCCATTTACTTGGCCGAGGTCATATTTATGAAATCAATGCTGTTAAACAGCATACAGATTGATGTAGAAAGGACAAACATTGGAGCTGTAACAAGTAGTGTTTAGAGTGTTAATAGAAGAAATCAATGGTACCTGACAAAGCCCTTGAATAAAAACAGCAGATGAAAAGTGTTGTGTAAACAACATGTGGGTCACTTAAGCCAATGATATTGCAAAGGTCTCCTTCCCTGTAACAAAATGGTCTGAAACCTATGCTTCACTAGAGCTCTGCATAATTCAACAAGGATCCGTTTCTCACAGATCTTCCCAGATTATGCCAGATACTGAGAGAAAAATGAACTAAAATATCCATGGCAGGAAGTGGTGTCATCAAAATTAATATGTACAATGCTAAAAAAGTGAACAAAATATTGAGGTTCTGTCAGACATACTACCTGGAATAGTCTGAAGCCACTCACACATTTACATCACTTTGCTCTCACCGAATTGATTGACCACCTTACATTTCTTTTATTTAGGCATTTGTGCAGGACATAGGGGGCCTATAATAAGGCACTACTGCACTGCGTATGCTGTATTGAGAAACAAATAAAAGTTTCCTGGAAGCAGGACATAGGGCAGGTTGTTTCTTTGAGTATCTTTAAAATGACTTATCGTATCTCCTATTCATTGAAACTGAAAATTTTTAAAAAAATTTCTGCTATAAATCAAATGCAACCTAAGATAAGAAAAAAGTGGAGATATGAGAAGATAATTCTCAGGTGAGACATAATTATTGTCGATGGCTGCCAGAAACATGGAAAAAATTAAAACAAACAACACTGTTTTTTGTAGTAGTTTAGGAACAAATATTTTGCAAAAAGGCATAGAATATGTACTTCAATGTAGCAAGTACCATGACTTTCTGCATTGCACAAGAATATTTTTAAACACATATAATATTCTATTTAAAACCAGTTCTTATAGAGTGTAGAAAAAGAAGTGCCTGGATGCCCCTTAACTTTCCAGGCTGTGCTGGAGCAATAAGTGGTAGGACTTCAGATTTTAAACTAAGTGCCTGGACACCCTCCTTCACCCTCCAGTCACACTTTAAGTTCTGCTATACTTACTAACTCAGTTTTTAAAACCTCTGTTAGGTTACTTATGACCTCACTCTTCTTCAGCATCGCATCAACTGGATAACACCTTCAAGGCTCTTACAGACGTCCATAGCTGCACTTAACTCCTAACAATACATTTGTGTACCTTGCAATTTGTAGCTGCATCCATAACGAATAGTGATTCAACTGACTGATTGATTGATTGGCTGACTGATTGATTGGTTGATTTTACTGACTGACTGCTTGCTTGCTTGCTTGCTTGATTGATTGACTGATTGATTGATTGATTGATTGATATATTTCGTACCTCGCACGCAAGGCAGACAGAGGCAAACATACAAACAAGCAACCACAAACAGCTGAATAGTGAAACTCGGCCTTACCTGTCGTCCTCAGCGTGGTCTCCCAAAATCACGTCCTTTAAGCGGTATCTAGGCGGCAAAGGAGGGACTCTCAACTCGAGACCATCCTTGTCACCCATCATCAACCTCCAAAATTATGAAGAAATTAGCAAATATTATACAAGAGTTAAACTTGAAAGGATCGAAGTGATTATAGCATCGCCATCACTGGATCTAGCGTTTTTCAGCTGCACATCAGCGGTCGCTAAGGGTCACAACGCTAACACGCTGAAATTGGGACACGCGCGCGCGGTCAGATGGATGAATATCCGCGGCGTGCACCAACGTCCGACTTCCTCTCGCGGAGCCAAGTGCACGTCTTATACACCGGAAGCGAACTGCAACACACAGGTACCGTCACTTCCGATTTATCTTGTATAAGCCGATACTAACGCGATTAAAAGGTTCTGTTGTTTTGGAGATGTAAGCTGTCAGATTTATATCTTCGCTGCTGAAAAGATCAGGAATGCCAAACGGATTGTAATATACCTACACGTTAGCGTAGTCACCGACAGACGGAACTCGATGCAAAATTCCAATGGACTTCTGGTGCTGGCATGATATAGTCCGCTTGCAGTCGAGCCGCCTCAGAAGAAGCGTGCTATGGTGATTAGCAGTTTATCATAGGTGTTATATCCATTTGCGCGTGCAGTTTATTCTCAGATTGTGGTCTGTATCAAAGGAAATTCGGCTTAGCACGACACCTTAATAACATAGAAAAGAGACGTACATAATATCATAGCGAGAAACTACTGACGCTAAAATTATAATACGTTCTTCTCATTAATAATTCATAGCAGCTCTGATTCTAGGCGTGCGTTTTTCTCATCTGATCGTATCGGCGTATATCAATAGGGGTTCATGGCTCAGTAACTTGCCCGAGGTAGATTAGTTTGTTCATATATTTTATTGATGTCCTTGCGATCTTGCAATTTTACTATTTCGATTCCATCCCCTACCGTCGTAGGGGTATGGTAGAAAATAGGCCTAAATGTATATTTATCCAAATGAAATAATAAGGAAATTGATTCATCTGGTGCCATGTATTTTATTATTGAGTATGCTTCTGTATGGGCCCTTCATCCAAATGTTCCCAACCACAAAGCATACAGGCAGTATCATAGAGAATTGTGGAAAAATAACTGGGGGGGGGGGGTTGGGCCTATGATAAACTTGAAATTGGGGTATGAAAAACGTACTTTAACATGGGGCTCTAAAAAAGACGGGGGGTTGAACCCCCCCAACCCCCCTGGCAATTCTCACCCTGCATACAGGTCTTGTGCTGTATATAACTGTTTGTGACCACCAACTTATTAGTTTTAAGTTTTGACAAGGGTGGTCTACAGAAATTGAAGGTAAAGAGACTGTGAAAATACTGCTAAACAAAGTAACAGAGAAAACTAAACTAAAATGATAAATTTGCAAGAAATATGCTAAAGTTGGCATCTAATAAAAGCAAATCAGTAGTAACCTTTGATTTTTGAAAAGTCTCACAGATTGAAACAGAGTAAAAGAAATTATCCATGGCAAATTTAGCCTACTCCCCTTTCCTATCTCCTGGTCCTGGATTATGCCTATGTTGCTTAAGTATTGGACCTAGTCACCTATGTAGTAGGCAGTGTAAGAATTGTGGAAAAATTACTGGGGGAGGGGGTTGGACCATTATCCACTTGGATTTGGGGTTTTAAAAACAGCAGTATGAGAATTGTGGAAAAATAACTGGGGGGGTTGGCCTATGATAAACTTGAAATTGGGGTATGAAAAACATACTTTAACATGGGGGCTCTAAGAAAGACTGGGGGGTTGAACCCCCCAACCCCACCGGCAATTCTCACCCTGAAAAACAGACTTTACTATGGGGCTCTAAGAAAGACTGGGGGGTTGAAACCCCCTAACTCCAACCCCTCCGGCAATTCTCACCCTGGTAGTAGGCCTATGTACTTTCTGTATTATGTAGAGAACTGAAGAAACAAAAATATAAACACAAGTTTACTTATCCATTTGAAGTAAGCTTACTGATTCACAACTCATAAAATGTAAAAAAATACAAAGTGATAAAAGTTTGAAGCTTGCTGATGAGAGCTGACAATATATTTAGAGTGCTATATTCAATTCCTCTAAACCGTTCATGGCTCTAGTTTCTGACTGCATTGGCTATTCTAATTGACTGCTTACTGGTATCACAAAGTCAGGCTCGCCAAGAGGAGGCATGGAAGGGTTAGATGGCCAGGGACCCAGAGACTTGTAGGAGCCTGGTCTGGGTGTTGTTAGAGTTTATGATTTGTGCCTTTTTAATAATAACACTGACATTCAACTACACTCAGTTTAAACTTCAAATTAACAAACCTAATAAAACCATCATTGCACATATAATTATTCTTCATTCATTCAGTACGAGAATTTATATAGCACCTCTTCAAGGGGACTCATCAGAGGTGCTCCCATCCTTTGCATGATCAAATAAAACTGTCTAATATAAGAGGAATGACTGAGAAGGAGTTCTAGAAATTGTGCAGACCATCAAGGGGAGGTCATTCCACATCGCAACGTCAAGGGGCCTACCACAAAGAAAGCATGGTTTTGCCTTGTAGAGTGGCAAGCAAAAGGGACAGAGAGCAGACCTGTTAAGCTGAATGAAGCAAACACAATTTTGCCATGCAGAACTGAGCCATATGAATACGGCTACAGAGAGAGCTCACTAAGTTTAGGCAGAAGTGAAGCCTAGCAGTCATCACCAGACTAGAGCAGCGATCCTATTACTCGATTCGCTTTTTTTTATCATAAGCCGTAAACAGTGGTGTATCCAGAACTGTTTCAAGGGGGGGGGCCAAAATCTTAGATCTCGGATGGGAAAAAGGAAAAAATTTCTTAAAATTTTTTTTATCCATCTGCCAAAATTTTCGGGAAAATCATACCATTTCATCCGCCGAAAAAGTTGATGACTTTTTTTAGTCATCTGCCAAAATTTTCGGGAAAATCATACCATTTCATCCGCCGAAAAATTTGATGACTTTTTTTCAGTCCTCACCTTGGAAACCGAACGGGGGGCCACCTCCCATACAATTTTTCCAATAGGGGGTCCAATATCCATTACACCCATATTCGTATTGCTAATTTCCCGTGGCAGTTTTCAATGGAGGGGGCATGGCCGGATTGGCCCCCCCCCTGGATCCGCCACTGGTCGTAAAAGAACTTATTTTTCAACAGGTTTCTAAAAAGTCTTATAAAGTATTAAGATAGTTTGGGGTCACTGGAATTTCTCTCATCAGCCTTTCACAAAGTCAAACTGGCTAAGTCAGAACTAAAACATAAAAATTTCAGCATATTATTTTGGTGTTTAATATCAAATGAAGAGTTTGCCTATTCAGCCAGTAGCCTGTTTCAATAGTACTCTTGGGACTCCACTTTTCACTTTTGACAGCTGTATGACAATAACGGCCCATGCGAGTCAAATCGTTTGAAGTTGTTTTCACCCACTACGTCGTATTAAAGCTGTCGTCAGACTCACTCCAGCCTCAGCTGCCATATCATCTTGGTCAACAGGTTCATTGTCTCCGTGGTTGACTACTGGCATGTTAGCAAACGAGCAACTACCTGGCCTGGCTTGTCAGTTAGAGCAGAAACAGTCGGTGCTAAACTCTGCTGCATGTGTCATCTATGGTCAAACAGCATCCAACCATGTCCCTGATCAGCTGCTAATTCAGCGGACAATGCACAGGCTGTGCTTGCTCGCATAAAAGCACCGCATCACCTTAATATGTTGGAATCTTTTGTTCAGTCATTGAGCTTAAATCTACCTGGTAGATTGCCCAGTGGTGCTCCAGGACTGTTGCACATCTTGAATTATATACAGCGTCTTCCTGGTGCGTTGTAAATTTTGAAAGCATATGCACAATATTCATTCATTCATTATTCATTCATTCGAGTATGTTACGATATTACATGCAAAGTAAGGAAGAGTCAGGTAATAGATGTCGGTATTGCAAAGTTGTTGCTCGTTTGCTAATCATCACCATCCAGCGGTTCCCAGGATTATTATTATTACTTACCGTAGTCATTGTGGCTAACTGTAACAGTACGTAATACGTCAATATCTATTGCGCAAGGCATCAACCAAATGTGCAACAAAACTGAACCATATTACAAGGTCAACATCCAGAAGATCATCATTAGATCTGCCAAGACAGAGTAATTTGGTAAACTAAATGCCCCAATTTAAAAACAATTCTTTACTAAACAGAAGCTAATGCAAAACTTGGTAGAACTCATCAGTCAGTATAATATAATATGTAAATATGGTGTAGTATTGCATTTTTAGTCTGCCGCTTCATTCCCACTACATTGCAATTGACATGCATGAAACCATTTTGACATCTTCTATTTATCCAGCCATAGGAACATTAATACTTGTTTACCACGAGTGCTATTTGGCAGCTGGTTATATTTTATGTAATATGTATTAATTAATTAATGTAATTAATATCAAGCCTTGCTCAGCAGGAATTCGTTCATAAATACTTTCTTAGTTTCCAATATCCTTTACATAGCCTTCCAACTTATATTAAATATCCAAGCAGCCAGACATAAATATAAATGACATATAAATTTAATTATGTAATAATGGTAATTGATAAGAATTATCACCACCCACAACTGAATGATGCAGAAAAAAGTAAAAACGCAACAATCACGTTTAGTGGTACACTCATCTTTTTTATCAGTTAGACGAAAGAAATCTGAATCAAAATAATAAAGTTTTTCTCTCATTATGGAATAGTTACTCATACAGCTTCCCAGAGTTTGTGTTGAATATATTAGCTATGCCACCAAAATCACAGAACCTCACCTTGATCTTTAAATTAAAGTTTATTAAATCTGAAAGAATTATGAACCCTATTAGGATATAGCAGTCTGGTATTGTGGACTTCAAACTGTGTAACATTAACGTTTGGCCAAATTTGCCAGTTGAAATTCTGTTCAATATGCATTGAGAGCTCAATGCTTATAATGCTACGTACAGTGCATAGCATGTGGTCCTTGGCTTGCACACTTAATCATGTGAAGATGAATGCTAAATTAGATGTCTCCATTGCTCTGCACATCTGCAGTAAAAACCTTAAGACGGTCGTATAATGTAATAGTCACTTTATCGCTTCAACAGTTTATCTAGAGATAACTATGAACACAAATACACTGTCAATATAACATGGGACAGGTCAGCTGGTCAGCAAGCCATATCCATAGCTAACATGTACAACTGCTATACAAGAAGAGACATGATGCATGATCCGCTAGATACACGTCTGCCGCCGCGGTGGATGAAACGCACTTGCCTCTCAGTCCACAGCTGCTGTCACAACGGACAACAATTCTGTATTTGCTTCAGTTTCTGCAGATCAACCAGCTGAGAATCGACGCTTCGAAGCGACGATTGGGTGGTTGGCCGGACAGATCGTATTCTAGCTGTAGCTAATTTACTCGCGCCGCCACGAACATGGTCGATGAAACGACATCCAAGCACAACGAATCAGTCAAGAGAGCGAAGAGTGGAACAGAACTTCGGCAAGAGTTGTTGCGACCTTCTGGTCCATGATCTGAGACATGACGAGATGAAGCAGGCGATGATGAAAGCGCGCAAACAGCGTCCTGTTCTCCGGCACCTCTGCCATGTGGCGCAAGACGGCAGCAGCACGCCTCAGCATGTCTAGGCTGGTACCCATCATCTCCGGACTGTCCTTGAGCATCGCTAATCCTTGAGTGCTGACGACCTGCAGTGCACGGTGGTCGGCCGACTCGATGAAGTCCAACAGGATTGATATGGAGGGATGGTGAAGTGCAACCGCGCGCGCACAGCTGCTGTCGGCCTGGATGACGCTCGAGATGAGCACGATCGAAAACTCTCGCACTACCTGATCACCGCTCTCGGCGACCAGCTGAACCAAGTTGGAAAGAAAGATGACGATGCGGCTGTAGGGCGGCATCGCCAGCAGTAGGTCCACGTTGGAGTCGGTAATACACAGCTTACACAACGTCTCTAGAACGAGGCGCCTCGGAGACAGGCTTAGGTGCAAAGGCATCGTTGGTAGCGGGTCGTGAGCACAGGCCGCCGTACAGGTCACCCAGTGTAGCAGTCCGTCTAGAATTGGAGAGACGATCTCTTCAGGAAACAGCGAGAGGTCGAGTTGACCGCTGATGTTGGCGAAGATGACGAACGTGTCTTCACGCAGCACATCCAACGTTTCCAAACTCCACCGAACCTTTGAGTCACAACCGATCAGCAGCTCGTCCGTCTCTTCTTCTGTGTCCGTGGCAGCATCCACCTTTTTGCTCTCAGCGTTTGGCTTTACGTGCACGTGATTCAACATCAGAAGTTTTCCAATGACGAGCAGCAAGCCTGGATGCTTTGACAACTCCAAGTCGTTGCCCGGCACAAACGATAGACCACGGAAAATATTGGAAATGCATAAACACCGACGTGATATTTCCATCTGTGCCTCGTTCACTAGAAACAACGACTGAGCATCACGCTGACACACCTCAATGTCTTCATCTTCCATCCACTTTCGTTTCATCGACTCGAGCGCTCTCGCTTCATCCTCCAAATCAGCTTCAGTAAGTTTCTCGCAGTCCATTTCGTCCTCACTACGATCTGAAACAACAGCAGCGCCTGTGCAGTCTGAAACAACAATTGATTCTTCTTCTATCTTCACAGCTGCTGGTTCCTCCTCTCCATTTCTCTCATCTGTCTTGCACAAAACAGGTGATTTCATTTCGTCAGCTTCATCTTCCTCAATCTTTTTGCAACTTTCATTTGGTATCTGCTGTTTATCATCAACAGCTTCCTTGTAATCATTCTTCGTCGGCTGATTCTGCTCATCAAGTAAGTGACGACGATGTTGCTTACTGCCGAAAAATTTCTTTTTACAAAACTCCAGAGAATTATCTGCATTGAAGTGAGTTAGGACGTGAATCGAAGTATCGCCGCGACCCATCTGCCAATCAAACAATGAACTGTCGACCTCCTTATAGACATCCCACTTCTTGCTGTCCAAAACAAGGTCTTCCTCTGGTGAGTTCTCTTCAATAACAACCATTTCTCCACTTCTAGTCTTCATCGTAAAATTGTTTTCCTCCGACAGTTCTACACATTTGTCATCTGCTTGAACGTCCGAGTTGGCTGTTGTACCAGAGTCTCCTGTTGTTTCTGCTGCTTCCTTGTCTTCTTCTGTCTTTCCAGTTTCTGTTCCCAAACAACTGTTCGTGATCTGCAGGGTTTCAAATCCCAGTTCTAGATCTTCAAATGTGTTGGGGAAAATCTGAGTCAGACAGCGTCGGAAGTGTTCTAACAAGACCTCAACTAAACCTGGCAGGTGCTGGAGACCAAACCACGGAACGGCAGTGTCATCGTGCAGCAGAATGGACAAGATTTCAAGAGCCGATGTACTTTCCACGATCAATCCTGACTTGAGTGACATCATTAGCCTCCACGGATCAGTGAGACCTAAACCAGACAAACCAGAAGAAGATCATCAGCTGTTGCAGAGATTAAATCTAACCAGTTTCAGCCATAACCAAAATAACAGAAATGCTGCAAATTTCTATTGATGCTCAACAGATTGCTTGTTTTAAATACATCCAAAATTCTAACTTCAACCACTAGCTTCTGTTTACACCCTCACAATACATATCTATATAATAAATCTTCATTTATTATCAATTGCGATAACAAACCGAAATCTGTTACATAGCAAACAAACTACAAGCAGACAATTGGTATGCCAATTCCTACATGGTTACAGTTTGTTAATTATTGCTACTAAATAGGTTTGCTATTTACATTTGTCATCTTGATATCTAACTGCTCCTCACCTGACGACTAACTAAGCAAGTCTCAGATTTGCATCTCTGTGTGGCCTGGAGAACTTAAATTTTATAATAATAATCTATTCCAGTTTTTGACTGTGTGAACAGAGAATGATAAGCAATTCAGCTAAGTATACTACATAGCCTACAAAACATTATATGCAAAATAATCGTAATTACAACACATAAACATGCCCGTGACTCTTTCAGAAGAGGATTTGGTCCTAAACTCACCCAGCTGTTTTTGTGTGTATCTTTTTCGTTTCAGTGTATGTGGCTGGATGGCCTCTATGCTGTCTGGAGGAAAATGGATATCACTTCTTGAAGGAAGAGCTGATACCTTCTGCAACCACATGATATAAGGCAAATAAAAATTTATATATATTTACAACATATAATTTAAATACATATATATATATTTTATATATGAACTAGATGTTGTGTTCAGATTGTCAAATAATAAGCCAAATTACGAACTAATGGCTATGCAGGTAAGTTAGTGATTTGTTTTTTTTCTTCATTTTCGAAATTTAAATTTTTTTAAACTAGTTTAGGCAGGCCATTTAAAATCAAGTTCGCAGCTTGCGGCCTGCAGGTTGGACAGCACAGCTGAAGAGCATGTTCAAACGAATTGATTATACCTTCCTTATTAAGTGCAATACTGCAGATTGTCAGTACTGCACATAAGATAATGCAGCATATCAGATTAATAGGTTTTGGGACATGACACGACTCATGTTATGCCAATCACAGGCAATGTAATACTCGGCATGTAACCATGTCCTTGCAGTGATGCTGTCTCTATGCACATGCATATATACATGCAGCTGAATGCATGTACATTGTACAATGTACAATGCCTTATAAAGACATCCTTTAAATAATATGAACAAAAACAAGTACTCCTAACATTCATAGTCAGTCACCACCCACATTCAACTTGTCTGCATTTAAAAATCTAATTGACTTCTGTGTGTGCAACAAACAACTATTTCTTATAGAGTTCTCGACACGAAATGCTGGTTAACTGACAGCAGAATGGTGTTAAACATTTGATCAAACGATCAGCTGAGTATACTAACCCGATCAGGCTGAGGACAAACTGGCCTGTCCAGTTTCTGTGGAGAGAGACATAACTGACTGGAATGGTTAAAAACCGGAGGTGGATGAACTCCAGGCAGCATGGCGTTTGGAGGATAGTTCAGAGGATAGTTTGGCATGTGGCCACCAGATGCCATCCACGGCTGGTCTTTTCTTGCATCTGAACAGATATCACAGCAGTTTAAGCAGAAAAGTGAAGCTCATAACTCAATATAAAAAGTCAATGAACAAGAAGAAATTTATCAGTTTCATAAATAAAGCAGCATTAGATCCATCAATGTTCAATCATGTGCCATTTTCACGATATCCATCTCCCATGTACATGTAGACATCATCCGAGGAACGAACAAAAAAAAGCAAGAACTGGGTTCAACACAACATGGCCAAATGCATTATGTGCAATTAAAAGACATGTTTTTAAATCACCAACACCTGCCCTTGTGAATGCGACAAGCAACTGTTGCTAAGGGACTTCTAGGTCTTCTTTCAGTAACCTGCATGTGTGCTGTTTCTGAGGTGCTACATTAAAATCCAGATAAATAGGCCGCAGGCCAAAAAATTTCTTAAACAGTTTTATCAGAGTCGAAACAGACGTTTCAGTGCACAAAGGTACCAACCATAGCAAGGACTGTATCCATCTCGGAGCTCCGCCTTCATCATAGTTGGTCTCTGTGGCGAAGGAGTGAGCATATCTCGCCTTGGTGGTAGAGGTGGACACCCAGGTGGTGTGGCCATGTACAGTTGCTGACCAGCTGCATCCACTGCCATACCAGAAGTGCCCGTTGGGTAGTACTTTTCAGAGCCACCAGGTGGAGGCAGAATCCTTTGGTTACCAGGGTAACCTCCTGGATATCCATGACTGAAGGCAACCTGTTGTTCAATCATTGATCTCTGCTGTCTGTTGCTATAGTAACTTGGATCAGCGTGGCCTTGATCATCATGATGCAAAGCATGTACAAGTCCTTGTCCTGCTCCCATCAGAGGCTGCTGCTGCTGCGGCTGTTGCTGTGGCGAAGGTTGCGAATCAAACCTAGCAACGATCAAAAGACAAAGACGTAGCATTAGCTATAGATACAATGAAAGTCTGTTAATCATGCATACAATATTGAACAACTGAAAATCTGCTGTGCATTCAGCCACAGCGCTCTACAAATTTCTAAGTATTGAAAAGGATTTGGAGTTCTTAGTTCAGTGTAAATTAGAGACTGGTCAGTGAGATAATATTACCAAAACTTGGATACATGTATGTAATAAAGAATTGTCAGAGAGAGTTGCACGGTTAAGTAATTAGTCTGTAGACTTTGCATATTATAAGACTCACCTGCTGGACACCAGGTGAGGAGAGTCCATCGCAGTTCTTTGGCCAGTGCTGCCTGATTCTGAAGGTGCTCGGTTGTTACTGTATGCTGGAAAACCATCCTGGCTATTGCTCGCTGCATCATGTTGCATTTGACCATCCATTGAATCCGTTTGGCTGCCCTCGTACCCCGCCGCACCTGTGCCACTGCCACCTCCACCCATCATCGGAGGCGACAATGGAGACTTCCCTGGTACTGCTGCTGCTGCTGTGGCAGGCGATCCAAATGGCATTTTTTGGGAGCGTCCATCCAGCATGTTCCCAACGCCTCCTCCATACATCGCTCGATGCGCCATTATTGCACCAGCGCCACTAGAACCCAAGTAATTCAAGCCTGGTCTGTGAAGTGCTCCAGGAACCTGGCTGGGAACATCTGAGAACGGATCCTGAATGCTGATCGTGTCTCCTCCATTGTTGGGATGCATCAAGCCTGGCCCTCCTCCTCCACCTGCGTTTGCCATTCCATGTGGAGTGGGCATGCCCCCTTCCATTCCAGGATGCATCATTCCACCGTTCGGCAATGTTGCTGAAGGTGGTATCATTCCAGGTCCAGCAGGGTGCATCATTCCTGGTCCACCATATGGCATCTGCTGAGGATTGGTGGGAACCATGCCGGAAGCAGACGACATCAGCATTGGATTGTTTCCAGGATCCATTCCAGTTTGCAGATGAACATTTGACCCTGGATAGCAACCAAACTGTTGTCCCGATGACATTCGATACATGTCTTGTGCATTGGCTGCAAAGCAAACAAACACTTATCTTAGTTTAACAACTCAGAAATTATGCTTAATTGTCTAAAAGGCTGAGTTTCATTTTGTCACAAGGAGATAAGCGATCTTGCTTTCATTCATCCATGGCTGAAGCTTTCTTCAGCAAGGTAACCTGATTGCTGCCCCACCAGCCTGAACTCCCACAGTCCAGCAAAGTGGTCACTTCATCCTTCTGGAATAAGCTGTCTAGTCAACATCCATCTCTGGCTAAAACTTATTTGCTTTCTTGCACAAGGTGACCTCACTGCACTACCATCCAGAATATAGGCCTGCGACCATTTTCTGGATTAAGCAAAAACCTGTGACACGAGTTCCTTGGACCTTCTCAGCCACTTTACTACACACACCTTGTCACCTTGTGCTGTCAGTTCGTTGAACTCTAGCGATCGTCATGGCCAGCCTTCTCCATTGCTTTCTTTCTGATGTCGCTTCTCTTAGTTGTTCCAGATTCATTCCACTTTACTACAAGTGCTTGAAATTATACTTTTCAATCGCTGTTTATTCATTCATTCATTCATTAAACTTATATAGCGCCTCTTTAAGAAGTCTACTCCGAGGCGCTTTATTAGTCATCTTCTCACTAGAACCATCCATGAGTTTCTCTTGAAATGGTGATATATATTACTTAATAATGTGTAGTTTTCAACATGGATATAAACTTAAAATAATAAAAATTCACTTTGAAGTCTTAATTGTTTAAAATAACACTTCCAGAGATATCAAATCTGTTATGCATGTTTTCACGAAAGGTAAGCCTACAGATTTTGGCATAAGTGTGACAGTTTTCCAGGCAAAGAACTGCCTAAGCAAACTGCAGATCCCTTAAAAGATGGATATCCTACAACTGAAAACAGACTATTTCATGAATTATTTCTTTTGCTTCAAACAACAATTTTCTATTTCTTTTATACAAAAGGTAAGTAAAAACTCAAGATTATCATTGTACATACCTGCAGCTGCAGCAGCCCTTTCAGCAGCTGCTTTCTTGCTCTCCTTCTTGGTTGGTTGCTCAAGCATAGCCAGAAGGGGAATCGGATCAACATTACCTCGGTCGAATCGACACTCAAACCCAAACAGATGCTTTCCATAATTCTTCTTCAGTGTAAACCCAGCGCTGCTCGACGGACCGATATTAAGTGCACCACTTACATCACGCCACTTCTTGCTCCTTGTTACCTGATAACAAACATTTTAGACTTTACATTAAACGAAACTTTTTGCAAGTTGCATAAACCTTAACATAACGCTAAAAAAATGAGGACCACTTTGCAATCTTCAATTCGTGCATGCACTATGCTATGGTTCACTCCAGGTGCTTTGCACATGTTGGTCCACCAGCTTGGAACTGTCTTCTCCAGTCACTTTGCCTGGAGTTACTAGTCCTCTCATCTACGCAGTAAACCATTCTTCTCCCTCACCAGCAACTTATTCACGTTCAATGAATCATTGGTGTAAGCTTACTCATTGCATAGCCAAGTTGACTAAAGGGTTCTAAAGAAGCATAAATATCTAATAGCACTGACGATTTAAACCAATGACTTCTGTAATGATAGTTCAGCAGTATAACCTTTAGACTATTATACCACTATGCCTTGCTGGCTGGCATTTAGTGTCAAAAACACTTGTAAAACAAATAATTTCATACAGTAAAGGAAGTACATGGTGCAATGCAGTGTACCATAAAAAAAGCAACTGCTTTTACAAGGCATTAACAAACTGCTGCCATTTTTCAGCAGTTTGTTAATGCCTTGGTATGAGATGCCATTCTTCAGCAAATCTTCACCATTCTAAGTGCAAAATTCAATCAAAGAACAATGTCATTCACAGTGCTCAATCAACAGAAACGCAGAGTGAACTCCCGTCATTCTTCAGTGTTCTTTTAGAAATTTCAAGCACTGCAATGAATTAAAGATACACTAACCTCCACCATTCCTCCATGTTCCCTGACCAGATAGTACAGCCTGTACAGGTCAACTGCTGTCTTGCTGATCATAGGAATGCTGACGATTGGCGTTCCAATCTCGTCCATGAAGGCGAACAGACGCTCGAGAAAAGGACGGCGATCTCTCTCGTCACCCATCTCCGCCAATCTGTTCAACACATCGTTGCCTTCAGATTTCTACACAGAAAATAATTACACATGTCTGCACGTCAGCAAAAAAGTATTTCATTTACGTAAAGCAGCCTTAATGAAAAGTGATATATTTACATAAACTGTGTGAAGGGTCATTCGATTCTATTGTCATCAGCTAAAGTTAACTGTGTAATTACATTGGCAGTGATGATGAAGGATCTCACATGATCAATTCGTTGGGAAAAAAGCAGGGTCGATGCCATACAGAACTGTGCTATATAAAAACGTGTAGATGTACTTAAAATCTTCCATATACAATTCTATCAAGTGACCGCATTAATTTCAACAATTTCTCAAGACTCCAGGCTCTTTCTTAAAGTCTGTCATTATAACTAACTTTGCAATTTAACTGACGGTAAATATGGTTCTTTAATAACAATCTTCACTTAAATTTGAATTCGACACACGGCAGTATAAATACAATTCATAATATGAACAGATGATAATTTTCATCACTTTCTTAATCCAGGTTATTGTGTCTTCCAGTTTACCTATGGTATCAAGATTTTTCTGGATCACTACATAAATTATGGCATTGTGATAACAGTGCCTAGCAATTCTTAATTAGGATTAGGGTCAGAAAGGTGCGTCTGCAACAGCTCAAGGACTGTCAGGGAATCCAGATTGGTTACTGGCAGCCAGGTTTTAATGACCACATTAAGGCATAATCCAGACAACAAGCAGTCACTGTTAAAATCAAAGTCAAAATGCATCAAATTGGCAAATCAAATGCACGTCACCTGCATGTAAGAAATAGCATTGAAAAACAAGCCAAGTAATTACATATGTTCCAGATGCAGATCACTAAAACCAATTTCTCTCAAACTTCACATCACGATAAAGTTTACTTGTCACATGCGTAATTGGGAACCAAAAATCCATAGGAATCATCAAGTTTTTTAGTTGACATTAGGGATTTTCTCTAGCAATTGTCAAAGTGAAAATCAAGACTACCGGAGATGTTGGCCGGCTAGCATTACTGATGTCATCGAGTTCATCGTGAACTGGTGTCATTGGAGATGGAACGACAAAGCCAGGCACTTTATCCTGTTAAAATCAGTCAAAAGCCAAGTTACACAAATTGACAACAACTCTTCAGTTCAAACAGATGCTAAATATTACAACAGTCAAATGTAAGCAGCAAAATAATAATTAGTTGCTACAAAGACAACAAATTTTGCACATAAGGAACACAAAGGCACAGACTTTAAGGCACATTAACCCTTTCGCCTCTGGGTTACCGTAACTGAATGGCTAACAAACCGAAATATCGGTTTCTCGGGGCAAGAGGGTTAACCATGTCAATGTATATTATATATTACCTCTCACTCATCTCGTAGAGAATACCGCACTGATCACATCAACACATATGGCATGCAAGTATAGTATACAACTATGTATCTGTGAAGTCATGACTGTGCATAGTGAGTCTGCATGTGTGTGTGTATGTATGCATGTATGTACGTACGTATGTATGTACGTATGTATGCATTGGAATCAATGACAGCAGATTGACCACAAAAATGTTACAAAGCAGTTGAGAATAGGCCAAATCTGAATTGTGGCTGGCCTGTGATCATAGGATTTCAGCCATTGATAGATCTCCCTCAACAAGTCTTCCCAAACCCAGGTTGGGGTACAGAGAAGCCAAGTTCAGGAATTATAATATAAATGGCCCCCCCCCCCCCGTGATCAATTCTGGCACAGTCCCAACAAGTTGCAAGCCACAGATATTGTGTTTTGGTCTGTCTGACTTGGCCAAGTTGATGCCACTACCAACGCCATACCCGACCTTCCTTTCATGCTGTCACTAATGCAATTCACACCCTTATCAGCACCATGATGGACTTTGGCAATGCTATCTGCGCTGAACTTTCACTAGCTAATATTTAGAAACTTCTGTTGACCTATGATCTTCGACCCCAATCACATGCTGTAGATTTTACCATTAGCTGACCAAAACATGAAACTTCCATAGTTAGAGTGCTTTATTCATGCTGACCATTAACTGTCTATTATGTACAATGTCTGTACGTGTACCAGAATGCAGATGGCACAATAAAGAGCAAACTAGTGTACTCAAGCTCCTCAACAACTAATTACAAAAGTAGAAGTTTCAACAGATATCAAATAATGATAATTGTATAAACTCACAGATTTCTGTTTCTTGGACTTGCCACTTTTGGATTTCTTCGTATCATCATTGTTTCCCAGCAATGATTTGTTCAGCAATGAGCCATTGCCGCTTGATGATGACATGTCATTTCCAGAATTCAGCGCCAGTCTCGTGGAATCGTCTGTCATTGGTGGATATGGACCCATATCACTCGACTGTGTGTCACTTGCACTACCTAAACACAGGAGTGGAAGCAGGATCATACAAATGACGCAATTCAGGAATTCAAACAGAACGTTAAAAATGCCCAATTGTCCATACTGAGTACCTATCATATCTATACGCTATTCATTCTAAATATTATGATCTAAGTAAGTGCTATATGGCAAGTGATTGAGAAATTTCTGCATTCAAGTCATCTTCACTTCTCATACGTTGAATGTCAAAAGTGAAAGTCAAGTGAATCATGAACAAGTCTGCATCGCAAGGGTCAGTCGCCATGTTTTCTGAGATTTTGTGCATTGTTCAACAATTGATGTAATATCACAATCAACATTGACCAGAATTAGCTTCAGGTTCATTAATATATGTCAATACCAATGCACTGCAAATATGGTAGGGGTAGGCCCATTTGGAAAATGTTGTATCTGAGTCACTTGACCTCAGATTTAAGAATGTGAAGGACCCTCATTGCTGACCAACCACTCATTATTTAAGTTCTGAATGCTGCAAGGTACGCTACTAAGAATTGTTTTCGAGATATAAAATAAAAAGCACCATGAAAATGCTTAACCCTTTAATGCCGAGATGGTAGTAAATGGTATGGGAAATCCTATATCCTCTGGCATTAAAGGGCTAAACATAAGGACACATACAGGAGGCGCAACAGCCACAAAATAACACTCAAGGTAAGTAGCTGCTAGAGCAACAGCAGAAGCATGTACTCCAGTGATTGTTTACCTTCGTCGTAGATCCGAGGACGATCACGATCTGAAATGCTGTTCCTTCCGGTATTCTCAAACTGATGTGAATAATCTGATTTCATCCACTTGTCTCTGGCAACGAGGCTCCCAGGCCCAGCAGCAGAAGCCATACCGGCGACATTTTCTAATGCCTTTCCCGTATCGAATGGAACTGGCTGGTCGTTGGCCATGTACGGACTAGAGGCTGGTGGTCCCATGTTTGTATGGGCCGATGGATGAAGATGAGGATGACCAAAGTCCTCAGAATTGCGGTGCTGAATGTGATGACTGGCTGCGTTTGGCAGCATCAATCCATCTGGCATTCCATGAGATGGAGAACGATGATGCGGATGATGATGATGGTGATGTGGATGGGAGCCGCCGCCGTCTCTGTGAAAAGACATCCCATCATACGGATGCTTCAGAAAAGCGCCGCCATCCATGCCACTCACACCGACAGACGTATTGATACGATTGCTCGCAGGATCGCCACCACCACCGTCAGCAGCAGACAGCGACGGGGGTCGCAGTCTTTCCTCACTCGGGACAACACCTGCAGAGTGATCTCGTGTGAAAGCTCCTGGTCCAGGATGCGGAGTCATGCCATGAGGAAATGGTTTACCAAACGTCATCATCATATGATGCTGCTGCTGCTGCAGCTGGCTAAGTCCACCCATTTCGTACGAGGGTGGCAACCCATACGGATGATTTCGACCAGGAGGTGGTCCTGCTCCTCCTCCATCCATTCCACTGGAATGCGACGACGACGACATTCGACCCATCATCGAGGAGTTCCCCAGTGGAGATTGCATCGACTGAGTGCTGCTGCTGCTGCTGGGCTGTGCGGATACGTCCGCAGATGAAGACAAAGGCCGACCGGAAAACGATTGTGTGTCTTCGGTAGATGCAGACGACTTTCCGTTGACGCCACTGCGTTCCGTTGCTACCGACGATGGATGGTAACCAGCTTCCGCTGCTGCTGATGTAATTGCTCCGCTAGTTGACATCCCAGGCGCCACGGCAACGGGATGCATGCCATAGCCACCACCAAACTGGCCTGGGCCGCTACTGTCTATACCACTACCATACGAGCCAGGGTAGTTTGGGATTCGGTTGGCCATCCCACTTGGTCCGTAACCTGGAATATGGTTGCTTGGTCCATTTATTAGATCTGGATGATGTCCTCCATTGTAACCAGGCATCATATTTGTCGGGTGGCTTCCTGCAAAGAGCAACAAAGAGGTTAGGCCTAAAAAAAAAATGCTGTGTTTCCGGTAACAGAGCTAAAAAAAATTGGGTAGGTAGGTCGGAAAATATTTTTATTTTGTAAAATATTTTTATGCAGTGACTATCCGAAAAAGTATACCCCACTAGTCTTTTTTGCACGCTGAAACAAAGTACGTGCTCTAAGCAAGTATAAACTGCCTATTTCCCGACTGTCTGCACCTAAAACAGCTCTAGAAACAGTCCTATTAATTTCATTTTGTTGACGTCTCTTATGTTATGTCAATACGAATGTTAAAAAAAAAATTTTGAAAAAAAAATTTAATTTTTTTTTGAAAAGAAATTTTTTTTTGAAAAAAAATTTTTTTTAATAAAATTTTTTTACAAAAATATTTGGGTCGCGGCCGTAAAAATGGGTCGGTCGCGTTACCGGAAACACAACACTTTTTTTACGCCTTAAGCACTTCATAAGAAGACGGTCTCTTAAAATCACTATTTGAAGACGTATTCCATAATTTCTACATAAAAATTTCGTACGCATCAGTCTACACGTCAAAGTGATTCAATTCACACACAACTGCATGGATCGAAGAAATGAATTTCAAGCAGTTAAGGCCTAAAAAATGTTGTGTTTCCGGTAACAGAGCTAAAAAAAATTGGGTAGGTAGGTCGGAAAATATTTTTATTTTGGTAAAATATTTTTATGCAGTGACTATCCGAAAAAGTATACCCCACTAGTCTTTTTTGCACGCTGAAACAAAGTACGTGTTCTAAGCAAGTATAAACTTCCTATTTCCCGACTGTCTGCACCTAAAACTGCTCTAGAAACAGTCCTATTAATTTCATTTTGTTGACGTCTCCTATGTTAAGTCAATACAAATGTTTGGTTTTTTAAAATTAAATTTAAATTTTTTTTGAAAAAATATTTTTTTTGAAAAATTTTTTTTTTAAATAATTTTTTTTACAAAAATATGAGTCGCGGCCGTAAAAATGGGTCGGTCGGGTTACCGGAAACACAACAAATTTTTTTTATGCCTAAGCACAGCACAGGGCAATCAGTCTGTGCTATGCCAGAACCTGCAACAAAGCGGTAAACCTGCAACTTGCAAAGGGAGGTCTACAGAATTCCATAAAAGTCTATCACTCATATATATTATATATCCTCATCCAATAAAATTCATCCTGAAGCCAAGAGACAGAGGAACTTCTCACAATTTTCAGGATACATTAGGATTTGAACTCTGCCAGCAACAGCAAAACGCAGACAGATATCAGAACAGAGTCATCAGATAACCAGTAATTACAACTATGTTATGTGGACAAGCAAATCGGGTGATAGCATGAATCAATTACCATTAAATGTTGTCTGATCAAATGTTGCCAGCATTACTCCTGTTTCAAAATTCTAAAATGCATCACTTCTGCAGAATAAATCATATATTCTCCTACAAAACAATCATTTATATTTGATATTTAATAATTATATATACAAACAACTTCGTTGAGTCTAACCTGGTGGTCCTCGATTGCTGCTGTAATGTACATTATTGTAATGTACGTTGTGGTATGGCAGTGGTGCCATCTGGTGAGATGATCCAACAGGATTCATATGAGGAGGAGGAGGAAGAGGAGGAGGGTGAGGAGGCACGTGCATTTTTGAGGAGCCTGAGGAAATGCTTGGGTGACTGGGGCACATTGATGGAGGAGGCATCATCTGCGGCTGTGGGTGGTGCGGCTGATGCTGCTGTTGCTGATGCTGTGAATTATGAACTGCCCCTTGGCCGCTTCCTCCTAGAAATAACGATCACAATGTATAATGTATATAGCAGAAAACCATTATAAAATGAACAGAAAAAACAATTATTATCATTAAAAGACATCAACGACCATTGTTGTCATAAGATGGCGCTAAACTCTGAAATAATAATAGCAAAAAAATTTCATATAAAAAGCTTCTAAAGAAAAAGTCTTACTCAGTCAGACCTACTATAGAAATTTCATCAAATTTAATCAATGCTAATCCCCAAGTAGACAAAGGAATTTTATCAATAAAAACATTAATACATCAAGTTGGATTTCATTTTTCACGTTATTATGATCAACATAATTTAAAAATTTACAGAAAAGAAAAATAAGTGGAAAAACATTTATTAGATGTAGTACTGCTACAAAAAAACACAGTTTGAATTAGAACACACGCAGGTTCATAATTTCAGGCAGCTTGTAACCGACCTTGACTGTGAAGCGGTGAAAGAATCCTGTTTTGTCCATCGTGTTGATTGGTTAAAGGACTGCCAACCATGTTTCCTTTGGAAACAACAAAACACAACATCCCAATTTATACAGCATGAACTCGTAACTTACGAGCTCCTGGTTTATGCACCAGTCATGTTACATATGCAACTATGTTTGTATGTGCACTTGTTATACGCCCCTTCAAGCTCTCGCTACTCAGAGGCGCTCCCGAATACAGAGCGAACACTGCATCGGAGTTTCACGCCGAAGCGCTGAGCAATTGTGAGTGAAGGACTTGCCCGAGGCCCTTACGCGGCGAGGTGGATTCGAACCTCGAACCTTCCGACTCCAAGGTAACGACACCACCATCACCACACCACTACAACACCGCACCCCACAACTATACATACAATATACACATCCCTCAAAGCTATTAACTAAGCAAGCTATACTGGTCAGTGCATTCTTGCACTAAAGTGCCTTGCCTTTTTAATCAACGTCCTGTTTTTACGCATGGCTTAGTTTAAATCTTGTAATATTATAAGACCTGTTCTTCAAAGAATTCTTAATGAATCCACACATGTAGTACACAGTTAATAGCTTGAATTACTGTATTCATTACCTCTATACATGTGCCATGGCCAATATCACGGTGTGTTCTTTGGCATGTCATTTTCAATCATTAGTTTTTGACATGCAGATTCTGTAGTCTTAACAATTTTCACTGGTATAGACTTCTAATCTGACCTATTATGCACTCATGGAGTTACTTCTCTCTAACACCGTTGTTTCAGTGACCTGTTCAGATATTTCTTATGTAGGCTTCCAGCACAAGCATGGACTTGCCCAGCCCAGAATTTTCAGGTTTATCAGTGTCAAACTCCATTTGGAAAGGCCAAGACAGTTAGCAAATTGCACTTAGCACAATTTTTAATAAGGACTGTGGCCAAGAGAGTCAGTGTAATTGATGTAGATTTTTCAATGGATCAAATAGAAATATCACATTAATTCACTGACTAGTCAAAAACCCAATCAGGTATGACAGACCAAATTAACATCATGGAAATAGAATTGCATTATTCTTTTGATGGCTAGCCTTTTATCCAGAATACCATCATGACAGACAAAAGCAGCAGACAGTACCTAGAAGCACATAACAAAAGCTTCATCACTCATTCATACATTCATAGAATTTATATAGCACCCAACCAAGACATCCACTCACAAGTCATCCCCTGAAAAACCGCAAAGATCTAAGTTTGCCAACTCATATTTATAGGATACCTGACTAAAAGGTTGAGCTGACCTAGAATGCGGAAGTGCACACGTTACAGCACGGCTTTTTTAGCATGCAGTTCTACATAAAACGCACAGCACTACATGGATCTGTGCAGTTGTAGAAGCACTTCTGTGCAGTTAAAAACAGTAAAAAAAAGTCATTGCCATCCGATTGGGAGTAATCTACCATAGAAGCTGAGAAGAGAAAGAAGGGTTGTGCAGTTCTAAGAATTCCTTTAAAAAGCACTGCATTACAGAACAGAAAGTAGCAATACCTGACAAAGATGCTGGAGTATTTGATCGTGAACCAACTGATCCAGCTGGTGATGGCGCCGCATTTGGATGCTGAGATCCGCTGCTGACGACAGCATGATGTAAGGAATTACTTCCTGCATTATGATGCCCTGCTCCACTGTCTGCACATGCGTCTTCACAGACAGAGTCCTCCTAAAAAAATAGTGCAAACAGAAACATCAATGAAAATCACAGTACCAAGCGAATACTTGCTCATCTTCCTTTCTACAATTATTGTACTTCAGCTCATGCTTTCTAAATAATGTTAAAATAGGTAATGATTCTTTCTGCAGCCTTACAAAGTTAAGTTCACAATGCAATTTTTCAAAAGCCAAAAAGAAATTTAAGCAAAATGCTATCGAAAACAAGTCTAACAACAGGTTTTACAACAATTCAGTGTGGCATAGAGGACACGAAAGATGACGAAAGCAAATTTCCAGTGCTACTCAAAGCAACCGAGAACTGTTGAAAATAACTTTAGGTGATTTTCTAAGATGCTCTTACTAAGACTCAATTCCCATTTAAACAAATCCATACACAGCACTAGGGCTGTGTCAAACATTCACTCTGTAATGGCTTCAAGGCCAAATAGTGGGCCAAATGGCATAATAGTACCACCAGACCCAATACTAACAGTGGTCATGTGACTTCTCTTTCTGTATATACAGCTGCTATAGGGAGTGGATTTAAGTAACTCTCTCATTAACATAATATATGCTGTGGATGCAGCCAGGCCTAGTTGGTTCAATTATGATTCCTATTGGGCCAAATAGTGATAATCACCTATTCAATGCAGCCCAATACAATACACAGCACTAATATGAACTCACACAGACTGAATCAACTTTTCAATGGAAACAAGAAGATAATTATGCCTCCTTTCATTTACCTGACCTTATTAAAGTTGGAATTGAAAAGGGTATTGCAAAAAGTTTATCAAGTGCTCCATAAAGTCAATACATGCAATAGGCCTAACAGAAGCCAAGATAAAATAAGTTCCAAAACATTTTGTTTCAACGCAAATCCTTTGCAAATCATTCAGAAATGTGTAGAAGAATAGACTTAATGATTTCCAGTAGGCCTACGTACAACAGCCTCATCCAAAACTCTACAAATATATGCATGGATAATCTAATAGATACACAAGTCTCATACATATGACATTACAGAAGTATATGAATCTTTGGTGATATGGTAGCCAAGTCATGTTTTGCTACAAGGGTCTCGCCATGCAGTAGCACCATAAGTTCTAGAGCCGGCAAACATCAACAAGAAACTGGGCCATTTAGAGCCTGCCTATGCCTAGGCATATAGGAGCCCTTGGCCTAGGCTAACCCACCAAGCCAACTGGCAAAAACATCATTGCTCACTTGGACTTAGCTTAGTCATAACAGACTGATCCAATTTAGACACAGTAGGGGTGAGATAGGCTATTAGTAAATTAGTCCTATTGTGACAAAGACATAATTACACAAATAAACCACCATTGGATGAATAATAAAAAGAACAAATTCACTCTAATCCTGTAGCATAATTTAGATAAAAATGCATCATTCATCACCATCATTGTCAGTTCCTGAAGCCAGCCATCTGGCAGTGAAGGGTACAAATAAATTATCTTGGATGGCTTTGGTCATTTCATTTCTGAAGTTCACTGCTCAACATAGTGTTAGTCAAACTGACGTTATGTCCTCATGATGCATATAGAATTATCTATCCGGCATAGTCTTCGCCTGCCTTTATTTCCTTTTCCTGTGAATCTTGCATTATTATTCTCTCAACATGTTCAAACCATCAGAGTTTGCGTTGAAAAACTGATGTAACAGAATTCTTTAAATACCTAATGATTGTCTTAATACTTATGTCATTGTTTCTCATTTTCTGTAGTATTTAAATCCCTGCAAACTTCTGCAGCCAACTCACTTCAGCTGCAATAATTTTTTAGGGTAACAAGTAACTTTTAAAATGCACAGAGGCAAATAATTCATGCATTCTATAATATATCAATTGTCTTGTTTGATATTATTGTATTATTAACCGATTTTTAGTGTAAACTAGCTAACTTATATATTGTGATTAAAACATCATGGCATCATAGAAATAATAATTCAGGATTCTTCATCAAAAACAACATATATCCATAGAAAATGAATCTATTACATAAAACAGATAACAAAGAAGAATCCATATCAGCACACAGTTCAACTGGTCATCAAATCTCTAATTAGACATATAAAGCAAAAGATAAGGTCAGTCTCACAAGCCCGACAAGGATGGGAATAAAGATGGAAGGGGAGATAGAGCTGGCTGCTAACAAGGGGCTGTCTTCAAATCAGACACGAATTCAATCAGAGTCATCTGGGAGAACGAGAGAAGTCTACTACTAGCAAGGAAACACCAATCTCTCGTGCAATGCAACGGGCTACGTTGATGACGTCAGATTTGTTGTGGTCCATGCAGAGGACACATGCAGTCGACTCTATTTACACGGTGTCCCACTGACGGACTTTATCTCGTCCAATAAATCGACGACGACGACGACGATGCAGAGTCTGAATTAGCCAGACATTACAGATGGGAAATCAATATAGCAAGTTGAAGAGCAACACAGAAACTAAATGCAGTTTTTCATCCAATGCCAATGTCCAGAAAGATCAGCAAGGACATTTCATACGGGGTCACCTGCCAGAGATAACAAGTTCTACAGGCTGCATTAATAAAATCAATGCACAAGCAACTGGACCGTTATGATGACCAGATTGTAAATGCTAAGTCATACATTCTCACAGACAATGGTAAAGGATCTGAGCTAGTTGCTTCAACGTTTCTTCAAAACCCTCCATTAGTACATAACCGCAAATTCTTTAACACTTTAGTGACACAAGTGTACTAAAAGTGACTGGGAAATCCTTGCAGCTCAGTCTTGAAATCTTAAACAGTTAATGAAAATGTTAAGTAGTCAAACTGTCGTTTGATGCAAAATTTAACAACTAAAGGCAGGATTTGACACATGAACAAGCTCAGATAGGGCTTTACTACGTATGGCATTGAATGGTATGAAAGCAGTTGCAGCACTTGTAAGACCAAAATCTCTAAGTAGTCCATTAATCGGCTTTATATAGTTAATGGCAAGTTTTGGAGACTGTGCTAGCAGAGCAAATCATCCGTGTTCTCAATCTCACACACATTTTTTAAAATTACTATGGATAAAGATTTTAATGTCAGTTGTAGAACTGCTACGTAACAGATATTCTAGTGAAATTAATAACCATTGGCATTTTTGCTAGCTCAACAGCTAATTTATACTGGTGCAGTCATTCAGTCATTCACTCATTCAGAAACTTATACAGCGCCCCTTCAATGAAACTACTCAAGAGGCACTTCCGACTCCAGCGCACCCAAAAAGAACAGCTTTAAGCTTAGTGAGGAAGGATTGTGGTAGAGTTCCAAGGTGTATACATAGCTCCAGACTACTTGGCCAACCACAGAAAAGACTCAATTTTTCACAGTTGCAGTAAGAGCAAATGGAACTAAGAGGACTCAGTTTTCGGCAGAGCGTAGGGGACGACGTCCTCGGACATCCAAACGCTGCATAGCAGCGAGGCCCTGACATCATCGCAGCTACCCTAAACTCAATACGCTGACGAATACGGAGCCAATGAAGCACCTCCAGCATGTAGTTGGGGACGTGACCATATTTAGGGATTTGCCCAATGAGGCGCAAAGCAGAAGCAATGCCCTGTCCAGACAAGTCATTCTGCTTGGAATGGAAGCCAAAGTAGAGAGAAGAGCAATATTAGTCAACGTGAGATGCAACGAATGCATTAAGGCAAGAGCAGCAGCAAACATAAGACAACAGATGACAGTGCGCAGCATAACAAATGTCAGCAGGCAAGCAGAGATTGAAAATCTGGACAAGGCTGTAGGCTTAATTATATCTGTAGATTTTGAGAAAAATCTATCAAACAATTAATTAGTAGTAGGGCGTAAAAAAATTGTTGTGTTTCCGGTAACGCGACCGACCCATTTTTAGGGCCGCGACCCAAATATTTTTGTAAAAAATTTTTACAAAAAAAAAAAAAAATTTCAATTTTTTTTTTTCAAAAAAAAATTAATTAAAAAAAAAAATCTTTTTTAACATTTGTATTGACATAACATAAGAGACGTCAACAAAATGAAATTAATAGGACTGTTTCTAGAGCAGTTTTAGGTGCAGACAGTCGGGAAATAGGCAGTTTATACTTGCTTTATAACACGTACTTTGTTTCAGCGTGCAAAAAAGACTAGTGGGGTATACTTTTTCGGATAGTCACTGCATAAAAATATTTTACAAAATAAAAATATTTTCCGACCTACCTACCCAATTTTTTTTAGCTCTGTTACCGGAAACACAACATATTTTTTTTTGGGCCTAGTGGTTTCAACCTTTTTCTAGTTAAAGCATTCATTTACACACAGCACCCAGCGCATTTACCCATTAGCAAATTAAGAAATACATGCAAAAATAACTTGCACACCAGGATTTTTAATAGATGAGAATAACAGCATTTCTATTGTATTTCACCATCAACTAGCTATTTGACAGATCGACACAATATTGAAAATACACCGTATTCCATATCAACGCAATGGACATGTTGTGTTAATGTATCTTTCATCATATTCAAAATTTGTGCATGGTGGCCTCAGCATTGAACAGTTTTAGTCTCGAAGAAAGACACATAAGCCTACACATAACATATTAACAATCTATTCACAACCATAAGAATCGTTAATAGGTTTGTGTTTTTTATAGTGCTCAATGCTCATTGTAGAAAATCCAACTCACAAAAGAAAACTAGTTAAAAACTGCATTGGAAGTTGCATATCAATCTGAGCAATAGATGGATATTCCTTTTCGACCAATATCCAAATCGAGCTCCACCAGTTGCAATTTTAGCAAGTTCCTGGACATTAGTGATTAAATTCAACTAATTCAGCACCTTGAATTTGACATCTGCTACCTAAACTATTAGACCTGGCACCTGAATAGTGACCCTATGACTCTTCATTTAGGACCCCTTGTCTACACCCTCGGAACCCAAGGGGTGCCTGTGCTGCTTGATGAACTCTTATAAACCAAACAAGAAACAGTGAAATAGATATAGAATGCCAGCTAAGACAGTAGGCTTGCTATAGTAAAACTGAAACACCAATTTCTCATAAATTTTCTAAAATGGAAAGAATTGGCAGCACAACCATAAGATGATAAACAAAGACAATGCTAAGATGCAATGCAGCTTCGGTCAACCTCCTCGTCCGGCCTTGAACATGCAATTTAGAAACACAAGGAGTGCAGATGCTCTGCTCAGTGGGTATCACAGATTGCAACATGCCAAAGAAGATCTTGGAGAACGGAGACTGGTATACACTATGGATACCCAATAAACACCCAATTACCTGTACATTTGTCTGTGCCTTAGTCTGCTGCTGTTGGCGTTGTTTCAGCTGCTTCTTCGTTTTGTGCTTGGCAGTAGGCATTGACTGTGGAGACGATGATTGTGCCTTGATGTTGCTGCTGCTGTGGTCCGAGTGCTGGCTCTGTGGAGTAGTGGATGGAGACGGCTGGAGATGAACAGCTGGCGGCAGCGAATGATTCGGAGAGAAAGACTGCTGCTGCTGCTGATGTTGCTGATGTTGCTGCTGCTGCAACAGAAACCATTCAAATCATCACCCAAGCAAAGAAATTAGCTAGCTTTCACTAATACTACTTACTTGAACATGTGTCAAAGAACAGAGAGATTTAACATAATTTAACCAACATTTCATTTTCTGCCGTAATTTCTTAGATACTAATGCACAATATCTATGGCAACTCAACTAAGTCTTTCAATCAATCAATCAATCAGAATTTAAATAGCACCCCTTCAAGATACATTCTCAGAGGTGCTCCATCATGCGAAAAAAGTCTTCAACAGTCTGTGAAATTGAGAACAGTTTGGGAGGTGTCGCATAGTCAAGGGAAGTCCACTCCAGGTTGTTGGACCATTCACAGAGAAGGAACAGCTCTGCATTTTGTAAGGTCGTCAATAAAGCAAAGTCCTACAACTAAAATTGTAAGCTTGAAATTTCCACAGCACTGTTTAAAAGCTGAGCACAGAGCACCAGATCATTCATGAGTGCTGTATCATGTCAGAGAAGTGTTGTCCATCTGGTGCAAGATCCTGTTCCTATAACACTCACATAACCATCTAACCACACAGTCTTTCAATATAGGTCACATATTGATCATAATAGTAAACCCAACATTTCTAAAGCACTACTCCAGAGTTAAACAACACCCAACACTCGACATTATTCATCAGTGCTGCATACGAATGACCAAAGAGATGTTGCGATATTAAATCGGTTGTAGGGCCGTCAATCTGGAATGACCTTCCTTCAAAGCTTCATTTACTGCATGTGACCAGTCAAATTTTGTTTCATAAATCTCTCAAGTCTTTTTTTCCTTTGCCGTGGCTGGGCAGAGTGGGATGGGAACGCCTCTGAATAGATTTTGAAAGGGTGCTATATAAATCCATAGAATGAATGAATTGCATAGCAGCCAAACACACTTCTTCATAAGCCGGCTGAGGCAGACTAATCAACAAAATACTGATACAAAAGTTGCCATTTTCACAGGTTACTGTCCGAGGTCTAAAACTTTAACAGGGCAAAGAAACATTGCAGCATCACCTTTTTTAACCATCATGCCACCAAAATTAGTAAACACACATCTATATCGACAGCTACGTATTTATTTTCCACTAAGAGCATACCGATTCTATAACACAATGCAAATAAAAAATCAGCAAAATCAGTGCATTTAATCTGATCGATTAACTTCGATAGCACTACGATCATCGTGTGAAACAACAACAATCGACGATCGATTCAAGAGAAATCACACACACACACACACACACATACACACAAACACAACAGATCATCCACGAGATCTTCATTAGCATAGTACAGTAAATCATACGGCAAATTAAGAAAATTATAAATAAATTCTAACCATTTGTCCGCCAATTTGGTTCATTGTTGAGTTCGGCTGTGAGTTTGACAAATACTGTGATGAATTCTGCAGAGCCGTTCCTCCATGATGAGGAGGCGGAGGGGGATGAGGAGGAGGAGGATAACGACTTCCCATGCCCATACTTGATCGGCGATTAAGGTCATACATAGCGACACCCTAGCCAAAAAATAAATATACATATTTCCAATAATGAAAATCAACCTTCAACTTATGACCATCTGTCTTAAACAAATTTATAAGTACTTTAAAAAAGTTAACAATGGCAGCATCACAACTTGTAACACCAGAATGCCATGCTTTACAAATGCCACAAACATAGATGTGAAAAACGATGAAAACAAAATAAAAAACGGAAAAAAGTCGTCTTATTAAAAAATAAAAAACAGAAAAAAACGGGGGAAAAACGTAAACGGAAATTTAGCTGATTTTGTTACATCTTAAACTGCATTTTTAACTTAAAAACCGTGTTTATATTGCAATTTTTTCTTAATCGAAAAATACCATCACTTTATTAGTAGGCCAAAATAATGGTGAAAACTCAAGGACTCAAGGACTATCAGAAAAAAATAATAAATTATGGTTAATAATAACAGACAATAAATAAAGTTACATGAAAAATAAAAAATAAACCGAATAAAACTCTACAAAAAATAAAATAAAATAAAAACCACGTTTAAAAAAATAACAAACGAAAAAACTTTTATACAACTATGGCTACAAATGACTACGAAATGACCTACAGAAGAACCTGGGGAATTTTACCTGCTATCAATATTAGCCAGTTATGGCATTTACAACAACTGGAAATTAGGGCCATATACTCTCGTACACAACCCCCAACTTGCCATTTATATGTGCTCTTAAATTGCAACACACACAAGCTGCAATCCAGTTTAATCAAGTTCCAAAAGGGCATGATTCTGAATCCAATGCAATGTTTATTCGTGCTGGGTGTTCTAAGTTGAACAAATGATCCAGACCATTTACGGGGACATTTATACCTTACAAAGCTTCATTGAAGAATGTGTGTTCGTATTTATATCTAGCAGAAGATCAGCTGGAACTCAAATTAGATTGTTAACGTAGTCATACATTACAAGCTGTAACCAGTAAGAGCATAAGTGGTTTCAACAAAAAAAGAGTTAGCAACACTCATGCATGGGAAAACTAGCGTACACATCCGGCAAAGCTGTAGAGAGTAGAGTCAGTAGACGCTGATAATTAATACTAAATGGGAAGTACCAATACACTGCAACTTACAGTGTCTTGTGGACGATTACACGCACTAGAGAATGATGTGCAATCCAAGAGAAAAGAATATGACCAGCTGTAAAGTGAACACTAACAACACTCTGGATTAGAAGCTGAATTTTGCAGATTTTTTCTGAAAAGCAGCCAAGGCAGTTAGTTATTAGCAAGCAAGGTTTGAATTGGCTTGATGTAAAGACCACTTGCACAGATGTATGGGTATCAATAACTATTGCATGATCCAAATCAAAGGTTCCTATACCAACATTCAGCTATCCCTCTTGGATTGTATACTAACTGGCTCTTTTTTTAAAATACACTTAAACTAAGTAAGGCAAAACAGATCCTAAAACACCATAAGTGCAATGCAGTTAACAAAAAGTGTTCAAATACGACAGAAATACAAAACGTGTTTCTAAGACATTTGCATGCAGTTTTATTTTTTTAAACACTTGTAAGAAAGTTGCAAATCATTGCAATGGTGTTGATCATTCTATTACACCAGTGTAGTGTGACAAATAGGCTGGCTATCGAAAAATTTCATCCTTCACATACATCTGTGGATGAACGATATCTGGATGAAACGTTTTCTACCATATTGGAGGGATTGCTTGACTTTGGGCTCATGTATTTCAAGTCTCACTGTCTCTCATCGCTTCTTTCATTCATTCATTCATTCATTCCGAAAACTTATATAGCGCCTCTTCAAGAAGTCTACTCAGAGGCGCTCCCAGCCCAGCCACGGCTAAAAAAATAGGTCTTAAGTAACTTGTAGAAGGCAGGCAAATTATTCCGAGGTAGCGAGCGTAGCGCAAGCGGGAGCCCATTCCATGTGGACGGGCCAACAACCGAGAAGGCTCTACGCTGCCTGGTAGCACAGCGGGTTCGAGGGACCAGCAGCTCCCCATTGGCCGAAGAGCGTAAAGCTCGACGGGAGGCTATGTCGGAGACAGGGCGACAAAGATCAGATAAGTAGGATGGAGCACAGCCAGTGAGGCACCGCCAGACAAGCGCTGCTATTCTGTATGAGATGCGCTGCGAGACAGGAAGCCAGTGCAGAACATTACGCATGTAGGCAGAGACCGGGGAAAATTTTGGAATATGACCAATAAGCCGAGCAGCAGAGCGCATGACCCGGTCAAGACGCCCTATTAAGCTAGATGGGTGACCAACAAGAACTGAGCAGCAATGATCAATTCTGCTGGTTACAAACGCGTGAACAAGGACCACAGCAGCATCGTGAGATAGAGACCGCAGGACAACACGCAACTGGCGGAGCTGATAATAGCAGCTTCGAGTTACTAGGTTAACATGCTGCGAGAGGTTTAGTTCTTGGTCAAGTGTCACTCCAAGATCACGGACTGTATGAGAGAAAGCAATGTGGGGGAAAGTCTGAGCCAAATGGTGCAGGTCTAGACCAGCCAATTGCCTGCGACCGCCAAGCCAAATGAATTGGGTTTTGGATGGATTTAACTGCAAGCTTCTATAATCTTATAAAACCATATGGTCCAGGACATGAACACAATGTCTACTAACCACATTTGCTATAAATCTATAAGTTGGGTTCAAGTGTCTGAGAAAAACGTATCTTTTAGCACTGTTCACTAATAAATCAATAATTTTTTTGATATAATCAAATTAGCATCAATTAGGCTTGCAAAGGTAGCACTCTTGTGTGGTACAAAGGAACATACTTGTAGCATCGACTGAAACTAACTAAATATTTATTGTATCATAATATTTTTGCTTATTCATTCAATAGTCCTGAGCAGACAGAACACTGTTCACTAACATGTAATCATGCTCAGTTAAATAGTTCAGTTAAAACTGAAACCATGAAACACCAAACTGTGCATTGTAATGTGCAATGCAGATCTCATAAAGTTAACTATCTGGGCAAAGAGAAGTAAAAAAAACAAGCACCTGTACAACAGTCATGGGAAAATCCCAGTGTATCTTTTAAACTTTCACATTTGCCAGCAAAGGGGAGGAAGAGAGGAGACCAAAGAGCATGCTAAAGATGAATAGAATAGATTACAAGAGCTTAGATCATGACAAACTGCATGCAAGTTGGACAAGAGGCTGGCATGTAACATTCTGATTGGTTGTCACCTTATAAATAATACAATGGGAATCAGGTACACTTAGAACAAAGCCTATTTTTAACCCTGCACTACAGTAATGAAAACATAATCAGGCTGTAGTCCCTTGCTGGTGGCAGCTCTTCCCATTCAGAATTGATTACATAAGGCCCTTGCAGCTGCCAGGCAACCCCATTAAACAAGTGAATCTCAGCTGTTCCTGATCATGGAGAGTGAGGAGTGAGGCAGACATACAGATACAAGCACATACAGAGAGGAACACTAAAACACACCGGTAGTGGCAGGCCATATGAATGATTGATTATATGACAAAGAGCAGCAGCCAATCGCTGTGTGGCATTGAAGCATTCAGCCAGCTGTCCAATAACAAACTCATTTGCCTCCAAATTTAAAGTACAGGACAAGAACACATGCAGGCACATAGGAAACCACTAGGCCACATATCAGCAGCTAGCTTCGGTTTTCCCACCCTCATGCTTCCTTACTAGTTAAGTGATAAAATAAAAACAAATCACAGAATATTGTTTCATCTTGTCAGAATCTGCTAAAGCTGTCCAACCCAACACAATTGTGATATTTCCATCTTTGGTATTGGCATAAAAACAAAAGTCTGTGAGTAATAAACAATTTTGCTTCCCATAATGCCTAAGGCTCCAATGTCAGAAGTCAACATTTTAAAATGCTTCTCAAGTCATTTTAAAAAACTGTAAACTGCTGCTCTTTTATGTAAGAAACATAAATGTAGAGCTACAATTGCAATTCCAGTCTAGCATTGTTTCTTAGCAATATCAAAAAGCATGCATAGAAATGATTCATTAAGCAAAACACTACACAGAGCGAAACACCTGCAATGCCACGAACTAGTAAAAACAGCTCAACTAAGCATCTAAAGCATCATATATTTGGACTGTACAAGTCGTAATCAGTCAGCTAATCATAACTTCTAATATGTTCAGATATCCAGAATGGCAACACTTTAAACACAAGCATACATGTGGAACATTGATCTTTGTTATACCTGATTTGGGGACGACTGTGCTGCCATTGGGGAGCACATCATCTGTTGCTGATAGGCACCCATTGCCATTCTTTGCTGTCCTACCCATCCAGGTACACCATATCCACCAGACGGACCCACAACATCCTCCGTCCCCGAGTTTTTCGGATGACCACCAACGTATTCACCATACATTCCAGGGTATCTTTGGTCGCTGTTGGGATTCTGAAGGAGCTGGTTCAGCGTCGGTGCTGACCCAGGAGGGAGCTGTTGTTGTTGTGGTGGTGGTTGCTGTTGTGGTCCTGGCATGCTGCTAGATGGCATGTACCTCTGTTGCTGTCCAGGTGGACAGCCGGACTGGAAAGCACCCCAGGTCATCCCTTGCCTGTTTGGAATCATCCCCTCTTTCTGCATGACCGGGCCGACTGAGTAACCGGGTCGAATGTTGCCCTGGCCAAACTGCGAATACTGAGTACCATACTGAGGAAAATCACTGCATGGTCGAACCATTGTTGAGGCATGTTGATCGCCAATTCCATTGTAGCTTGGGGCGACTCCTCCGTGGCCGAAACTACCAACGCCATACATATGTGATGAGGCCGGCCCGTTATCCGTCATTTTCTGGCTAAATTCGTAAAACAGAACGTTTCAGAAATCTAAATCCTATCATACTAATCCACAGTGTGTGCAGAGTCACGGCGAATGGCTTCCACCATTTTTAGAATTCCGACGCAACGTTCGTAGAACACGACCACAGATCTGTTCCTTACAGAACACAAAAGCGTAATTTAATCCGTAACCACAGACATTTACGGACGCACTGTTTCGTTCCTCCGACTCGTGTTACCTCGAAAACTAAGCCCCAGTTCTGCAAACGTCCGTTTTGAAGACGTCCACCATTAACACCCGAGTAGGAGGAGACTCATGTATATATCGATGAATACGACGATGGTCGGGCAGGACACCACTTCCAACGGCGTCCTGCCATTGATCGGAAAACTTTCTACACGTGTCTATTACACGTCCGGCTGATAGGAACTCTAAAAACTTATCGTACGCCAGTATTATAGTCGTCTATCAACCCGTTCGTTGTCAGTCAGTCGGTCTCTGCCTTTGATCCTTCGTCGTTCGTCTTATTATCGACCAACAACGACCTACTCACTTGCAACCGATCACTACGCGTCACCATTTTCTTTATATATATTCACAAAGACTTCATTTTCCAAATGAAGTCTTTGAATTCCATAAAAAGTCATAAAATCAGTTCTTATCTTCGGCTTTCTAATTCTCTGTGCAGTGACAGTCATTTTAATTTGCAAAGTTCCTTATGAACTATTTTTCGTCATAGTTCGCACAACGCATACAACTTGGCCACTGTGGTACGCCTAAGCTTTTCAATTCCGGTTGGCCCTGGCTATTTACTATACAAATGATCGCCATCAAACTAAAGAATTTCCAAATCTACTAGCTTTTGAAATTTGTAACAACTAAATTCGCAATAAATTCGTAGGTAGGAATGTGGATGGGTTGATCAGTGTCAGTATTGATTAAATTTACAGCCGGGGATATTGCACGAAATGGAAAACAGGAGGCCTAATGCTTAGTGTCAGAAGCATGCCATTGAAATTTGCTAACATTCTTTCCTGCAGACAAACACGTCAGTGTTTCAAAATTTCCTGCGTTGTCCTTTATATTCCATCTGACTACTAGCGCTGATGCGTAAAACATCGCTCCAAAGTGGGTTGGAAGAGTGCGGCTATTACCCGCCCCGAGCGCATGAATAAGTAGAATATATTAGGCTGTTCTTATTGTAAACGTGGTCCCGCCGCTAGATGTTCATGTGCCGACCTTACAAGCGAACAAAAGAAACCTCCTCTATGTATGGTAAGGTAAAATTTTGACGTAATGTGCTTTCTTGTTGTTTTAAGGTTGTCGATAAATTTATTCGTTTACTGTGTGACTTTACACTATATAATTATTTCGTACTGTACCCTGTACCATTTAGCTTCTGACCCACACGTTGCAGGCGCGCGCGGAGGGGATCGCTGTTGCAGCGAGGAGATGGCCTCTATAAAGGCGTGCAGCCGAAAGTTGATGGGCAAGCCGACGCAAGGGTAGGCGCGCGGCGAGATCCATCGCTTGCCTACATGCCTGGCCGATGTGCCAACGCCGCCGCTCTATGGCGGCTCTCAGGCGTTGGCAGTCGATAGACGTTGCTGGTCGGGCAATGGTTTGCTAGACAAATGCACAGTAGAGGGCGCCTGCGTGCTGTGTTGGCGCCGTGTTGTGTGTACGTGTATGGCGTACATATTATACACACTAGGATCAATATGACAGATGGCGTAGACGGATGTATTCGAGCTGCTATTCTTACCGTTTAGTCACTACAATAGTGTATTGGATGAAATATTATGCTCGGTTCACACAAAAAGTTATCAACTCTACTAATACAGTCTAGGAATTTTTAGGTTAATTATATCTGTAGTATCAGAGTTGAATGTAAAGATAATTTTCTTTGTGCCTCTGTAAATCGATAAAATCACGAACCGCCGCTTTCCCTGCAGTAGCTTAATGCCGGCAGAGCCATACTTACACGAGTAGCCCTATATAGGCCTACAGCTGTGCGTAGGGTAGGCCTACTCCAGTTTTGTTTGCTGCAATCCGTTGTTTACATTTTCGAGCACTTTGCCGTTTTAATTGTATATATATAGGGCCTACTGCTACTCTGCTAGGCCTACTCTACGCAACATTGAGAAAATGCCGGCTTAAAAAGACAAACTTGTAAGATGTATTAATAAAATGTAGGCCTAATCGTATAACTAATTAAAACGGCATATATATATATTTCTGTCCATGATTCGTCTTGTCTAGATTCTCTGTTTATTGCTGGATTCTGGCTGAAGCTGTGAAGCATCGATCGCCTACTAGCCTATTTCTGCAGCGCTTGAGCAGAAAGACTATAGGCCTACGTTGGTTAAATTCGTAAAACTTATTGAGAGATGATTGATTACTGGTGTCGTATAGATAATTATAATTAGTACTATGGGCCTAAGCTGGGACTGTTATCGATATTAGTTCCAGGCATGTCGGTAGATTAGTAGGCTAGTTGTGAATGACCATGCAGGGCTAAGGGCTTTTTAACGTGCAGTTGTACACAACATGGGCAGTTGTAGAAGCACTTCTGTACAGTTAAAACTAGCCAAAAAGGTCATTGTTCTCCGATTGGAAGTAATTTAACATAGAGGATGGGAAAGGAAAGAAGGGATTGTGCAGTTCTCAAAATTTCCTTGAAACAACCCTGCGTAAGACCGTAAAGAAAACGCAATGATCACAACAGACCTTGAGAAGTTGAGAGTAGCCGTAGGCCTATTTGGTTAAATAAGCCTACAACTATCATGTAGGCCACCTGATCTGTTTAATTATAATTGTTTTAACTGTTGACGCTAACAAATAAAAAAAATCAGCGCCCTTGATTTGTTAGAAGCTAATTTCTGGCAAATAAATAATTATAAAGAAAACACGTCACTCCCCAGCACTCATTATGCGCAGAATCCCCGATAGATGGTTCCGCGCGTAGGCCTAGGCTACTTGTAGACTACTTTAATGCAGTATATGGCTATATGCCTAAATATTGCTAACATGAGAAGCTTCTATATCATTTCATTTTCTACTTTCTTATAGGCCAGCTCTATTTAGCGTAATGGCAAGACAAGCTAGGTTTGCGAGAAAAATCAATCTAGTTGATTTATTATACTAATTATCTATTGATAAAATTGACTCGGCTCAACAAAACTCTATCTCGTGTAAATCTTATTATATCCAACGTCTTGATTAACGTAACAAACTGCAGCACTCGTGAATTGGCTGGCGATAAGCAGCGCTTAATTAAGAAGTTTTGGGAAATCGCATTCTTTTACAGACTATTCCCTAGATGGCGCAGTCAGTGTAAGTCAGTGTAAGTGGGGTAGGCTAATGCCCTGCGACACAGGCAAAACTGATAAGCTTATTCATTTTAGCAAATTTACAGCTACAGCCTACCGCCCCTTAAAGAAAATTAATCAGAGGTGCTCCCAGCCCAACAACGACAGTACATATTAGATTTAAACAACCTGTTAACATGTAGACCTTTTTGCATTATTTCTAAATTGTACGTAGGTGCACCTCCAGCGAAAGTCAAATCCAAATGGATGGGCGGTCGACCGCAAAACTCATTCCATGCATGCTGCATTCCAAGTTCCAACTGCCCGGACCGCTAGTAGACCATTAGGATTATAATGCGTGCTGCAATAGGCTAGCCATTTCCAGATATAACAAAGAAATGGACTTGGGAGTGCCAGTGGCATCAGAAGTTCTCACGTGAGACGTAGGCCACGACTTATAAGTTATAACTGTCTCAGCTGTTATCCTAGTAACAGTTAGGCCCTACGACAGAGTCGATGGATAGACCTATAGGCCTATGAGTAGCCTAGGCTAGGCTATATGGCACGCAAATAATATAAGCAGTTCCTTAATATTCAGCTGCATAGGGTTGCCAGGTGGCCTTGACGAAATTACCGGACAATGGCTATCACTTTACGGAACACGCGCGCGCGCGCGCGCGCGCGCACGCACGCACGCACACACACACACACACACACACAGAGCAAGAACCTAAACAGATTGCCAACTAAAACTTTATGTCGATTTTTAGGCTACGTTGATCGATGTGCTTTAATATTTGTGACATGACTAACGAAAAAACTATGCATTTAATGTAGATGTACCTAATACAAATTTTATTGATGTCTTCATGAGGAGAAGGTTTATAGGGTAATGCCTACTACCACATCACGAAGAGCTTACGGATGCCGGATCGCTTCCCGCAGCACCTCTCTAAGGTTTATTGTGCCTTCCATTCGGTAGATGGCGATACAATTGGCCATAGGGGGTGATGAGGCCTCCTCCCAGTTGGAAATCGACAGTTAGATTCGAATCCAGTAATAACTTGTGATCAGCAGCCTATTATTGTAATAATTCTGTGTTGTGGCATTTGAAATTAAAATCGAAGATTGTTATGTCTATTTTCTAGAATCTAGATGCTCATCTCGCGACTTTTGGGCTACTTTCTGCAAACACTGTCGTGGAACCGTGCTATTACTTCCGTTTTCAATGTTAACACTTAACTTGACATTTTGGCCTGTAAATATGAGTTGTTATTATCTAGTAAAGTAACGGTTACGTTAGCTCTCTATTAGACCAACCATAGCCTGATTGTCGCAAGAAAATATATTGAAATGGCCGATTACCCTGGAATGGTAAAGGTTATCGAAGGCGAGGCATCAGAGTCGGATGTAGAGAACGAAGAAGAGATCGTTAGAGAAGATGACAAAATGACTCGCGAAACACCCCCAACATCTTTGGGGTCCGACCCACAGTCGAAACCAGAGACTTACGTCAACCCTGCTAATCAGCAATCTCTGGTTACAGCCCCAGAAGTCTCAAGACAAGTAATTGAAATGCATAGCGATAATACGAGTATTAATTTAGAAGATTGAGCTATTGTATAAGTATAATTAATCTGGGGGTAGACGAGTACATCGGCTCGGTCGGAGATTTGCAGTGAGTAAACAATATGCCCCCACCCCGATTGGGGCAGAATAGGGCACTTTGTAATATTGGGCTGATTAAAGCCCAATATTTCTGCAAAAAGTAAGGAAGTGAGTGAGTTAGTGTCTGTATTAAAACATAGTTTGAAAACGTTCAGATACATGCACTGAAGGATATAGTGTGTAAGTACTGGCATCGCAAGTGTTAGTGTCAGGTCAGACATCATAAGGGTCAGATTTAGGAGTCGTGTAAGTGTAGGTTAGTCTCAGGTCATGCATCATGAGGGTCGTAGGTTCAATGTCCATTATTTCAGGGTTAGTAGGCCTATCTTTATTAGAAACTGTCCATGCAGCATACCCATAAACTATATCCTTACATTTTTACTTTGTTGTTTCTATTAAAATGTAATTTGTTTCTAGTCACCATGTGAACTATACCTCTTCTTTCTTGGGAACTGATGATGCTTTCCAGTGTTTCTTGTTGGTAGGGCTTCACGTTCTTGTCACTTGCTGTCTTAGATATCCTCACTTTTCACCAGTTGCTGTAGCTGCTGCTGATGATCGAAACTTATATTGTGCATCTGTTTACAGCTGTCTGAGCAGAAACAGTTGGGTGGATTGTTAGTGTCAGGAGAGGCATCTGAGTCAGAAGAAGAGGAATCTGAACAGAGTGGCAAAGGTCTTCCTGTCGACTTACACAGCTCTCCAATGAAGCTGCAACAACCGCTCAAGGGTAGCTGAATGTTTTATTTGAAAGCTAATAGTGCTGCTTGTGTATACTGAATTTTTACAGCACTTTTTTGACACTCCTTAATAACTCAGTGTCTTTAACGTTAGAGGAAAATGTACATAAAATGTTGCAATCTGATATGAGTGGAAGAATACTAATTGTCTCATACTATAATTCACCTGAAATGCTGTTCATCTGGCTTGGTGTAATTGCCTGCAGTCTATAAAGCAATTTTAAAGCAGACCAATTGTAGAGTATGACTGAAAAAGGTCAGAAACTGACATGTGATGGGTTTTGACTCTTTTGAATGTAAAGTTTTATAGTCATGTTATTTTTACTCTCTTTATCCTGAGTGAGACTCATGGTGTTGTCCTTGAACACGCTACTTACACCGCCTCAAGACACCTCCTCAAGTATTTCTCCAGATACACTACTTCATTATTTTGAAAATAAAATAGACATGATCCGTGACTAAAGATGTTGTCCTATTGAAGTACATGGTTAACATATCCTCCTTTCACATTTGTCAAATTCTTTTGAATTCCAGTTTTTTAAAATCCAGTTTTAGGTATGTATAGTTGGTGACTGTGTTTGCTTTCTGTTTGTCTAGTTTTGACATCACCAATAGTGGCAACTTATTCCACTGTCAACACAAACCCGCCTCCGTCAACCCAGCCATCAACACCGGATCGGTTACTTAGACTTGACAGGTGAGTTACTACGTGGAAAGAAATTATATTGAAGCCTTTTATAGAACTTTCTCTGAAATCGTTTACTGCATTTATTCTTGTACAATTTTTCATATTGTTCAAACTTGTGCAATGTAAGTTATCTAGTTGACCAAGTGAGTGATTGTCTTGTAAAATGTCGATAATAAAAAAATGTGTGATTACTTATTTGTAGATATGGTAAACATAAATTTCTCGATAAATGTCCATATCAAACTTCAGAGTTCTAATTTCTATGAATTCCACGAGTAGTCTTTTGGCTGGGATGATTAACACTGGAACCTGATACAAACCTGGAGCCAGTTTATGAGCAAAACCTGATCCTTCGAGTGAGTGACTTTGAATCTCCTTGAAGCTTACTGTCACGGTGGAGCCCTTCCCAACGTGATTCGCGATGATCCGCCTCACACACAGCGGTCTATACTATGGCGCTATACAAATGGCGCCATAGAAGCCTCGGGAATGCAGCGGGTGGAGGGTCGGCAAACCGTTGGGGCAGATGACACCGACAAGAACTCAGCTCAGTCAGCGCCGGTCGGACTTCACAGCCGGTCGGACTTCACAGCGGGGCGCCCTCGATCGGGCTTCTAATAAATCAACGAACTGGCGATTGAAGCCCGGCGAGGGGCGTCAAACCGACGAGGAAACGACCCGACCGGAGCACATCAAGATCACATTACGACCAGACTAATGGAGGAGCTGGCCTTTGTCACCTGACGCCCATCATCGCCCTCCACTCGGCCCATTGACCCAGGGGAGGAATCCTCTGTGGTACCTGACACCAACCGCCGTAAACCGGACTCCCCCATCCAGCGTTACCCTGCTCGCAGAGGGTGCCTTCGACGGGCGGGTCTAGGAGAGGCCCACGACGGAAACGATTGGCCCTTCGACCAATCGGCGTTGGGGCCGGGCGACGACGGATGGACCGTGGGACTTCTGAAGCGGACCTTGAAGAGGACGGTCGGAGGGTGGTTGGGGGCTGAACTGCGTGGAGACGTCTGGAGTGACTAGTGCGCTATTATTCCAGGGGGACGGGCTGCCACGTGGTTTCAGCCACCGCAGACATCGAACAACATCAGCTTTCGTATTTCAAGAGAGGGACAAGCGCGCGAAGGGAACATCCAGACTTCTTAGACTTAGACCAACTCGTTATTATTCCTCATTAAAAGTAAAAAAGGGACAATCTCGTCAAGTACATGTATATTGTACAGTCGTGTCTGATTAAAACAAAGAGTGAGTCACGGAGGGGCGTGACTGGCACGACACTTACCATACCTGATTGAAAATTTATAAAAGACCTGTCGTAATTATACTTAGCTACAGGATTGTTTTTATACATAATTCATTTACATTTGTTTTTTGTTACTTTTTTAGCTTGCTTCACAAAAAACTTAGTGAGTATTTTGGATTTCACGTATCAGATAAAGTTCTTGTATCAGATAAAGTTCTGTTTGGCTGCTCATGTCATATCTCGTGTCTGCTAATTTAATTTGCACGCTTCATGTTACTCTATGTTGGTTCATAGGAATTTCATGTTTAGTAAAACTCAGAAGCTGCTTGTAATATATAAATTTTATTATAAAGGACTTTGAGAAGGATGATAGACTCCAAGCAGAATACCACACATGTGGCTAGTTGAAATTCTTAGTTTTCTGGAGGGAACAAATCCATCATGATCAGTAACAGTGCTCAGCACAGACCAGTTAAAGTCATGAATTCCGTCAACGGAAATCAAGAATCTTGCAAATCAATTAAACTATTCATTTCGCAGAGACCACAATATTGTTGAACAGCCTACGGTTACCCTGCTTGCACTACTTGCTTGTGGGGCGCGGTGGTGTAGTGGTGGCGTCGTTGCCCCGAGCCGGAAGGTTTGAGATTCAAATCCACCTCGCCACGTAATGACCTTGGGCAAGTCCTTCACTCACAATTGCTCAGCGCTTTGGCGTGAAACTTTGATGCAGTGTCCACTCTGCATTCGGGAGCGCCTCTGAGCAGAGAGAACATGAAGGGGCGCTATAACAAGTGAACATGCAAACAAATACCTACCTTACCTACCTGTAATTAAAATATTTGCTAGTCTATTCCCTTTGCATCTTCTGTTCATTGGCTGAGCACTGGTCTGTTTCTGGTTGGCGTTCAGAAGAAACGAATGATCGCTTGAAGAGCCACATTGAAGGCTTCAAGAGCAAACAGCTGGAAAACGCAACCAAGGACCTCAGGAACATCTCACTGCAACTGTCCAGATCACAGGCGGTCATCAAGGTATCTGGACATGCTGGATGCGTTAACTGTGTATCTATCCTAGAGTTGTACTGAATAGCATTTTTTATTGGCCACTCTATTTGGTCGTGTAAGAATACGAATTGTAGGTGAAGACAGAGATAGGTTAATTAAGAAATTAACCTAATTTCTTGGCAAAACACTAGTTTTACACACTCACTTCTTTATTTATTCAGTGAATAGAAACACTTGGAGAATGGGTGTTTCTAGGAGTTGTACCAAACGTGCTTCTATGTATCCAGAATTCCAGATCCTTATTCACAAGTATTAGCCTTATTTTGTTACTCAAATGTACAATATTTATGCACATAATATACTCCAGATGCTAATACATATTTTACTTAACATTGAAACATTTCACATGAAATCTTGGTTAGATTGAATATGGTTTGTACTTGTGTGAAATGGTGTTTGTTGTGCATTTTAGGAGATCAGCATTGGACTGAGGATGACGACAAACGATCTTTTCCACGTGGAAGACAAGTTGGACATCATTGCATCCTGCACTCTGATTCCATACATTAACATTGCTCCTCATCAGAATGTTAAACCTCCATCTCCAAAGTCACCTGCTGCTGCTGCTGCTCAGGTTTCATCTATAGCTACGTGAAGACTCTCAGATGCAGACTTATCTAAAGGTGCTATATAATTGACATTTGACAAGTTGCATTATAAACATGCAGTCGATACCTACACGCCTCCCTCTGTGTATGGATCCTGATGACATTATTACCTGTAAAGTCTTTGGCGAATGTTCTTGCTTGTAGAGATGTGCAAAACCTAGACTTAAGCTAGTTTCTAGTTGTGCTAGTAGGCCTACAAGATAGTACTTGGGATCCGATCATCCGAAAGTCCAGTTAAGTGGAAGTGCAAAAACTTACACAAGTTGCAAAGAGTACAAGTGCTGAATTTGTTTTTTGTCTGAGCAAAGGTTTGTGTTGCTTTATTAAAGCCAAGATATATTTTGTATTTACACCTTTTGTGGCCTTGGTACAATTGCTGCTTCTACAGTAACTTTCAAGAGTCTGGCTGAAACTTCCTTCTACCATTTTACCACTTCAAATAGATCTTTCTCATCTCTGAAAGCTTTCACAGGTCTATCATTTCATTGATAATAAACAGGGTCAAGGCCAAATGAATTTTGAATTGTCTGTGATCATTGCAACCCAAGAGAAACAGAGACTGACAGACAGATAGGCATACAGACAGATAGACGTGCAAAGAGAAAGGCAGATAGGGTAGGCAAGAAAGCACAAGAATGGACAGAGTTTATGAATTCCAGCAGAACTTGGATTAAGCAATTTATCTCTCAAGTTAGGTCTGTTATTCAGAACTCTCATTCTCAGCTCATCAGGAAATGACCAAGTCTTTACCCTCCCCCCTCCATCTTTCCCTCTTGGTTTACATGCAGCCTAAGAATATTTACTGCTGTAACAACATTCTTTAATAAGAAAGAGCCCTTTGCTTGGCTAAGATTGGCCGTCAAAACTTTGAGTGTGATTTGCAGGGACAGAGATGCTGTGAAGGTGATCATACTCAGAGTTTAGAATGGACAATACACAGACTGATGCCGCTGCTTATAGGACGTCCTCTGTCCGTTTCACTTTCATACCATTAATAGTATGAAGATGAATTTTTCTTCTTCTTACAAATTTCATTTTTTCATCCTTTTCACATTGCTGCACGTGATGATCCATCACTCACCCTTGAAGCTATTATCTCTACTTTAGATAGACAAATAGCTGGAAGACGGTGATGATGAATAATTGAATCAATCACATAAATGTTTTAGCGCTCCTTCAAGATAGCTACTCAGAGGTGCTCTGAATATTGAGGCTCAGCAAGAATGCTACTGTTGAAGCAGAGGAGTAGTCCTTTAAGCTGGCCTGTAATATGATTCTCCAACATTTCACTTGAAGGCACTGTACTCCAACTAAACCTGTGCAATTGTGATCGACAGATATCACTATACAATTAATGTACAGAATGCAGGTATCAGGTATGAGGGCTTGACTGGCCTGTGTATTGTTCGAACTGATGACACGTTGAGTAACTTTCGACTTTAACGGCAAAGCAAACCCATTGCATAATCTAAGTTTGCTCTGACTTTAAAATCAAAATGACTCAAAACACTGAAGAACTTTGATCAAAATGAACCTGCCTCTCTCCTTCGTCTATCGTGCATATGTTGTATATAATATATAATTAATATTATATATATATATATAAATAATATATGTGTAGCTGAAATGGTACACTTTGGAATCCTCTTTGACTTGCAGTGCTTGCGAATAGTTGATGCATTCAATCGAGGCTTTATAAAATTGGAATTTAGGCTTACAGGAGTATCATTAAGTAGTACTGGAAAAGACATACGTATAGTAGATGTATTCTTCTGGTGTGAAGTGAAACGAACTTCAAACAAAGATGAATGGATCTACTCAAGAATATTGTATTAACACTTGAGTATCAATCCATTCACCCTGCTCTGAAGCTCCTTTGCTGCTTGGTCTATGTAGTTCTTTCCCATTTCATGTCATGTCCATCATTTTATTTGTGATTGCTGGTACGCATACATGTGCCGCAGTAAAAGTAGCAGTATTCATCTGTGTGTGTGTGTGTGTGTGTTTTTCTATCTATCTATCTAATCATATGTTTTTCAAAATAGTGTTTTTTGTTGTACCTTCACTTGAAGGTACTATACTCTAACTAGACCTGTGCAATTGTGATGCGACAGGTAACACTACAGAATTAATGTACAGAATGCATGTATCAGGTATGAGCACTTGACTGGCCTGTGTATTGTTCGAACTGAGTAACTTTCGACTTTAACGGCAAAGCAAACCATTTCAAAATCGAAGTTTGCTCTGACTTTAAAATCAAAATGACTCCAAACACTGAAGAACTTTGATCAAAATGAACCTGCCTCTCTCCTTCGTCTATCGTGCATATTTGCTTTCGTTTCATGTGTAACATATTGTTCTTTGCACTGTTTTACAATAGTCAAATATTATTGAGACAGGAAGGGTCAATCCAGCCTCAGCGGGTCCATACGACCTTTTTGGATTGATCCTTTGACTTATGCACCGATCACTCGAAAGTCATTGAGTTTGTACTGATTGCTGTTATTTTGTATGTGTTAGATGCTTTGTCAATAAACGGCTTACTTACTTATATATATATATATATATATATATATATATATATATAATATACATATATATATATATATATATATGTGTGTGTGTGTGTGTGTGTGTGTGTAGCTGAAATGGTACACTTTGGAATCCTCTTTGATGCACTTGATGCAGTGCTTGCGAATAGTTAATGCATTCAGCGCCTTTGTGAGATTCTTGTTAAGGCGCTATAAATGATCATATACATACATTCAATCGAGGCTTTATAAAGTTGGAATTGAAGCTTACGCGAGTATCATTACTGGAAAAGGCATACGTACAGTAGGTGTATTCTTCTGGTGTGAAGTTAAACGAACTTCAAACAAAGATGAATGGATCTACTCAAGAATATTGTATTAACACTTGAGTATCAATCCATTCACCCTGCTCTGAAGCTCCTTTGCTGCTTGGTCTATGTAGTTCTTTCCCATTTCATGTCATGAAATTTGTGTATCTATCTATCTATCTATCTATCTATCTATCTATCTATCTATCTATCTACCTAGGCATTTGTTTTTCAAAGTAGTGTTCTCTTTGTTGTTGCATCCGTTGTTCATCCATAATGGGGTGCGAGTGTCATTGTTTTCTCCTGCTGATCAATGGTTGCTGATTTGCCGGAGCAAAAGCAATGGCCTCACACCCCAAAACGGTTTCCATCAGGCATCAGCCTTTCTCTACGTTTCTTTCCTTCATAATTCTTCTCACTGCAGAATCGTTGCATCACATTTCATTTGTATCAATACATTTTAATTTTCGTATATGGTTATTTTAATGACAGCACAACTGATCATCTTTGCACATCGCCTTTGCATGTGCAGTCGTTCGTATGATACGGCCAATAATTCTAACATTCTAACTGCTTGGCTTATGCTTCTTACTGCTGTGCCAGATCATTGCACCACTCGTCCCTCAAGCTATGCCACTGTTTCCACTCTAGATGAATAGCTGGAAGAGAGCAATGGTGGAATATTGATGCATAGCAGTAAGGCTACAGTTGAGGCATCAGTCAGTTCTTTAAGGCTTAAGCTAACCCCTCTGAGAGGAAGCTATGGTATGAATGGTTGGCAACTTTGCTATTCTTTGCCTGGGTAGCATCCTATCTCGCTCAAGGCCTGATCTTCTCATTAAGTGTATAGCCAATGTACTCGTAATAGCCCAAGTTTGCTTATGTGCACAAATGAATCCGAAATCTGGGGGGAAATGTCTGCCCCATCAGGATCTGATTCCCTAGCCTTACAATTGAAAGTAACTGGATTTAATTTGTGCAACTGTCACGTTACACTTTACACATAAAATTCATGTACAGAATGCATGTATGCACTATGCAGTATAATCAAGTGACTGACCAGTGCTTTGCTCTAACTGATGACACACATCAAGAGACTGTTGACCTTAATGGTAAAGCAAACCAATTCCAAAGTCAAAGTTTGCTCTGACCTTAAAATCAATACAACTCCAGAATGCTAAGGAACTTTTATGAAAATGAACTTTCACATCTGACTGTTCTGCATATGTTACATAGGTGTGTATATATATATATGCATATATACATGTCTGAGGTATGTTTATAGACATATATTTTATATATATATATATGCATTTAAATATGTGGGGTTTAAATGCTACAACTTTGGAAACCCTCCAACTTGTTTTGTATGATTACATGCATACAATTGCAAAACATATGCAATAGATGTGAATAGGTGTTTTTTTGGTGTGATATGAATGAACTTCAAAACAAAGATGAATAGATCTACTCAGGTATATTGCATTAACACTTGAGTATCAATCCATTTATCCTGCCTTAAGGTTCTTGTAGTGATTATTTATATATATATATATATATATATATATATGCATTTATGTTATTTGTTTGTTATGTGTCTATATCTGATAATGACAGACTGCAGAGAGTAGGGTTAAGTGTTTGAGGTGAACTTGCTTCAGCAGCTGTTAATGCACAAGACACCATGGAATACAAAAATGACAAGCCTCATGGGTGCAATCAACTTGATCACATTACGCTTGTCATAGTTGTACACCAAACCTCCATCTGTGCGGTACAGCCCAAGGAAATGGTGCTACCATAGGCCGGTTAAGTTCAAAAGGGAGCGAGGAAGGGAGGGAGGCTGTCTTAGTCTAAATGGATGGTAGGCTATCAGTAGCAGTGGTGTAGTGGGGGGGGGGAACGCGGGGGAACGCCGTTCCCCCACTTTTTTCCAGAGGTAAGTGGAATATTAATAATACTGCTACTACTAATAATAATAATATTGTTATAAAGAGCGTTCCCCCACTTCATTTTTTAGGACTACACCACTGATCAGTAGACACCAATTCGAAGTGAACAGCGTTGATGACGTATTGTCTAGTCATTGAGTGCTTCTTTGCCTCTGGGTGCATAAGTTTAACCCTATGTGACCCAACCTGCTTCATTGCTTCAATTGGTACGTTAACCAATATACACTGGTCTTCTATGGGCTCATTGTGGACATGAATCATGATGTCGTGAAATCACAATGCAATAATTTTTACAGGTCTCTATGACAATTTATAGGCTAACAAATCACAATGCAATTGCTTATAATAAAAGGTGACTAATGAGAATTTATGGTCTTTGTAAAGTAACAATGTGATTATTTTAAAGTAAAGGTTAGTCTACTATTGTAATTTATGGCCTTTATGAAATCATAATGCAA
>OX243811.1:47751761-47852330 GCA_945859605.1 Lumbricus rubellus | reverse complement strand
TCATTATAGGCTATAATATTATGTAAGAGATTACACAGGCAATTTATAGCTTCTATGAAAACACTGCAATTATTATTGTAGGCTATAATATTATGTAAGAGATTACACAGGCAATTTATAGCTTCTATGAAATAAAAATGCAATTATCATTATAGGCTATAATATTATGTAAGAGATTACACAGGCAATTTATAGCTTCTATGAAAGCACTGCAATTATTATTGTAGGCTATAAAATTATGTAACAGATTACATAGGCAATTTATAGCTTCTATGAAATCAAAATGCAATTATCATTATAGGCTATAAGATTATGTAAGAGATTACACAGGCAATTTATAGCTTCTATGAAAGCACTGCAATTATTATTGTAGGCTATAATATTATGTAAGAGATTACATAGGCAATTTATAGCTTCTATGAAAGCACTGCAATTATTATTGTAGGCTATAATATTATGTAAGAGATTACATAGGCAATTTATAGCTTCTATGAAAGCACTGCAATAATATTGTAGGCGCACATTAAGAAGTTATTATGGCAATTAACATCCTCTATGCAGTCACAATGCAGTGATAATTATAATAGGTTACTATGGTAATTTACACACTATGAAATCACAATGCAATATTATTATTGTTATTATTAATATTATTATTATTATTAGCAGCAGTAGTAGCATGAGAGGTTACTATGGCAATTAATAACCTCTATGAAGTCACAATGAAATGATTACTTAGAGGTTACTATAGTAATCTATACACTATGAAATCACAAGGCAATTATTATTATAAAAGGCTATTATGACAATACATTATAGCCTCTATGATGTCACAATGCAATAATTATTGTAGGCTAACAGGTTACTATGGCAATTTATCCACTATGAAATCACAATGCAATTATTATTGCTATGGCAATTCACAGCCTTCATGAAAACACAATGCAATTATTATAAGAATTTCCTATGACAATTTATAGCCTCTATAGTCTATAATTATCATAAAAACTCAATTATTATTATACATGAAAGAGGTTAATATGGCAATTAATAGCCTCTACGAAAGCACAGTCTAATGTTATTATAAGATAGGTTTAGGCCTATATGGCAACTGATAAGAGATTTTTTATGGCAATTAATAGCCTACATCGTATGAAGTCGAAGTGGAACTATGGGCGTCGATAGCTTCGCACAAAGGGGCAACAGGGGCCACTTTATGTTCCTGCACAATTGACACCTAATTTTAACTACTGCAGCTACTATTTGGTTCCTAACAAATTTCTTTGCACTAAAGCACAAACGATGCACAAAAAGAAACTGAGAAAGGAGCCCGGTAGAGTAATGGTTAACACGCTGGCGAAGAGTGCGAGAGGTAGCAGGTTCGAGCCCCCGTTGGGCGGATTTGATTTGTAGGCTGCTATATTAGCGCCATTGTAATTGCAAAGCTGTCTGCTCAGTTGGTAGCCTTGTTAATTTTAATTAAGATTACAGCATAACTTGTAAATGTAAAGCGCAGTGCGTCTTGCAGACTTTGCAGTCCTTTCAATAAAGAAAAGATATTATTATTTAGAAGCCTCCATGAAAATACCCGTTTTTATTTTCCTGGTTCGCATTTTCAAGACCTTGCTAACAAATTTAACCGCGACCATAGGCCTAGTGTTTTGCTCCCTCCTGCAAACATATTTGCGGGTTCATGACTATGTCGATTGTTATAAGCACGATCATCGCAAAATTCTACAGATTTCGAGAATTCCCTTGAAAGCTTAATTAAGTCTTCAGGAATAAACTATTCCAGTCTTACATTCGGGTTTCAAGGATTCAGGTAGGCCTATCACCATTCACCAGTCGCCCAAGCGGCCCAACCTGCACAAAAGGGTAGACAGGTCTAATGTAGGCTAGGCCTAATTCTAAAGCGGCGTGCTCGAAATTATACGCACATTAGTGGTTGCTGTTTAGCGTGTTAGACTCAACTAACTGCTAAGACGTTGAGGGTTCAAACCTCCGCCAGGGCAGAAACTTCATTTGAGCCTTAATTATTGCTTGTTTGTTTGTATGTGCACTTGTTAAAGCGCCCCTTCAAACTCCTCTACGCAGAGGCGCTCCCGAATGCAGAGCGGACACTGCATCGGAGTTTCACGCCGAAGCGCTGAGCAATTGTGAGTGAAGGACTTGCCCAAGGTCCTTACGCGGCGAGGTGGATTCGAACCTCGAACCTTCCGGCTCCAAGGCAACGACGCCACCACTACACCACCGCGCCCCACTCAGGAAAGTAGTTTAACGACCGTGTATGACCAAAGGGCCTTTACAGTCGGAGGTACAACTTCACACTCCACGTTTATATTGTGACCGAGCCACCCTCAGTAAAGATCCGAGAAATTAATCTCTGACCGGGAATCGAATCCGGGCCGCCGGCGTGGCGAGCGGGCTACAACCCACTCGGCCACGCAGGATCTTCACGCCCCACTCATGTTATTCGTGCGCCCTCTATAGGCCTCTGACCGGCGTGACCGCCGAAACAATTGTAGCGAGTAGGCCTACAATGACCATGCAACCTGCTGGTGGGAGACGAGTCTTGAAAAGAGGACAGCTATAGGCTGCTATCGGTCCTCATAATTTTTATGCTGAAGCTAAGACCATAAATTAAGTAGCTGACACTTCATAGCTCATACCAATGGCTTGCCCCAGGCTAGCATTAAACACGGGGTTAATCTTCTTGTTCTACCCTTCAAACTAGTAGATTATATTATAATAATAAATAATGCTCCTTAGGACTATCCAAGCGTAGACTCACCTCTATTAGTAAAAGTCTCAACAAAGTCTTGCGTCTGACTGCTTTACGACGATAGTGGTGCCTGATTTGACATGCTACACCCTTATATAGTGATGATCCAACCCCAGAGCCTCGTTTCCTTGTGAGAGGGCATTTGGGGTAGAGAGTAGGATCGGAGGACGGGGGGGGGGGGTGGTGACAGGGCGGAGGGGGATGACACTGAAAGCTATTTACCACCCGGGCTATTGCTTACAAGGATAGGACTGTGTTATCTAAGTGGACGAGCAGTCAACCGCATCTCGGAGGACGTTATCTGTGGATGGATTGATGTATGGATATAATATACATATTATATATACATTATTATATTATATATATATATAGTATATATATATATATATGTATGCATAGGTAGTGAGACATACTGGCAGAAACACTGAGACAGACAGACAGAGAACGAAAGCGAGAGACAGACAGACGACCAGACAGACATACAGACAGAGACAGACAGACAGATTCTCGACAGTGCTATGAATGAGGGAAACGAAAATGAAACTCGAGAACATAATTTTTTATTATTAGACCAATGAGCGTGCGTATACGCTTAGATCTCGGGTGAGATGTAGGCCTATCAGTGTATCTGGGTAGGATGTTTATTCTGACATTTGTTTCAATTATCAAGCCGCTATAATAGACCATTAGCGCGCGACTCTTTGAGAGAAGCTTATTTTAAAACAACAGAATTTTCGCCAGTTATAACAACAGTTTTTCAGACACAAAAATAAAAAAATGGCGGATTCCAACACACACACACACACACACACACACACACACCAGTTGACAGACGACAGCATAAGAGTTAGCCTACTGGCCTCTGTGTCGCATGAAGAATAAGCGATTAAGCGTGTATATAATATTATAAGCTTATTCGTTTAATTGAAAATCAGAGAAGTCCTGGTGACACACAGCATCCGGATACACAACGCAGACAAGACTTGAGATTGGTCTTCGATTCTTCATTCTTGCCCGAATTGTCATGTCCATTAGATTGAGAGATTGGAGATTCGAATCCCATCAAAATGAAGGCATGTATACCTGTGTAGACATTTCTGCCTTACTTGTAGCCTGTAGATTTATAGCCAACTCAGTTATGAGTATGAGTACACTGACTGTCGGAAGATGAGAGTAGGCCTTTGTATGTATGTATGTATGTATGTATGTATGTATGTATGTATGTATGTATGTATGTATGTATGTATGTATGTATGTATGTATGTATGTATGTATGTATGTATGTATGTATGTATGTATGTATGTATGTATGTATGTATGTATGTATGTATGTATGTATGTATGTATGTATGTATGTATGTATGTATGTATGTATGTATGTATGTATGTATGTATGTATGTATGTATGTATGTATGTATGTATGTATGTATGTATGTATGTATGTATGTATGTATGTATGTATGTATGTATGTATGTATGTATGTGTGTGTGGCAACGTTCCCTGTAAGGTGCGCGCGTGCGCGCGCGCGCAGCTGCTTTGATCATGTGGCGCTGTAGCGAATAAACGCTCCTTAACAAACGAATCAATTATCTAATAACCTGTGTAATTATTAATACTAAGTAACAGTTAAGCTAGACAATTAATTGGCGTATTTAATAGATAATTAATAAATTGAATTGTGGCATTAGCGAATATAACAGTAGAAATCACAAACACAAATGCGCTACAAAAATCAGTCAACGCATGAGGAGGCACGAAACAGCGTTTCGCGCAGCAGACGATCGTCAATACTGTGAGCAGCCGAAGAGTCACGTGGTCTGATTCGGGCATGAGATTCTGAAAAGAATGGCAGACATTTTGCGATTTGTCAATCAAAAACGTTAATTCAGAATGCGCCGATGACATTTATTTGAGTGTGAAAAACGGGACTTATTGTACGTTTATTCCACTGCTGATCTGTAAATCCTGGGGAACGTAGTACCTGGGTAAGATAGAACTGTTCGAAGTTTAAGTCGGACTGTAATAGCGAACAAAGTCAATTTTCGCTCGGTGTCGATCTTGAGATCGAGAAGACATTGCGGTTAGAGTTTCGAAGTAATGAGAAGAAGTGGTGATTTCGACGACGAAGCAGAAGTGGAGAAGACGTGTGAGTAACCAGTGCTCACAGAAGAACGAAGACGACGCGGTGGTGAAACGGCGACCGAGGGCAGCCAGGGAGAAACGACCTTTCTTCCCGACTTTCCTTCCAATCCAGTTTCCCTGTGTCAAGAACAAGGACCTCATCATCTACTCAAGAAGGGAACTCTTGAGGAAGCTAAGCACCTTATAATATTTTAGTAGATAAATACGCCACAATAGGTAGTTAGGGTATTGAATATTATTTACTGTTGAATGTTGATATTTATAATATACATCAAAAATGAAATACAGCATGTTCTTGTTGTAGGTCAATTCTAGTAATCATTCTTGATCACCCATTACGAATCCCTGAGTTTATAAAGCGTCTAGGGTAAGACCTGGTATGCGACAGTATGGGGACTCAGATTCCGGGATTTTAGTCAGCTTAAACACTGTGCTAATTGAACATTAATGACACTAGAAACAGCATAGAACAATATTGCTAGTATATTGATTTTTTTGGATGTAAAGCTGAACTGATAGAGACTTGCATTTTAGAACTGTAGAGTGCATTTTAAAGAGTCCACAGCGACTGATATATTGAATTGATTTCTGTGTTCAGAAATTATATAGCGCATTTTTTGCCTATATTTTACTACTTGCTAATTTGAAGTAAGTCAGTAAGTGATGGCCAACAGTGATTTCGAAAGCTGGGCGAAGATAGCCAAAGAGTTAGAGCTAAGTAGAGAGGAGCTTCGTATATTTATTGAAGAGAGAATGGCAGAAAGGGCATTTGCAAAGGAAGCTGTTGACGGAAGGCTTCAGGCGGAAGCAGATGCAAGAAAAGCAGAGGCCGATGCCAAGAAAGCCGAGGCTGAGATAAAGAAGGCTGAGTTAGCAGCAGAGGTCAAGAAAATAGAAGTAGAAGCGGAAATAAGAAGAGCCGAATTAGATGCTCAGGCAGCTGCAGATACAAGAAGGCTTGAAGCTGAAGCTGAGGAAAGGATAGCCCAAGCAGCAATGCAGACTAGAAAGGCCGAAGTTGAGTTAGATGCAATTAGGAGTGCACAATTGGAAGCAAGAGAAAATTGCTTAGCAGCAGAAGCAAAGCATACTTGTGAGGTTGCAGACTTACAGAAACAGATCTATAAGTTGCAGTTTCAACTTAAGAAAATTGAGACACAATTGGAAATGTATGAGGTTGAATCCAGAAGCAGAAGTGACGTCAGGATAAACCATGAGATAAACGACAGGGAAGTTGTTGAACACACTACAGCAGAAGTGCAAATATTCGAGAATCAGACAAATAAGGCCAGACAGCAGATTGAAGTGCAGAAAGTAAGTGATGTTGGAAAGGAGCAATACAGAGTAGAAGACAAAACTAGTAAGACACTACCAATGCACATAGCTGCAAGTGTCAGGGTAATTAGCAACAATGATGGAAACATAAATATAAAAGACTGTAGTGAGCACAAAGCAAAAGTGAATGGAAAAAGTGTTGAATGCTCATATGACTCTGGGTCAACATGTTGTATCATTAAACGTTCATTGATAGACGACACAGATTTGACGGGTGAGGAGACACATTGTGTGTTGGTCGATGGAACTATAAAGTATTTTCCACTGGCCAAAATAAACATAGAGAGTGAGTTCTTTAGTGGAGAAGTACAAGCAATGGTTATGGAAAATCCGTCGATGCCAGTTATAATTGGGATGATCGAAGGTATACAATACCAGATCACACATGGAAAACAGGAGGATATAATCAGTGGAGAATCAGAGAATGCAATTGCTGAAGTGAAAAGCAAGAGCATACTGAGGAACAGATCTAAATCTAAAGAGAGATCATTACATGACAAAAGGTCAGTGAAATTCACTGATGGTGTAACAGTGGATGGGATGAGAGAAGCAACGACAGCAGCAGTTGTTAAAACCAGAGCTGAGGTTAAAAGGGATGGTAAATACAGACCATTCAAAGTTGCGGAAAGGCCGTATTTAAATGAAACTGCTAAAGAAATGCAGAGACGGCATGAAACAGTAAATAAACAGTGGTATAAAACCAGAGACTGGAGTTACACAGATAACCGGAAGCCAGCTTTTAATAAAACGACGAAAAAGAATTACAGAAGTGAACCATTGAGATTGGTGGAGACGAATAATAAATATTTAATCACAGGTGGAAGAAGTGAGTTAAATAAGAGTCGTGTAGATCAGAATAAATGGCAGAACAGAAGAGTAGACTGGAGAAATAGGGAGAATAGAAATAAGTCTAATGAGACACAGTCAGGAAGATCCAATGAGTGGATGAATAGAGGATACAAAGAGAATCCAAATGTGGATAGGAGAAATATAAAGTGGAACAGGAGTCAAATGAATGACGCAAGTAAGTGTGATTGGAGAAACTATAGACATGACAGGAGAGAGTCTAGTAGTAATTTTGGAGTTAGGTGTGACAGACCTAGTGATCTCAATTGGAGATATAGAAGTAATAGAGACGAGGTTGGAAGTAGTGGAAACCATTGGAACAGTAGAACATGGTACAGAGGAGAACGAAGTGTTAATTCTGGTAGAAGTCAGAATGAGAATTGTAGGAAATACAATGATGTGGATTGGAAGAAAAATCGGTTACGGAATGACAGAGAATGGTCATATCCTAACAATAATGTGGATAAATGGAGAAGTAGCAGAGACTACAGTGGAGAAGTTGAAACACAAGAAGATGTTGAGTTGAAAACTTATGGAGATGATGCAGATGCATTGAGTTTTGGAGAGAAGCACACAGGTGAACTGGAAACACAAAATGGCATTACGTTGAATTTATACGAGAAGGTGAACAGAGATAGTAAGTCAGATATGGACAGGCTGGACTGTCATTACGTGAGAAGAGGTACTGCAGACAGAAGCTGACAGTAACTAGTGGAGAGTATTTAATTAAGGAAGTAATGTACATAAGTATTAATGTGAGATTAAGTTGAGTTGCAAGTTAAAGCAGTTTTGTGAGTTGTAGTGAGTGATAAGGTGAATCATAGGATCAAGTGAGATAGTGGTATAATTGTTGAAGTTGTGTAGTAGTTAAGTATTAGAGTTGAGATTAGTTGGAATACAGTGTCTGAGTGTGATGTTGAGTCACTTAGATAAATAAGGAGACAGTTGAATAACTGGAAAATAGTTAAGATAAGAAGAAGTACTTTGTCTAGTGAGTAAAGTACGAGGAATAATAAGATGTTAGTGAAATGACAAAGATCATTCAATATGAGGCATAGGATGGATGAATGCCATATGTTGAGATGGTGGCATACATAATAAGTAGAATAGTAAGTTGATAATAAGTATGAGTTAAAAGTGTTGAAGCAATGTGAAGCATACCATTCGGATTAGTAAATAGTGCTTCGAGTTACAACAGACTAATCAGGAAAATTCTGCATGGAACAGAAAACCTTGAAAGTTATGTGGATGACATATTAGCCCACAATGAAGGATGGAAGGATCACTTGGAAACACTGGAGATATTTTTTGAAAGGGTTAGGGAAGCCAACCTAACATTGAAACCAAAGAAATGCTCATTAGGGTACGGAAAAATAGATTTCTTGGGTCACACGTTGAATAATGATGACATCAGTCCAAAAGAAGAGTCTGTGGACAAGATCATTGATATGCCTAGACCAAAGACGAAAAAACAAGTGAGGAGTTTCATCGGAGCAGTGAATTACTATAGAAAATTCATTCCACACTGTGCAGAAATAATGGCACCGCTAAGTGATTTGACAAAGAAGTTGTCACCTGGAAATGTTGAATGGAACGAGAAATTGGAGAACAGTTTTATGCAGTTGAAAGAAGAACTGGCAAAGGCACCAATTCTGAGATTACCGAACTTAGAGAAGGAGTTCATATTGCAGACGGATGCAAGTGGAAAAGGGATCGGATGCGTAATAATGCAGGAATATGAGGGGGTGAATCATCCCATAGCATATGCGAGCAGGAAGTTACTTGAGCGAGAGACGAGATATTCGGTGGAAGAAAGAGAATGCTTAGCCATAATGTGGGGCGTAAGTAGGTTCGACAGATATTTATGCGGCAAGCAGTTTGTGATTGAGACAGACCATTGCGGATTGCAGTATATGAAAGAGGGAAGAATGAAAAATGCAAGGGTTATGAGATGGAGTCTAGCCTTGCAAAATTATTCGTTTACTATTAGATACATCAAGGGGTCCAACAATGTAATTTCAGATTACTTGAGCAGGGGACTAGAGTGATATATAGTGAACCTTTGATGAATGATAAGTTGTATATAAATAGGTGTAGAACAGTAATTTTGTTGTGTTATGTAAGGTAAAGGAAGATAGTTTATAGATTAGTTTGTTAAGTATGTGAGTAAGTTAAAGCCTGTGAACAGACTTTTGAAGGGGGGCATTTGTAGCGAATAAACGCTCCTTAACAAACGAATCAATTAACTAATAACCTGTGTAATTATTAATACTAAGTAACAGTTAAGCTAGACAATTAATTGGCGTATTTAATAGATAATTAATAAATTGAATTGTGGCATTAGCGAATATAACAGTAGAAATCACAAACACAAATGCGCTACAAAAATCAGTCAACGCATGAGGAGGCACGAAACAGCGTTTCGCGCAGCAGACGATCGTCAATACTGTGAGCAGCCGAAGAGTCACGTGGTCTGATTCGGGCATGAGATTCTGAAAAGAATGGCAGACATTTTGCGATTTGTCAATCAAAAACGTTAATTCAGAATGCGCCGATGACATTTATTTGAGTGTGAAAAACGGGACTTATTGTACGTTTATTCCACTGCTGATCTGTAAATCCTGGGGAACGTAGTACCTGGGTAAGATAGAACTGTTCGAAGTTTAAGTCGGACTGTAATAGCGAACAAAGTCAATTTTCGCTCGGTGTCGATCTTGAGATCGAGAAGACATTGCGGTTAGAGTTTCGAAGTAATGAGAAGAAGTGGTGATTTCGACGACGAAGCAGAAGTGGAGAAGACGTGTGAGTAACCAGTGCTCACAGAAGAACGAAGACGACGCGGTGGTGAAACGGCGACCGAGGGCAGCCAGGGAGAAACGACCTTTCTTCCCGTCTTTCCTTCCAATCCAGTTTCCCTGTGTCAAGAACAAGGACCTCATCATCTACTCAAGAAGGGAACTCTTGAGGAAGCTAAGCACCTTATAATATTTTAGTAGATAAATACGCCACAATAGGTAGTTAGGGTATTGAATATTATTTACTGTTGAATGTTGATATTTATAATATACATCAAAAATGAAATACAGCATGTTCTTGTTGTAGGTCAATTCTAGTAATCATTCTTGATCACCCATTACGAATCCCTGAGTTTATAAAGCGTCTAGGGTAAGACCTGGTATGCGACAGGCGCAATGGAATTTTTATCAGCGCAGATCGCCTAATTTCATTCGTTCAGTCTTGGAATTGTATACTTGATATCTGTTTGCTGGAACACAGGTGTCGTAATGTTACGAAGTACGAAGACTCAGCTCTAAACAGGAAGTCATGGTTGAATGCTTGATGATATCCAGGAATACGGAGCATGACCATTAATGGGGCTAATTAAGCCCTCCTAGTCATGCCCTGCATTTCTTTTCCATTGCTTAACGACATAATTATTAAGCATTCGTTGAGCTTGTGTATAAATCCAGCCATTGACAGTTTACACCCCCCCCCCGAGTGGCGAGTAGCTCTCTGTTTGCATCTGTTTGAGATTAAACTGGTGTGTATATATAGGCTATATAATGTTTAGGTGTCGCTGGGTCAATGTCCTGTCAGACTCAACCTTTGACCATTCCACCAATGACCATCATTATTGTAAGAATCTTTGGGTCAGCCAGCCAAAGTCCAAAATCGCATCCTCCAACACCTCCCCTGTAAGTTTGCCTGGCAGTGTTAAGATGCGTATTACCTACGATCTTTATCAGTAGCTCGAGGGATTAATTACCACCTCCGAATCTCATTCACTCTTCTTGCATTTTCTAAACAATTTTCCATTCCTCAATTGTGTACTTTTCGAATTATTACAGACTTCATAATTTTATGACAAGTCATTGTATAATTATAGACACATGTTTCAGAAATTAAAACTGTTGGCTATAGCCTATTGTTTATGATTAGACCTGCCATTTTCTGAAACCTATAGGCCTACCGCCCTACCTTAAAGTATTTGAAATTTAATAGTTTGTAAATAGCCTAGTCTATTATTTTATCGGTAGCCTATCATCAGTCTACGTGTTTTTTATTCGATGTTAAAATACCTCATATTATGCCATAATGAAAAAAAAGATTTATTGAATAACAGTAAAAATGAAGTTCTGATCAAATTTTTTTGCTCTGGTCATTTTTGAGTTTGCTCAGTACAATCTGCTCAGCGCGCAGCAACCTTCCAACCTTAGAGGGAACGTTGGTGTGTGGGTGTGTGTGTGTGGGTGCGTGATGTATGTATGTATGTATGTATGTATGTATGTATGTATGTATGTATGTATGTATGTATGTATGTATGTATGTATGTATGTATGTATGTATGTATGTATGTATGTATGTATGTATGTATGTATGTATGTATGTATGTAATACTATGTATGTATGTATGTGTGTGCGTGTGTGTGTGTGTGTGTGTGTGTGTGTGTGTGTGTGTGTGTGTGTGTGTGTGTGTGTGTGTGTGTGTGCGTATGTATGGGTGCGAGGGGTGCGGGGGTGCGAGCGCCGGCACTGGACCCAGCATTAGGTCTACCATCATGGCATTATCTATCACCACCAACTTCACCAAGCCGATCAGTTTCCTTACTCCAGCCGCCGATGCGAATGAATGTTCTCCATTGTGGTCTGTCTTAATTATGTCAGATCAAATTCTTTTCACACGTTCAGTCCGCAATCTGTTTTATATCCGATGCTTCCTATGCGAGCGAAACCCTCTCCTCCTCATCATCCTCTTCTCCTCCTCCGCATCTCCTCACATCCTCCCCTTCTCATTACATCGTCCTCCCCTCCTCCTCTCCTCCTCCTCCTCCTCCTCGTCCTCCTCCTCCTCCTCCTCGTTCTCCTCCTCCAATACACCTAAGTGTAGGCCTATACTAAACTGGAAGTTGCCAATTTCTATATAGGCTACAGGCTAACATCATACATGTAGGGCTGTAGGTGTATAATTAGATCTATATAATATAGGCCTGTCGTCGTCGTCTGAGCATTAGCGTAGGCCTATTTCCATTTTCCAAAATTCAAAGGAAACCGAGGTAGCTAGGCCTAGACTCAGCAGTGGTGGTCAACCTGCGGCACGCGAGCGGAGCCACTTGTTGTATGCATGCTGGTCTATTATGCCGCCTATACATGTATAGTTAGACTGGGGAGGAATGGGATTGGACCAGGCCTCAGCTTTCCCGCCCCTTTCAGCGCCTCCTCGAGAGCCGTGTCCTTCGATTCCTCCGCTGACCTAAGTGATGATAACTCAGCCTCCAGTACTGTTGCTGTCTTGCCCGGTGACGGCTGGGTGCTGCTGCTCGAACAGTCGACACTTCCATCTTAAAAGGACCATGGCGTTTAATTTATGCTGATGGGTCTTCTAGATTAGAATTTGATCTATTACGCGATTCTTCGAACGGAACCTCTGTAGCTCCGCAGCAGCAGCACTGACCAAGGTCGAGGTTAATTAGGCTGCAGACGGACGCAGTGCATGAGCTCGAAGTGGGATGAGGAGGAGGTGGCAGGACGAGGACCCCGGTATAAGGGCGTAGCGCTTATATCGGGGTCCTCGGGCAGGATCATCATTCGGCTGACGGTCAATGTCAACTTCCTCCACAGCATATTTCTGCTATAACTATGAAGAGATAAGAAGTTGAGTTTCTGCTCAATGTAGAGTTGCATGATGATACAAATAAACAGAATACACGATCTTTTCAAATATATTTTTGTAGGCCTATTGGTTATGTCTTTAGCGTTGTTACTTGCAAGCACGACCGTATTTAAGGGGGGGGGGTTACAAAGACTACAATCCTCCTCCTGAAAACATAGTAAACAAATTATGAAATTAAGCAGCGACCAATTATATATTAACGTAGGCCTATTCTTTGAATTGTTTATGGATATAGTTCGGATTGTTAAAGGTAAACATTGTAGGCCTAATTGTCTGGATACTAAAATCCAAGATATTATACAACACGGACTTGCAACACTGAATCTTGTAATGAAGTTAGGGCATATGATAAAAGAAGCGGGGCATAGGTCTACAACAGTTAGGTTTAGCATTCATAAAATACTATCCTTAAAACGACTGGTCCGGTTTATGTCTTCTAACCATTGAAACTGAAGAAAAATAAAAATTTCTTTCACGAATCTACTCTAACTATAGGGGCCTACTTTAAAAACGGAATATATGAGAAGGTACCGTAGTTTTCAGGTGATGATGAATAAGCTTATATATTCAGAGGCCTAGATATTGCATGCTGATCTAAACTCTGTGTGTGTTTATGTGTGTGTGTGTGTGTGTGTGTGTGTGTGCGTGTGTGGTGTGTGAAAAATTGTATATTAGCCTACACCAATAGGCCTCTGTTCTTGATACCTATATGTATAAAACGTTATGGAAGGAAGTGGGAGAAATATAAAACATTTATCAAAAATTGTCCTGCTAACAACGGATCCACGGATGGTTGGCATTGAAGGTTGGCATGGACAGCTGGATTATTAAGACTAATGATCATGTTGGCGGATGGGGTTGACCAGACCGTGTGAGTCGGTGTGACGGCAAGATTAAAGACCCCACCTGTCACTATAGCACACATTAATCTAGATTGTCTTCCAAAGACCCAAACGAACGCTGTGTGTATGGTTGGGACATGGAGGTCTATATATAATATATAAGAGCGCCCTTGGTTGGGACAAGGACTCTATATATATTATCTAGACCACCTTGGTTGGGAGAAGACAACAACCACGATAGGTTGAGAAAAATATGAGGATCAAGTAGAAGAGAATGTAGTCCTACGCCTTTGCCCTACATATATATAATATTAATCTCATACAGTGACATAATAATGAAAGCTTAGAGCTCGTTAGCTCATAATCTCGCGATATTCTCGACTTTTATCGTGATAATCTCGCGATTTTCGCGACTTTTTGTCGTGATCTCGCGACAAAATTTTTCCGAAATCTGGCAACCCTGCTACAGACGGAAAACCGGATGTCAAATGTACATAAAAGCCCAGAACGAATGTCAAGCAAAGAGAGGTGTAAAACCGGATGAGAAATGCCCATAAAAGGCAAAAACATATGTTAAGCAGAGAGAGGTGGAAACCGCATGAGACCAGGGTTGCCAGATTTCAGATCGATGGAGGAAGAGGAAAGGAAGGAGGGAGGGATGGAGTGAGGTAGGGAAGGTGGGAAGGAAGGAGGAGGAATGGAGGACGGACGGGGAGGGCAGGTGAGGTGAGGTGAGGGAGGGAGGGACGGGAGAGAGGAGGGAGCGAGGGAGCGGAGGATTGGGATGGCGAACAAAGTCTGGAAAGGATTTCACCAAATATACATTGATTCGATTAAACAGGGTATGCATTTACCATCTGTTCTCAAAGACAATTAATTACCTCAGAAGTCAAAAACAAAAATGAAAAACTTACAGTTTAATATTAATAGGTATAGGCCTACATTTAAATATAAACCACAGTCATAGTTACTTTGGAATAAAAGTCCTTAGGATTCCTGGAATTTCTGTCAAATAATAATAATGTCACGTAATCAAATTAAACAGTGCATGAGGTCTGTTTAAAAATGACACGATCACATCATATTGAACATGCAGCAGAGTTTTCTATGTGGATCAGTTAGATTTCTTTGGCTGAGCTTTTCTTCGGCTTTTCATCAATGTGGACAAAATGAAAAGACCTACAACAAAACATCAGATGTAGGAATATCAACAGACTGACAGACAAGCAGGCAGATAGGCAGGCAGACAGACAGAGAGACAGACAGGCAGACAGACAGTTGAAACCAGGCATTGTTGTTGTTCCTCAGATAAAGTGATGATATGAATTGGCAGGAAGAAGTAATAATAACAATGATCTGTTGACTGCTATCTCCGCATAAAGAGCATTTTGCCAACATAGTCAATAAACAAACCTTCCATCCATCCTCCATCACCCAACCACCCACACACACATCCATCCATTCATCCCTTCCTCCGTCTCTCCCTCCGTCCCTCCCTCCATCCACCCATGACCCATCCCTCCCTCCCTCCATCCATCCATCTCTCCAATCCATCCTCCATCTATCCAATCCACCCACCCATCCATCCATCCCTTCCTCCATCCATCCATCCCTTCCTCCATCCATCCATCCATCCCTTCCTCCATCCATCCACCCACCCATCCATCCATCCATCCTCCATCCATCCATCCCTTCATCCATCCATCCATCCATCCATCCATCCTCCATCACCCAACCACCCATCCATCCCTTCCTCCATCACTTCATCCTTCCATCCATCCCTTCCTCCATCCATCCATCCATCTATCCAATCCATCCATCCGTTTTATCCAACTCAAAAGGATGAGAAGCAGTCACTCATTTCACCTATCTACACAACAGGGCACCATTGGCCTTTGCAATGCCATGAGGCTATAATTATGCCATGGGGCGCGGTGGTATAGTGATAAGTTCGGTGCCTTGTGACAGAAGAGTAGCAGGTTCGAGTCTACCTCAAGTAACTGTGTAGTACTTAACATTGGACAACTTGATCACCAACAATTGTCTGGGAGGAAGGCAATGGGAAGCCACCTCACTCATCTCATTCCCAGGGGCATTTATAAAGCCAATGATTCTGCTTTTGGGTAGACAACTCATCCTCATGGTTAGAGTCCTGGCAGCTGATATTCAGGGTTCAATTTTAAATGCACGACAATGTGAAAACGTGTGGCAACTCCTTTAACAGCACACTAGGTATATGAGCAGAGTTTAAAAGGTCCTTAATGGACACATGGCTTTAAACTAACATTTAGCCTTACACAAGCATTATGCTGCGGGTATATTGTAACTCATTGCAATAATAACAACTTCTATATAGCATCATTAGCATGGTCGGTGGCAAGTTACTCTCTTAGAAAAAATCGAATTCCTGGATTAGTCATAGTTGTTGAAATCAGTAAACACTGCAATATAAACAGTGTGTACAATTAACATGACATTACATCTTTCATCGTTATCGTCATCATCGTCACTGCCGTCAACCACCGCAATCCACACCTCCCCACCACCACCACCATCATCCACCCCTCCACCACCGCCCCCTCGCACCACCACCCCCATCCACCCACCCCCCCACAACCACCACCACCACCATCATCATCGTCAATAAAGATGCTACCATGAAAAGAAGAGCAAAAGAAGGCGTGCAGCACCTTGAGCATTTGTGATATGTGAGAACAAAATAATCTTGTAAATATATTTCTATTCTTGAGGGTAAATTGTGAATTCTAGCACCTATTCTAATTACATCATTCACTGACCTCTTTAATAAACAGTTAAATCTGAGTCAGATAATAATGAAACAATTACCAAGGCCAATGAGTACAACGACGCCAGCAATGACAGGCAACAGAACGGCATATATCCTTGGCAGGAAAAGATTCTGTACTACGTGATCATCATCAACAAATGGCTACAACATAAAAAAATATGTTGATCAATTTCAATCAGGTAGGACGGATGTAAGAACAATATTTGAGTGGATGAGAGATAGATAAAGCCCTAACCTTAGAAATTAACAGCTCTTCTCTAGCCTTTTTACAAACAAAGCACTGTATAATTGAACATGCAGATCCCCTTTCCATAGCAGCATTCATCATACTGGCAGTGTGTGACCTAGGGTCAACCTCAAAGTAAGGGACAAACATGCTACAGACTAGGCAAGAACTGATGACTGAGGAAACTTATCCCACACACATCCATCAGTTCACTTCCTCATCCTCTCTGTTATGCCTCCATCATCTTTCTCCCCTCTCAAATCCCGCCTTTACTCTGGGGACAAGCACTGGGAAAGCTTCAGTCAGATTCATGCTTTGAGAAGCAGTTAATAAATGGTCAAATACAATACAATACATTGTACTCACTATAACAAGTATAAATGCATATACTAAATGTACTGCAATTTCAATTGAACATTTATAAAGCACGACTCAGAGATTCAGAGGTGCTCCTGACCCAAGTTGGCACTGTCCCACTAACAAATGATAGACATTTCCCAAGCAGGGAAGAAAGAGAGGCTGATCATCGATTTAATGAACAAAACTCTTCATAAATCCAGCCTCAATTTCAGCACAAATATTTCATCGATACCACTTCCACAGAAATTCTGTAAAATTATTTTCATCAATCCAACTTTTCGTTATATTAACAACAATTCCTTTTGTCAATCCAACTTTGTGTGTCACCAACACTAAAACCCATGCAATGGCAAATAATTTAAATGTCCACTTACGTGATAGATTACCGATACGAGGTATATAATACTATAATTATATGCATTCACATACATTTATTTGCAAATTGTGTGGTTGTACTTGAGTATATAATATGGCATATTTAGCATATGAATTATATATCAGAGAACCTAAATATAAAAATTGTCATCTATTTTTTGCATCTTGAGGTAAGAGAGTTGTGTCACGGTTAGTAGAACTGCTTAAATTAAAATCAATTCAGAGGCTTCACACTTAACACTATAGCTTTGCAAAGCATTCTGGTACTTAGAATTCAATTCAGGGAAAAACACACCCGAATATATTTGAACCCAAAACACTTAATTACTTTTCTGCTAGTGCAAAATATGTATTACTGTTAAAGTGTTAAGCCTCTTGAGTAACTGATTTCATAATTTCATGGTCATAGTGTGTTCTTAAGATGCCAGAATTACAAAAAACAAGTCAAGTGTCTGCGATATATGTTACACAGTACTCTCAGATGAGTGTATGAGAAAAATAAGGCAGAAGTACCTACTTACAAGAACTACAACCCAGGCAGTGTAGTAAGTAAATATTAGGGCAGCAACTGCTACCAACGTATAGCCAATCAGCTGATCTGATCCTGTTGCCTGCAAACAGACAAATCAGTGAGAAAACAAGGCAGAAACAAAAGTAAGCTGAATCAATGTCTAACAATGGCCTCAATTGTAAGTTGATTAAAGCTGCACTGGTTCCCATTCTGTGAAATATAGTTAATGAATGATCTCCTCCAGTTTGATCATATACACTTGCTTGCCTCTCAGTCTTGGCACTCTTTCACTTGCCCTATACCCTCCAGCATATTACTCAAGACTGAAATCAAACTATCATCCTGTGTGTGCACCTACACCATCCAAAACTATGTTTACTCTAGTACCATGTCTCTCACCCCGACCCCATATCTGACTTGGCACTGAAACTGACTTAATTTGATACAGCTTTAGCATACAAGTTTATCTTCCAGACTTGGTTTATGTGTGGTCCAGAAATGTCTGAGATTTGCATGTACATTACATTACATTATATTTCACTACAGACCCGAAGTCTTGTAAACGCGGTTAAGCATCCTATCAAAAACCTATACGCAAACATACACATGCGCCAATTGAGACAACAGTACCCAGAAACAATCTAGGCCCTAACATAAGCCTAGCTACAAACTGATAAATAGATCAACAACTCATTTTAACAAGTTTAGTAAGGACCAACGGCAACGACATAATTAGCAGTCTATAATTCTATTTATAAGCATTAGGCACATGCATTATCAGTAAACCTTCAATTTCAAATACCACATATTAGATAGAATGCAGAGTAGTTAGCACACTAATTTTAAGCTTCCATAACACGTGATAAGACAGTCTAAGCCTAATCCAATAGCGCCATTATAATTAGGCACTAACTAGGCATCACTGGATGGCACTCAAAAAACGTAGTCGTTCATTTCCGAGGGACACAAATAGAAACATAGCAAAGGACACGGCTGAGCAAAGGGATTGGAAGCACATTCCAGATGTATGGGAGAGTAGGAGAAGCAGCCCTGATGCTAATCAAGGCTTGGAAAGAGAAAGACAATCAGAGAATCAAGTGCAGTGAAGATAAGTCTTAGGGGCAAGCACATCCTGAAGGTGCTGCAGCTGACCCAACATCAATGCCAGTGGTGGCACCAGCTTCACAATTTCAGCAGGTAACATCAGGGTAATGGGAGTTATTCAGCAGGAAAAGAAACGAAATGCAAAGAAGATATTAAAAATGCCAACTGAATATTTGGCAGGTCGAAAGCAAACTAGGCAGGTCAAAAACTGCCGTGACCAATGTTTGAATCGCCACTGATCAATGTCTTTAATAAAGAAAATTACATCGATTTAAAAATGGAAGTCATTACCCACAATGATTTAAGAACTACAAGAGCCGTTGTCAAAAAGTGTTTAACTCCTGTAGGTAAATAGGAACATATAGTGCCCAATTCCATAACTGTCACCAACACGTTAATGATATAATCACAAACTGTCACTTTATTTTTCATAGTTATATCTTATTTATAATTTATTTACGTTTATAAATATAGCCAGTTATTCTCTTTAGTGGCTGTCCCGATTATAGTCTAGGGCTAGTAGGGCTGCCAACTCTTGATTTTGGGATTCCGGGACGCCCGCAGTCAGTAGATATGACATTTATACCAATTTGCAAAGTGTGGGTAATCTTTTGAAGTACGAGTTAACTCGTACGTGGAGTGTGCGTAATCTTTTGAAGGTTTAGTAAGATTCAGCCAGAGTGGGGTCTGGTGGGACCGGTGTCAGGGGCGGATCCAGGGGGCCAATCCGGCCATGGCCCCCCATTTAGAAATGCCCATGTATCGTCCCCCCCCCCATTTGGTTTCAAGAAGCTATTGTCATCTATGATTTTCCCGAAATTTTTGCCGATGAGTAAACACAAAAAAGGTCATCAACTTTTTTGGCGATGAAACGGTAGGATTTTCCCGAAAAATTTTGGCCGATGACTTAAAAAAAAAAGGTCATCAACTTTTTTGGCGATGAAATGGTAGGATTTTGCCAAAAATTTTGGCCAATGACTAAAAAAAATAAAAAGTCATCAACTTTTTCGGCAGACACGAACATTTTTTCCCCAGACCCAAGGCCAAGAATTTTTGGCCCCCCCCCATCCAAAGTTTCTGTATCCGCCCTTGACCGGTGTGAAAACAATGTGAAATGAAATATTATATTTTATGATTTTTATATGTTCAGCATTTTACGTGGTGGATGGGGTGAAGGCGTGGGGAATGGGTGGAATGGGGCAGATTTGGGGTAGAGGTGGGGTAGGTTTGGACGACTGTGGTATGGAATTGGAGTGGGCTGGGTGTGGGCAAAGTGAGGAGGGCTGGACGAGCATAATAATATGAATTACCCCAACGAGTGTGGTTGTATGGGGCAAGGTGGGGTGGGGAGGTGGTGCGTTGTGGCGAGGAATGGGGGTGAAGTTGGATACGGGGAGGTTGGTGATATATATTTAGGGTGGTGGTGAGGTGGAACCGGTGTGAAAATAAAGTGAAAATTACATTTTTCATGAATCTCATATGTTGATAATTTTGCCGCTTGGTGTAGGCGGTAATAATAGTCCTGGCGGTCAATGGCAGATGAGCGTAGATAGACAATCTACCTTTGCCCTCTGATCTACCCCCACCCACCCTCCACCACACTCCATCATCCTGGTGTACGACAGCATAGGTATGCAAGTTAACTGTCCACAACTTTATTAGACATAACACTGGAGACTTTGTTCGATGTTCAAACAGGGATGTTGATTTATACCGATGCTCTTTGAAGAAACCCAGTTATAAACAGCATGACACTGACAAATTATATCATGGAGTGACAGCGTGTCTGGACAAGACCTCCCTGGCTTGGATAGGAAATTCATGTCTTTGACACATGAAGCCATAGGTTGCAGCTGCATCATTAAAGGGTTATGTTTCATATTTACTCTTGAGTAGGAGGGACCATCGGCTCGTATTATCTATCCTCCCTCTGTCCTTAGTGCTGAAGGTGACAAATGAGGAAGATGACCTCATTGACCTGGCCACATAGCAAGTGTTGATATGGCTAATTGCATTTGATCCTTTAAAAGGGTGTCTTTGGAAGGCAAAGGAAATGAAAAACAGATGAATTTCATATCACATATCTCACTGGGAGACTCTCAATGGTGTGTGCATAGAGAGAGGCATTTTTATAAATATGTGAATACAATACAATAGAATACACAATATATCTGGCCAAGTCTAACTAGTCACCAGTTGAGAACTGGCCATTCAGAGCAGTTGTGATCAGTGCTAAAAGTGTTAAAAAAGAAGTGTCTGGACTCCCTTTACCTTTCCAAAAAAGTGCCAGGATGCCCCTTACATTTTCAGGTGTGCTGGCCAAATAAGTGGCAGGACGGCATAGTGATTTGAAATTAAGTGCCAGGACACCATCCATGATCATCCTGCCACACTTTAAGCCCTGGTTGCAATCAAAACAGTGCCTTTTGTAGTAGTAAATGTTACAAAACGTAAATCTTCAAAATTTCTCAGCAAGCAGCATCAACAGCTTGCCATGGAAGATTGGCATGATCCTGATGACCTTTCCTCCCACCATTGAGGAAATGTCCTACTCTAGGATGCAGACTAAAAGTTCCAAAGTGCACACAGTCAAAGCGCATGCACAATCAATGAGTCGTTCTAATTTTGATACCCCTACCAAAACGCTGGCCAGTCCAGCATCAGCCCGATTTGAACAGGCATATCCATGATCAAATTATATTCACCCTGTCATGCTCCAAGGAGTTTGCAATGTATGGCCTCTATGAAATTTTTAGCACAGTCATCTGAACCCAAATCACACAGCGTTTTGGAAGGACTATATTTTGCAATTCAAAAGTGGCTTTCGGATTGGCGATTCGCGAATTGGATTTATCAAGTGTGAAAAAATGAGACTACTATTTTGGTATTTATGAAATCAATTCACGTTCTTGAAATATATAATATTAGCCTTAAACTGTGGTTAACTTGAATATAACCAAAAATTGCATTGTGATGGCCCAAACTACTAAACACAAACTCGCTGATTTTGATTTGATGGCACCAGGACACTGTAATCTTTTGATACTTTACAAACATTCATTCATTCAAGTATTTATAAAGCGCCTCTTCAATGAAACTACTCAGAGGCGCTCCCGACTCCAGCACGGCCAAACAGAACAGTTTTTAAGTGCTTATAGAATGTGTCAAGGAACAGGCGAAGCTCAAGTGGGAGGGCATTCCATTCCACCGTGTCAACCACAGAAAAAGCATGACGCTGCAAGATGGAGGTACGAGCAAATGGGACCAAGAGCATATCTCACTCTTCTTTTGGTAAACCTGCCCTTCTTTTTACCAAGTTTAAAATAAATATCTCAGTAACAGGCTTTACGGCTTAGTTATAGTAAGCGGAACCGTCGTGTTGGTTAGGATCAGGGTCGTGAGGGTCGGAGGGTTAGTGCGGTCATGCGGTCCCGCTTACTATAACTATGCCTACATTGGATATTTACAACGAACCCAAAATTGTGAATGTTATCAACATACCATTTCATACTATAATTACTATTTTATTTATTTTTGTTGTTTATATTTGCGTACGCAAAGGATCCCGAAGTTCCCGTTTAAAAAATTTAAATGGAGATTGCATATCCGTTTCCCACTCATCCACAGATGTCGCTCCACTTCAAAATTAATGTCGCTTTATCTATATATATAAAAATGAAACTTTCCAATAGTTCGTCGCATTTTCACGCTGAAAGTGACGCGCCGATTGTTGTGAAAATTTACCAAAACCTTCCATTCAAATAGCAACGTGTCTTAAGATGTTTTCACCCGAAAAAACCCAACCGTTTCCACAAAAAGTGAACTTTGCAACTTTGCAATCCGTTCGTCCGCCATTTGCAAACTAAACACGTCCCACACGGCTGCAGAGATTTCATAAACGCCGTCTCCAAACACAGCAACGAAACATCAATGAGGTGGCGTGCTATGACGTCATAAGCGAGTCGCGATTAATTTTCCAAAGAGGCCGCTTTTAGGCCTTTTCACAAAGCGGCCTTTGGGCTTGGAATGGACGCTGCGACGGAGGAAAGGAGCGGGACAAAGACGGTGGGGAGGGAGCGGAGGGGGAGGGGAGGTGGAGGTCAAGGGGAGGGGGAAGGGGAGGGGGACGGAGGGGAAGGGAGAGGGGAAGAGGAGGGAGAGGGAGAGGGAGGAGGGGGAGGGGGAAAGAGAAGGGAGGGGGAGAGGGAGGGGGAGGGGGAGAGGGAGGGGAGAAGGAAGGGGGAGGGAGAGGGAGAGGGGGAGGGTAGGGGGAGGGGAGAAGGAAGGGGGAGGGGGAGGGGGAGGGGGAAGGGGAGGGGAGAGGAGGAGGGGGAAGGGGAAGGGGGAGCCTCTTTTCAGCCACAGCAACGCGTGGCCGGGTTCAGCTAGTATTTTATAAAATCACTTCAATAATAATATTTTTTAATAAACAATCCAGTTGACAGACCGCAACCGATTACAATGTATTTATGCAATTGGAACAAATCACAAGAACGCAAATGACAGAAGACGTAGAATTCTTTACCTGTTCCTTTGACTAATGTGCCTACTGTAGGAATATTTTTAAAAGAATAAAAACAGTATCTAATTGGGTTGGAATGAAGAAATTATGACAGATGTTGAAATACCTTTAAGATATTTTGGTTGCTGCTTGTTCATCTTTGCTACCTACTTAAATTTATTAAAATTTCAAAGTAGGCTAATCTGAAGCGAAGCATTGTTGCTCCTTTAGGGATGACCATTTGATATCGAGAGTAAGATTGCAAGTATACACTGTGTTTGTTTTTTAATTAAGTTGTATAAACTGAACTGCTCAGAATCTGTTGAAGCTGTGATGTTTTGTTGTTGCTGGTGTAATAAAAGTCTTGAATTTAATAAATCTTAACTACTAACAGAACAGACAGCCTGCAATACACGGCTTTAATAGCAACCTACAAAGCACGTCCGGCGTCATCCGCCCTACGGGGCTCGAACTCAGGTCCGCTGATCTCCATGCCAGTGTGTCACCCAATGAGCTACTGACCTCTCTCAGTGCACACTGAAGTTTATTCATAAAACACACCCTCAAGGCAAGCTATTCAGAAGCACTCCCAGTCCAACCACAGCTAACTAAGGCAGTTTCAAGTGTGAAAGGAACATAGTGGTGTGGCTCATGAGCGCAACATGGAGCCCACTCCAGATTTTCGGCCAGACACCACGTAAGAGCGCTACTGCATTATAGTAGTCTGCGAGCAAGCAAGTGATATATAAGATAACCAATACTTCAAAGTCGTTAATTGGAAATCGGTTCACAGGTAGTAATGGCAACACCGATTGCTAAGCTCGAATGATTATCTGAATGAAGATAAGAAGAACAAAGGACATTCGGGAACCTACTTCAAAGACATAATTTACAAAAGCTTGGCAAGTCATAGCAAAAGAAGAAGGTGAGCAAATAACGGCTCAAAAAGGGTTAAAATATCTGAGAGCGACCAATTTTAGGTTGACTACTTTGATGAAGTGGCACCATGCCGCCAGAGTATAAAAAGGATGACAGATCCACAAGCCTATATACCGTCAAACTGAAGTTATGAAAAGAAGTAACTGGACAAGCCATTTTTAGTTTAAGGACATGGCATTTCTCATATATGTTTGAAATTAAACGGTCCATCGAAAATGAAGAAGACAGCGACATAGAATGGGAAAACTTAATCCAACATTCATATTTTTCTAGAAAAACATGTTAAAATTGCATACTACTAGTTTCGTTCATTTGTTTTAAATATATTGTTGGTTCACTGCATCGCTTGACACACTAAACATTTGATATATTTCGGAACTGAGTTGCCGTTGGGGTCTCTGATAAGACTATTTTCATGGAACTGCTTTGCAAGTGTTGCCATTACTTGTTGCTTAACAGAGGCATGAACAAGAACCAAGTATCGCCATGAGGCCTGCTACATAACAAAGGCATGCACTGTTACTGATGTAACAAGAGGGTTTCTTATTTCTGATAAATTTTATGCACTGCCCATCACAATCAAGCATGGCACGTGTTAAATGAAAATCAGTTTCTAATCGTACACGCATCTTTAGCACATTGAAGATCCTGCGTGGTCGAGTGGGTTGTAGCCCGCTCGCCGCGCCGGCGGCCCGGGTTCAATTCCCGGTCGGATCTTTACTGCGGGTGGCTCGGTCGCAATATAAACGTGGAGTGTGAGGTTGTTCTCTGCCTCCGACACTAATCATCTTCGATATGAAACAGTGTCGTTAAGCCCTGAACTCATCTTTAGCACATCATTCAAAACGCTTGGAACAAGCTGGTGCCCTGCGCTTGGCTTTCGAGTGGTGCATTAAAAACTTGGGAGATTACGATTCAATCACTCATGATTCGATTGTCATCAATAATATCTCATTAATATTAATAGTTGAGCCAGTACGAGACATACAAGCGTAGCTCCCAAGAATGACCATTTCCCTAACAAAGAAGAACCTCACCATCAAATTTAAAAGCTGAAGACAGAACAACAAAACAGTATTGCAAACGACAGTAGAATTTTGCGACCAAGCTCATATTTTATTTCATAAAATTAAAAAATTAAGAGAATTGTCTTTGAAAAACACAACTGATGCATTTAAAGCGGGAGACATTCAAGCTGTCCATTTGCTGGTGGATCTGAAGAACTAAACTGAACGTGTCATCACTTGTTAATGTCACAAACCCAATCATTTACGGCTGTTCTCTAATCATGCCTTAGCAGCAGCCTTCACTTGTTGCTGTTGAAATGCAGACTGAAGTTTAGCCATTGATTCGCGATGTCCCTCCTGCTTCTTTTCCAAATCTTTTATCGTGCCATCATGTCGCTTACTGCCATCAAAAGAAACATTCTCAATTAAACGCAAATAAGACAAATTATGTTAGACAGATAAAACACATGAAATTCAAACATCATTCAATACATTATATCATGTGGAGGGCTGTGGTGTAGTGGACCACTAGTGGTGGGTTCGGTGCCTTGGAGCCAGAGGGTTCCGTGTTCGAATCCACTTCAAGCAGCCATGTAGGGACACTTGCAATTGCTTGCGCCCTTCAGCATGAAACTCCAATGCAGTGTCCTCACTGTAGTCGGGAGAGTCTCTGAGTAGAGCTTGAAGGGACTCTATCACAAATGCAAGAAATAAATTAATTAATTTAGGCATAAACATAGTCACATATAATAATAATCTTCGTTTATATTTCAAACTGACAAAACTCAGTATGATTACAGGAAACAATCTTAATTAACATCAATCTTAACTGCTAACAGAAGAGAAAGAATGCAATAGAATGTTGCAAAATCAGTTGAAAAATTAACTTCTGAAAGTGGTGCTTATAAATACTGTTTGTTCCTCAGCAGGCTTCCACCAGCCAAACTCTCGGTTACCAATGCATGCTTGAGTAAAAGTCATAGAGGTTTAAAGTGTGCATCCAACAAGGCTTGTTTACAGGATAAACAGCAGACAGATTAGCAATAGTCAATTCAATAAATCATTTCCATTTTCCAATAGAATCTTTAGTAATCGTTTGCAGCTAAAAAATTCCTGAAACTAATTTGTCCCATGTACTTACATTTCTTTACTTATATAGTCGATTCTTTTCTCAACATTCTGCTTGGACTCTTCGAGGTCTTGTTTTACTAACACCTGGCCAATCATCTTGTAAACAGTCGCCTCAGTTTCTAGTCGTTTCAGTTCCTAAGAACAATAAATAAAAGCATGGTAATCTGCAGTAATATACATGCGGATAGAAGTTCTGTTTCAATGCTGTTTAGGCTCCTGTAGGTGTAGCTGAGGCATGACAAATTCCGCACAAAGGTAGGATCCATTAAGATAGAAAGATTACCACGTCATCAATTTCAATTATTTCACATGCATTTAAGACAGTGCAAACCTGCTTCAAATAAAAGTTGTCAGCTGCATAGAATAAATTAAAATTGCTTATTAAGGAATATCACCATACATGTTGTAATTTTAATTACAACATGCACAATCAAAATGTCAATAGTTACAATTTATCCGAGTTATTTGCCATTTTACATATTCTATAGATTGGTACTTCATTTCTGAAGAAAAATGCCTTAAAAGTTGGTCAAAGTTACGGACAGTGAATTTCATGCAAACACATAATATATCTGTATATAATTATTATAATGTGGAAAACACTGAGTTTCTGATAGCAAAATGTCAAAACTCTTATGATAGCAAGATGTTAAAACTCTTACCTCAAGAACAATTGTGTTTTCTTTCAGTTGTGAGTCAAGCTGCTGTCGTGCCGTTACACATTTCTGATAATCTGCAATTTAGACAACACTTCGGAATGACTACATTTATAATTCACACATTGTATCAGTTCAACCTACTCCACTCGGTCAATGACCAAAAATAATGCAAATAATCAATGTCATCAATGTACTTTGACTACTTTACTAAAATGTGGGATGGGTATCCAAGTCCACTCTGCCCATCAGTCTATGCACTGTGTATTCAATAAATACATTTCACTGGTGGCTAGTACTTAGTCAGTTAATCGCTGGTTTATAAGCTCCAGAGTTTCTTGTATGATTGCAAAATCACTCAAAAACATGACAAAATCCTAACAATATTATTCTGCTGAAATTGAAGCTGAATTGATGAACAATGTCGTCGATGGTCGCGCTCTAATTTTATTGCATTCGCTGGCAGCCATATTGTTTGGAGTACGGGCAGCCAGTCTGGACTTTTACCCCAGAGTTATATTGAATATATGGCATAATGAACCGGTAAACACGAAGACTGAGTCACCGTACTCCAAACAATATGGCCACCGTAGATGCGTGCATAACAGAGCGGCCCGACATGCGGCCTAATATTTCCGCGAAAATTAAAGGACGCTTCAATTTCAGCAGAATGACTGCACTAAACCCTAAAACTAACCCTAACCGACCCTCACGGCGCCTAACCTGAGCCCTAACCGACCCTCACGCTTTGCATGTTGAGATACATGTTGCGATGTCGTCGACCGGTCGCGTTCTAATTTTACGGCATTCGTTGGCAGCCATATTGTTTGGAGTACGGTGACTCAGTCTTCGTGTTTACCAATGAACCTATTAAGACAGTGTACCGTTTGGTGTCTAAAAATCATTAGATAATGAAAATCAATTTCGAAGATTCGGCCGAAATTCGCCTCGGGCCGCACCCGAGAGAAGTTCAGAGAATGACATTTTTTGTCTCGTATTCCACACGAACTCTTCTGTAAACTGTTTTATCATTTATGATAAACAAACAGTTTTCTTTATTAGTCTTACCTTTCTGCACGGCTTTCAACTTTTCTAATTCGCCTTGCAAACGTTTCTGCATACCTTCCGCCATCTTTACACCAAAGAGTTTTCATAATAAAGTCAAGAGCACTTAGAGCAGTGGCTGCGATAAACCATAGATTTATGACGAACCAACGATTTGATATTGGATGCTCATTGAACGCAACCTTAAACTTTGCTTTAACTTTAATGCATCAACTCATTTGCGAGCGCAAATCGTTCCAGATAGAGCCGAGGGCTCGGGGGCAGAATGGTATATGACTCAAAATTATACTTTATACAGTTGCCCATACGTCCAGATCTCCTAGGCTTATAATCTTTAAGCAAAGTAGACCTAGGGGAGGGGTCAACAAAGATATGTGTAACTAAAAGGTTTTTGCTTATAGTGCTCTGGGTCCTAAGACTCCTAACTTTGCTTCTCAGTTGGACAGTTTCATAATTGCAATTTATTATTTATACTGTGTTAATGAGGTTAATATAATAGGCCTACAGGGAGATAAAATTATGCATTTTTAATATTTTCTACACGTTTTAAAGTATCTCTTCAAAAGGGACTATTAAAAGTATATAAATGAATCGACTCGTGCGATTGCAAGTAATGTGGTGCACTTATGAAGAAAGTTATGATCAGATTTGTATAACCTAACATTTTTTGCAGGATGAGTCAAACTAAAACTTGTGCCGGTGTTCGCCGTTGTGCGGTCGAAATGAAGGAAGCCATGACAGCCAGCGTTGCCGTAAGCGAGAATACAAAATGGAACATAGCGAAGCCCATCTGGGTCAGAGCAAGAGTTCAACAGGCGGGTTCTTACGAGACTGACAGCTAACAAAACAATAACCACTGTAGGCTACTGACTTGGACGGCCCGCTGTCTGACCTCTGACCATCCCTCCTTTTGTAATTTGTCAACATAATGGTCGACACGTGCGTCGGCATGCTGTAACGATTTTGCACGAATTTCAATCTAAAAGCTTCTGGTTTTGCTATTACAATTTACCACAAATGACCTTTCGTATGGACGAACAAATGACAGAGGTAATTAACCTATAATCACTTTAGCCTGCTTTATTAGTAAATTTTCAGCATGCCTATAGGATTAAATTGGACACCTAGGTGTCGCTCGCGCAGGGTAAGGTTTGGCGTCGTGAGGGTCGGTTGGGGTTAGTGTTAGGGTTAGTGTCGTCATTAGATTACTAAGGTTTCGCGTCGTGAGGGTCGGTTAGGGTTAGTGTTAGGGTTAGTGTCGTCATTAGAATACTAAGGTTTTGCGTCGTGAGGGTCGGTTAGGGTTAGTGTTAGGGTTAGTGTCGTCATTAGATTACTAAGGTTTTGCGTCGTGAGGGTCGGTTAGGGTTAGTGTTAGGGTTAGTGTCGTCATTACATTCTTTCCAGCCATACAGAATTTCCTGTCTCATACTTTACTTTTATGCGTACTTACTTACTCTTATATAGAACTTTCTTTGCTTTGCAACGCGCCAGCGGATTTGCTGTTGGTTCGTTAGCAGTTGTTGGTCAAGCTAATTATAGCTTGACCAATAACTGCTAACATCAACTGGCAAACTCCGCCCTGGGCTTCGCTATATTCCAGATTGTATTCACGCTTGCCGTAAACAGTCGATGAGGGCGCATATGAACATAATTATCGAGTCGCTCTGTAAATAATCCACGGTGGTTATGATACGGACAGTGATTGTTGTCATCTATAATATGACAGTCGATGACTATTATTTAGTATTTTACTACAGAAATTTCTGACTGCTGTAGCTTAGGCATATTGCATCCGATGTATAGAACAAGGAACGGAGCCGTGGTTGTATTGTTCATGACGATGTTCAGTGGCCCACAGTGCCCGGCATCGTGCACTTTAAAACTAACGAACAGCTGCGTGACTTCATCAAACGAACACATCAATCTTTAGATAAGAAGTCGCAATCGTCATCTTTCTTAATTCTCCACGGGATTCTAAGCAATGGCGTATCGCTTCAGAAAACGAATGACTTTTCGGTCGCTCTTTACAATAGGATCGTTTGTGATGTTGTTGACTTTAAAGGCGATTGGAAATCATTTTAAGGAGTCGGCGATTGAAATTAGCCATGACGATACGCGTGAGTAACGACCGAATCTTATCATTTCTAGTAAATGATGCGAGCCGCAAACGGAATGTGCTTATGGTGTGCAAGTCAATGACAGTTTAAATCAAACACCTGTTGAATGTGGAGTGGCTTTACGTATATACTTGGAAAAGAGCTTAAGGAGCAAAGACATTAATTGTGATAAAGGCCTTGTAATGACAATGCCAGTGCATTATATTAATCATTTATGTAGAACAACTTAGTACATTATTTTCAGGGTTGGCTATCTCAAAGAAGACTGGGAGAGGCAGGTGCTGTTGCCACCATGGATGCACACTCACACACACACACACACACACACACACACACACACACACACACACACACACACACACACACACACACACACACACACACACACACACACACACACACACACACACATATTGGTTGATGAGAGGGGGAGCACTTGCACAGCCTGAATTTCGGATTGCTAAATTAGTTAGCATAGAACATTGACCAACGTGGCTAGCTGATGTATAAGATTATTATCATAAACGGGTAAACAGGTAGCATTTTGGCTAACTGGTATGTTGATGTTGTGTGATGTACATTTAGTATGACCACAAAGCATTCAGTGCCTTCGTGAATTAAAATGTGTTTTGCTAAGTGTCCTCCTACAATCCGTACATACATATGTACATGTAGGTGAGACATTGCTAACCTGGTTAACACAGGCATTGCTGTTGCTATAAGAGTATGTTTACACTTATTCAGGGGTTTTCAAACTGTGGTCCGCGGACCCTTGGGGGTCCGTTGCGTGTTGCCAAGGGGTCTGCAAGGCAGGTCCCAAAAACAATTTAAAAAATAGTGTATTTGCAAGATTTTCATTATCATCATAAATTTTAAAACTAACTGAGCTATAAAAATAACTGAGCTCTCTATGGTTATTGCTTACTGATGTCTAGTAACATTATTTTCTTCCGGTGCTATTTTTAGTGCACGTTATTGTAATGTAATTTCCTTGTAGTTCTTTTCTGATTGCCAATATTGGTCAGAAGCTTGATGTTTATTTGGTGAGGAACTGATGATGATGATAATGATTGTGCTGCTGCTGCTGCTGATGATGATGATGATGATACTGATGGTTATGATGATGATGACAACGAAGACGATGATGATTATAACAACAGCAACAACAATGATGATTTTAGCAGAGAGACATCTCTTCATTATTTCATTTCCATGGAAGAAAAAACTACCAGTCAAGGTTTTCAAAGATATTTTTGATTATTTTAAGAGCTATAGATGATGTGCTTCAACAAAACCGTAAAGTGCTATTCAGCAGATCCTGATTCTGACAGAGTGAGTCATTGCAAATAGAGAGACCCACTATGGTTCACAGCAAGCACGTGTTGTTGTTGGGCAAGAGCAGTTTTGATGGTCTGATGGTTATTTTTTGGAGCACTGCTGCCCAGCTGCAATTTGAAGACCTGAAAGATGATCTTTCATGTGGCATCTTAAGCAATTTACACATTTAGAATCACAAGCACCAACAAATGATGCAATGAGCTGGGATGCAGGTGTCAGAACGTCTCATAAATGATCATGATGTTAGTTTGCTATTTACTCAATGACTAATTGGTGAGAAGTTCATATTTGGCATTTTATGGCTTAAAAAGTTTTTTTATGATGAACTTGTAATAAAGATCAAAATTGTGATTTTTAAAGTCAGATGTGATTGTATATTTAAAAATGCAGAATTTAGGATATAGTTTTTGCAGAAATTTTATGTAGACAGTCTTACTGAGCCCCTCCTGGGTCCTCTCTACCCTCATTGGAAGAACTTTTGGCAAATAAGATGATTTTGTGGCCACACACTGTTTCAGGCAACCCATTCTTGTAGTTGATATGCAGATTTTATCAAGGCAGTAGTAAATCAATCCACATGCATAAGCCATATGATGTTTTATGCATAAGGAGATCACATGCTGTTTTCCAGTCGAAAATACATGTACATGTAAATGTTTGTCTCGTGCACGAATGAGTTTGACAACAGGTGGAGAAGTCAATAAAAAAATTTATTGAATGCACAGCATTCACGTTTGAGCTTTTCCTCTGAGTGATGATTTAGTGCTATTTCATATATAATTCAACAATTTTAGTAAAAATTTCAACTTTCATTTGAATGAACCATTTTAACTCAACACGTCTCATCGTCTCATCTTTTCTAATAGCTGCTATGGCTGCTGACAGGACTTAAAGTGTGCATGGACGATCATGGACGGCGTCCAGGCACTTATTTTCTAGAAAATTGTATAACATTTGTGATGGCAGATTATATGATTTTACAAAATGCCGGATACGGCGGATAGTTAGTTACTTGTATATTATGTTGTCAGCATCGCCTGTGACTTTCATTATGAAGTTGTATTGAGTATAAATATGGTCACCATGGTTACTGTTGCCATGTAAGATCTTGTGCTTTTGTGTATGGTGCTACTATAAGTTCCTTCGGGTTGGATCATTTTAATTACATAATATGGCATGTAACATGCCAATTACGTGGATCTGATTGTAAGTCAGGGTAATTTTCAGATTTGTGGTGATGGCTTCTCTTTGGATTTCAGTGAAAAATTATATGTAGCAGGTTTTCTGTGTAATGAATAAATGTGAAGTTTGATACGTTTTGGTCATTTTTGGATGTACTTGGTTTAATGATGATTTTTGGTAGTATTCATTTTCATTCATGTAAGCACTGTCATGTAACTCATCACGTGTCTATCACTGCCACACATGTGAACACTGTTATGTAACTCCTCATTTGTCTATCACTGCCACACATGTAAGCACTGTCATGTGACTCATGTGGCCATCACTGCCACACATGTGAGCACTGTCATGTGACTCATGTGGCCATCACTGCCACACATGTGAGCACTGTCATGTAACTCCTCATGTGTCTATCACTGCCACACATGTGAGCACTGTCACATGACTCATGTGTCTATCACTGCCACACATGGGAGCACTGTCATGTAACTCATGTGGCCATCACTGCCACACATGTGAGCACTGTCATGTAACTCTTCATGTGTCTATCACTGCCACACATGTGAGCACTGTCATGTGACTCATGTTGCTATCACTGCCACACATGTGAACACTGTCATGTGACTCATGTGTCTATCACCGCCACACATGTGAGCACTGTCACATGACTCATGTGGCTATCACTGCCACACATGTGAGCACTGTCACATGACTCATGTTGCTATCACTGCCACACATGTGAGCACTGTCACATGACTCATGTTGCTATCACTGCCACACATGTGAGCACTGTCATGTGACTCATGTGTCTATCACTGCCACACATGTGAGCACTGTCATGTGACTCATGTGTCTATCACTGCCACACATGTGAGCACTGTCACGTGACTCATGTGGCCATCACTGCCACACATGTGAATACTGTCATGTGACTCATGTGGCCATCGCTGCCACACATGTGAGCACTGTCATGTGACTCATGTTGCTATCACTGATATTTAAGAGGGCCAATGGGCCATGCATCTGAGAAGGCCATGCATCTGGTCACATTAGTATTGATTCTCTTTCGCAAATATGTCTTTCATCCAGGTGTTGTTGTTTCACAGATAACGACCAAATAACGACTGTGCAAATGTACCTTGCAATCGATATTCTGGATAATTTTGTGCAGCTATCTGTCGATGCTTTTGATGGCAAAAATTAAACATTCTGTACAATACAGCCAGGTGATGCTATGCTTCTGTCTGTCCTGTTTCACAAATGGTGCAGTGGTATGATGATGATGATGCCATCTTGATTAGTTTTCATTTCTGTGTTCGTCAAAAGAAATATGCCATGCCTGCATCTGGAAAGAAATTCTAGTTTTTGAATTCTCTGATGCATACATATATATATGTCTTCATTTGTGTATTGTACCTTCCAGTTTCAGCAATTTTAAATTTTGTTGTTCAATGTATATTTTTATGTATACATACATGCATATATATATATACTTACCTTTTCTGAGCATATTTCCAATGTTACACGCTCGTCATATTTTCATTTAAGACGTCTCAGAGTCATTCGTCGCTCTGTCTCCTCCTCCATCTTCACTACCTTAATTCATGCTTTTATATGTTCACGAATTGACTATTGCAATGCTCTCCTCATTGGTGTTCCTAAAGTTCGTCTTTCACCGATTCAGTCGGTTCTCAACTCAGCTGCTAGATTGATTGCCCGCCTTCCCAAGTACTCTCACATCTCTACCTTTATGTTTCATGAACTTCACTGGCTTCCTGTCCATGCTCGCACACAATTTAAGATCCTCACTGATCATAAAGGCTCAACAGGGTCTTGCCCCAAAATATCTGACTAAAGTTTTACTTCGTCCTCACTCGGCTTCCTCCCATCGTCCACTTCATTCATCCAACAGATTTGACCTCTTAGTTCCTCGGTCTAGAACTGCTATGGCTCAGTCTCGATCATTTGTCTCAATTGGTCCATCTCTTTGGAATGCCCTTTCTCCTTCTGTTCGCTCTACACTTCTTTCTGGTAGTCTCTCCTCTGCTTTGTCTCTTCTCAAAACCTATTTCTTCTCACGGGGCTTTGCGCACTGGGAGCGCCTCTGAACGGTTCACCCTACTAGAGGCGCTTTATAAATGTTTAAATACAATACGATACAATATAAATATACCTCTTAAAAGTGAACAAAAAATTATATATATTAAAGTGTGCATTGTGCAAGCTAACTAACAGCCTCTTGCATATTTTTCATGGGGGCGGCACAACACTTGTCTTGGTTGTGGCAGTTGAAAAGCTTTTATCTGACAGCTGAGGCATGTATTAAATGTTCAGGTACCATAACTTTGCACACCCACGCACACCCACGCACACATACACACATATATTGTCTATGTTCTGCATATTTTTCATATATATATATATTATATATATATTATATACACTGTGCCCCATAAAAAAAACACCAAATTGTTTTGCAAATATCTCTAATACCTGATGACATATCAAGCTAAAATTTTCCAAATATTTAGAGAAGTGGACCAAGAATATGATTCCAAAATTTCATGAAATAAAGTTGAACGGATAAAAAGATATGAATATTTAAACTTCATATACCGAAATTGCAGTTTACAAGCAATTTTCTGTCAGATTCAATAAAAAGTAAGCCAAACAATTTTTTTTACATCTCTGATGTCTGATGAGTAATCATAAAAACTTTTTCCATATATTTAGGGAATTGAACCAAGAATAGGATTCCAAAATTTCATGTCATAAATGTGAAGGGATAGAAAGATATGGATATTTCAACTTCATCACTCGAAATTTCAGTTTTCAGCAAGTCTGTTATTGTGTAGACTTCATTTCTCCCACATTATGGCCTCCGAACAGTCCAGATTTGAATCCTGTCGACTATAAAATGTGGAGCGTGATGCAAGATCGAGCCTACCAGACAACAATCCATGATATAAACGATCTGAAGCAACGCTTGTTGGAAGTGCGGGATGGCCTGAACCAGAGGATAATCGACGTTGCTGTTGCCATTGCAATGGCGCAGCGCCCTCAGGCTTGCGTGCAAGCAGGAGGGGGACATTTTGAGCATCTTATTTAATTAAATTATCAAACCATACTGTTGGGGTCATATTGTTAGTTCAATTCTCTACATATCTGGAAAATTTTAGAATGATTAATCATCAGGCATTGGAGATAATAGGGAAACAGTTTATCGAATCTGACAGAAAATTGCTTGTAAACTGCAATTTCGGTATATGAAGTTTAAATATTCATATCTTTTTATCCGCTCAACATTATTTCATGAAATTTTGGAATCATATTCTCGGTCCACTTCTCTAAATATTTGGAAAATTTTAGCTTGATATGTCATCAGGTATTAGAGATATTTGCAAAACAATTTGGTGTTTTTTTTATGGGGCACAGTGTATATATCATCATCATCATCATCATCAATATCATTGGGCTCAATGCCCGTAAGAGTCCGACGCCACTCTCTGTCTGAGTCTTTCTCGTGCCATGTTGCCCAGCTTCAACCGGTCCGGTCAGCAGGTCTGCTCCATACCATTAACATCTTGGAGCATCTAGACCACATTGTCCGATTGAAGAGAATCGTGAAAAAGAGGCATAAAGGACAATGTGGGTCAATGCCCGTTGCGTCCCACGCTCTCTCCCCGACTCTCTCCATCGGTCTGTCCTGACCGACCTGTGCATGTCTACTTCACATCATGACACCTTGAAGCATCTGGGAAGCTATGTCACTTGTGTCGTGGTTTTGGCGGATTACAATCGTCTTGGTTTTTCACTGCCAGCGTATCGCCACCCATCTGGCAAACCTTCCTCCTTTTGTCCGGGCTTAGGACCGGCGCAGGGACGTTGTTGGTTCCCTGTGGCAGAGGATGGATGCAGTTTAACGTCGTGCCCAGGACAGTGTATATATATATATATATAATTATATATATATATATATGTGAAGAATATTAAGGTATTGCCAGACACTTTCCATAAATCTGTGTTGGTCTTATTTATTGCAAAGTCCAGGGTGTGCCATTAATTAAGGCAAAAATAAGTCAGTATGGAGGCATTTAAAAATTATGCGAATCATAAACAATTTTAAAACAATTTACTAGTGGTCTCTTCCAATCCAAATAGTGGAATTAGTCTTGTTTAATCATGTACTGTTACCTAACCTATTCTGATCTTACTTTTCGGTAATCTTACCTTTTATAATGTTTATTTTGCTTATTCTTATCAATCAATTTCCAATATAGCTTTAAATACGTCCAATTCTTACCTTACATGTTGGAATTAAATGTAATCTGATCTTATCTGTCTTTAATCCAGTTTAATTATGCAGGGCATTGCAGGTTCTTATGTAACTTAGAAAGGGAGAAAGGCAATAGGAATCCATCTCCATAAAGTTCCCAAGATAAAATGTATAATGGAGACGTCAAACATTTGAACCTGCCTAAGGGCAGAGAACAGAAAGAAGAAGAATGTAACTTAATCTAATTTTATTTACTGCACTATCTATCTAGCGTATTCTAGTTCAGCATATTCTTGTTTACCATATCCAGATGTGTTCTATTCTAGTCTAAAATTTATCAAATCTGAGTTAAGAGTCAAGAATCTACTAAAGCAAAATACAATGCTTCAAAGTCAACAGGAGCATCGCAGCATTGGCCTTTACCCGGTCATGGCTGTGGGCTGAATATGAATTGGCATTTCTTGGGGAAGACGGAGGGAGAGAATGACTGAAATTACAGTATATTACCTTTAGCAGCACCTTCATGTGACAGAGTATGGCTATTTGTTAGCTCATGATTGCTAATGAGATGCACTTATCATGCAGTGACCATGGTTTGATTTTTATGTCCTGTGCAACAGTCAAGCCACAGGTTGCAAGCATTTTATAAAGATCAGTCTGCTGGTGAATTAATGATGAGAACAGTAATCCCTGATATCAATTCCACAGCTGAAACTTCTGCTACATGAAAACCACAGCTGCTCTTTGCACTCGTCTATATGTTATCGTATTTGTTTGCATAATATGCACATTAGCTGAAAGATGGCATCTTATACAAGCACATTGTTATTCAAGTGTATGCATATGTGGCAGTTTCGGTTTCACTGATCAAATAGCCTGCTTATATAAGATGACCATGGATGGAAACCACTACTGTGATTGAACACACAGCACTTTGAGTATTTGAGTATTGAAATTGGGTCAAGGAAGCCAAATGTATTTATAGCACTCGGCCTGTTATGTTGAGAGTACATGTAGGTTCAAGACTCAAACTGGGCAGTCACCGTGCAACGGCCTTTAAGAAAGTCCTTCCCACACAATTGTACAGTACTATAGATGTTCTATCATAATATGTGTGCACCTCAGCTGCAGTTGTAGTATATACTGTATTATTTGAGTAATAATTATGATATCAATTCAGCACCATGGACCATGGTCATAAATTGTGAATGTTTATTCAGAGTGACGGCCAATTGTTTCTTCTAAAGATAACAGAAATAGTGATGGGGTCACTATGAAACTAATGTTGTTATGCCTAACTAGATCTGGACAGTGATGATGAGTTTGAAAGACAATGTCCATGATCATTTCAACTCCATAGTCATATGTTTCTGCTAAGGAGTTGAACAATTGTTTGTCTCACATCGATGTTTGATCTAAGTCAAGTTTGACAAATTGAGTACCTGGTATTTAAACTTCAAACTTTGAGTTCTATATGCTCAGCTGTTGTTGGATACATATGCTTTTATGGGATACAGCATAGGCACGTGTTTGAAGTGCTCAATAATTATTAGTATTCAAGTGGTGTTGGTTTAGTAATCAAACACTCAGACTTGTGATTATTCACATATTTATTTGTTGTCAAAAGGTAAAAACAACCCAGCAAATGTGTGCATGGAATAGCAGTTAGTAATTCTAATGCATGCAACCTTTACAACATTTCTACTTCTAATATTATTATGCACCAGTGTCCAAGGCCGTTAATATAGTGCATTTTAGTACCTTTCAAAAGCACTGCTCACTTGACTATATGCTGATGAAAACTATTGTGTTTTAAGTGTACTTTGAAGATCTATTGTTAAGCAGAATTAAGTAGAACAGTAAGTATGCGCATTGTGAAACTGTTACAAAAGTAATGTCCAACGCAGGAGAAATTACGATTCAACATTACGGCACCTGTCAAAATATATACATCTGTAAAAATCTGTAGGAGATAGTCAGCAACAGGACAATCTTCTCTTTGGACTGAATGGGTCTTTGCTGGGTCATATAATTATATATACGGTACATGTACAGTATATGAGTTCTATCGAAATCAGTTTGACAATGCACACTGTTGTTGTATTCGGGCTTAACGACACTGTTTCATATCGAAGATGATTAGTGTCGGAGGCAGAGTACAACCTCACTCCACGTTTATATTGCGACCGAGCCACCCGCAGTAAAGATCCGTGAAATTAATCAATGCACACTGGAATTTAAGCCGAATTTATACTTACAACACAACAACCAACAAGCAGTCATCATTTCATCAGACAACTAACTGATATATGCCAATGCCATTCACCACGTTTTTACATGTCATAGCTTGGTCTTGTGCTTGCATATCAATTGCACAACCAGTTTCTGTTTGGCATTAGGAAGCAATAAATTTTGTCCTGTCTGTACGGAGAACTTCTGCAGTGCTGTGAATGTTTGGTTTTCGTGGTTTTTTCCAGATTCCTCGCGACGGCTGTTGAGTCTATTCAACTGCACCCCTCCTGCCATCGACCAGTTTCCACGAGATTACTTCAGTCACAGCCAGCGTCACCAGGGCGCGTTCGTCCTGCATGTCATTCTCGCTGCGTACATGTTTCTCGCTCTCGCGTTGGTCTGTGATGACTACTTTGTGCCTTCTTGTGAACGCTGTTGTCAGGGTGAGTTCAGAAAGTCTGACCAATTGACCAACTGACCATGTCACAGTCTGTTGTCAGCAGGAACTTCTCGTAGCTGACCACTATTTTATAGATTGATGGTCATTTTAGAAATAAGAATTCTGGATGCTGTGAAAATCGTAGCTTTGTAGACGGTAGATAATATGTTGGGTGTTGTCATGACTGGTTTACTACTGTGTTATTTAACATAGTAATGCATTTATGTAGCACCTTCAGTTCCGTCTCAAAGAGATCATAACAATGTGATTTATTTGGATCTCTAACTGCACCTTTCTCTGGCGACTGACTACCCACACCTCAGATTCACATTTCGGTATGATTTTGCACTTGTTTAAAATTTATTTAATGATAACGATAATACTAATGATAATAATAATAATAATTGGTGTCCATTGCCGTATCTGTAATGCCACAGAAATTCATCTCCGTGCTTGGATTGCATTTCAGATGGTTTTGTGGAATTTTCATTTTAGATGGTTTTTGGAGTTTTCATTTTAGATGGTTTTGCGGAGTTTTCATTTTAGATGGTTTTGTGGGGTTTTCATTTTAGATGGTTTTGTGGAGTTTGTTGTTCAAACTTTGCATTTCAGTTACATATATGTTATGTCTTATTACTTGGCATTATTATCTATTTCATGTTACTTCACATCACCCAGATCACATTGCTTAAGTGTTAGGCCTACACAATACCATGTCAAGTTCATGTATACTGATGATCAGCAAAAGCTACGATAAATTTGTGATTTGCATTTGGCTCTTTTTGCTTGCTGATACAACATTTGTTTCTGTAATGTGTTGAGTACTGTAGTTTTGCTTTCGTTTGTAGTCATGAAGCTACAGGAAGATGTGGCTGGTGCTACATTTGTGGCTGCTGGAAGTTCTGCACCAGAGTTGGCAACTGCAGTTATCGGAGTGTTCATCGCTAAAGTAAAGCTTCATTCTTTCTTTATACTGATAATAACAACAATTTATATGACGCCATAACACTGCCATACCGCTACACAAACAGTTAACTGCGGGATAAGCCTTAAGCAAACATTTAAATCTGTGATACAATAAGATGATGGCTTGGTGTGTGTGTAGAGTTTCCTACAGATGATTGATTGTTGGATCTTCCTTCGCCTGAGAACCTGCAGAGATCACAGCATCTAAATGTGAAGAAGCAATTTGTTTCTTCAGATCCCTTGATCTTATAGATATGTAGCTTAAAAATTAAACTATCCTCAGGTGTCTAAATAAATAGCCAGAGCCAACTCTTAGTCTTGCTGCTGTGTGTGAATAATATCACAAGGGAATATGGAAATGAATCGCTCGTTGAGACAGCACTGTAGTGATCGGTGTATAACTGTATATGTCATGTTGCTATAACTTGTTCTGTTGTGTGTTCTTGAATTGCCCTTATATCCTGCTGATTGTTTATTGTATTCTTGAGACTTCTACAATCTACAGCATCCAAAGCAGCAGAGTCATGTTAATCAAGCATATTATTTTTACGGTTGCTTAATCACAGCGAAATCGACTCGAAGGGATTAAGCATACAGACAAGAATCAGGCGGTTCAGGTGAATGGTGTTGAGCGTGGAAGCAGTAAGAGTGGTAAAGGGAAGAGGAGGAATCAGGGTTGGATTTGTGAAAGCAGAATTTACAGTTTTGAGTGAAGGCCTGTGGAGAGCTAGCAAGTGTTGAGGTTTTGTTGAGTTCGTAGTAGGATGTATTAGATATTTGATGTAATTGTGGTGGCAGTTTATTAAAGAGAAACATAACAGCTATAGTTATGGAGTGATTGCAAATAATAGTGGGGTGGGGGTGGGGGGGGGGTGAGAAGTGTTGAGATTGAAGAGGCAGAGCTAAAAATCCTGTCCATCAGAGATATCAGAAACAAGTCTATTGTTTGGGAAGGTGAATAGCGTTTCAGTTGTTTGATGCTTGGTGAAAGCAGACACTGGTGTTGGTTGAGAATTGAATTGGAAGTCAGATAATCATCATTAATTGGAGATTGGACTATGTGTAATTCAGTAAATTTGGGTAGCACCTTTGAGGTAGTTTTAAAGGATTTCTTTTTGTAGTGATGGTTTCTTGTGAAGAGGAGTGACTAAAGAGTATTTGAAAAAAGGGAAGTGGTTAAACGTTGGAAAGGTTGATTATTATGGTAATGATTGGAACAAGTATAGATGCACAGTCTTTCAATAAGGAGATAAGTATCAGATCAAGTTAATCAAAGGATAGACAGTTGCGTATCAGTATTACTGATTGCTATTGATAATCTTTCTAATTGTGTGACAAGCTTGCAGTTAATCAAAGGATAAGCATATGTCTATCAGTATTACTGATTGCTTTCGATAGTCTTTCTAAAGGTGTGACAAGCTTGCTGTAACTCTAACTGTGAATTTGACCACTTGAAAATCTTAGCTTACTTCAGATAAGCAGAGCAACGTTTTAAATTGAGAGTTCAGTAATTATAGCTTAAAGCAGATCTAGACATGTTTATCCATGTACGACGTTGTACGTACATACATACTTAGCCAGACACTTACAACTTAAAACAAGCCACACTGGTTCTCAGTTAGTTTTAGTGCACACTTGTGAGTCAAGTGTTGATGCCAAATGCCTTTGAAGTGCCTCACAAAGCGTTGTCTATGCTAGTCTAAGTGATGTTAAAGTGCATTGGAAACAAGAAGTCCTTCAGAGAAGCAGATAATTGCACTGTCATACATAGATTGTAATTGAATTTCTGTGTGTTTGTGGACATGTGTCAGTTTCGAATGGTTAGGTTGATGTATTTCAATGGAAGAATGACAATGCTAGATACAAATGTTCTACATGGTCAACATTAATACCGGTACTATGTAGAGTACCACAAGGATCAGTACTTGGGCCACACCTGTTCATGATAATTTTTATGAATGACATCGTATCTGACCATTTATAAAGCGCTTCTTGCAGCAAGAGCCTTTCAGAAGCGCTCCTAGTGCGTTCAACTCCGAGAAAAAAGGCAAGTTTTTAGACGAGAGAAAGATGAGGATACACTACCAGAGAGGATGGCAGAGCGAACTGATGGGGGGGGGGAACAAGAGGCAGATGAAAGGCGAACGAGAGACAGACGGAGAGACAGACGAGAGACAGACGAGAGACAGACGAAGAGACAAAGAGTATCTTTACAGTAGAAATCAGTCGGTTGTTGGAAGTTGCTGAATCTTAAGACTGCAGGAAATTAGAAATTTTAAGCTTGTCTTTGTAGATGAGATTATCTCTAGACTGTATCAAATGATGACATGTGGTTTCATGCTGGTTTCATCTTTCGGACAGAGACTGTTATTTTGGCTGGATATAATTAACAGTGCACTTGCATGTGTGCTTAGATTAGATGGAGAGAGAGAAGCAAACGATGAATTCAGTAAAAGAAGAAGACCACGATAGTGCAACAGATAGAACAGACAACAACATGAGAGCTAAGATAAAGCTATTGTTTGTCTCCGACTGAACATGAAAGAACAATTGGATTTGACATGAGACCAAAGAATCGAAGTCCTTCATTTGCACCTGTCGCCATTAAATGGCTGCTGTCAGGAGATGATGATGATGGCTATAAAGTCAAGGCTTTGGGATGGATATGCAGAAGCATCTAGTTTTTATAGCACCACAGTCTCAGACAGGTAAGCAGGCAGACAGGCAGGCAGACAGGCAGACAGGCAGGCAGACAGGCAAGCAGGCCATAGTGTGGAAAAGTCAATATGTGCGTAGCATCTGTTGTACCCAACGGTGTCAGGCGTTGCTGATAAAGTTGCGATAAAATGTCCGTCCTATCCTGCAGGGCATCAATGCGCAAGTCCCACTGCAGACCAATATAGTTTATATTCTGGGTGGTGATCGGTCATGCCGATTGCATGTGGCCTGGTTGGACTGCACCAACTGGCGGTTGTTTATCGAGGTCTCCTCTGAGAACCCTTTCCACTGGCTGTCAATAAACTAATAATTTTCAGACAGCATGATAAGCTGAAGCAGCTGATATGATCTCTTATTTGACAGAACTCTTGCAATACTTAGTTAAGTAAGTAAGTCAGAATGCTTTTTGATGTTGAAGGGCACAATGTTAGCCTGTTGGTATAAGTCAGGAAGTGAGAGCTCTGTGTGTTAAAGTATGACTAAACTGGTCTGGATTGGCCAATGGCCAGGTTTCCAAATGAAACACTATGGTGGTTTGAGTTGGTATTCAAAATTTGCTTAAGCCATGGCATTTGAATCTGCCATGGTGAAATAGAACTTCTGATGTGAAAATTTAACTAGTACCGTAATTGAAGTTCGTTAAGAATTGGAGCCTCATTTTGTCACACATTTAGAAGGATTATCGATTAATTACTTAATTGATGAAAAATTATGTAGAAGTAGAAATTGAAATGATTGGACTGCAGTTCGGTCTAAGCCAAATCATGCAAGCTTAGAGCACTTGAAAAATTGTCAAATTCTATGAAAAATTTAAGTGCAGTATTGTACAGTTATATTGTAAAGTTTGCAAATCAGTTTGATTTGTCTTGTCAGTTTGGATAGTATGAATCTCATTCAGTTTGATATATGTTTCAAGGATTCTTGATTCAATACTTTACTTTTTTCCATGAACCAAAAACATTTATATATGAAGAGCTAGTTGTTAGTGTTGTGAGGCGGAAATCTTTCCCGGAAAGTTTCATATCTTTCCGGAAACTTTCGGAAACTTTCCGACGTATCTTTCCGGAAACTTTCCGAAAAATTTCCGATATTTTTCCATCAATACAATATTACTAAATAACAATTTATATCCATAAATATGCTTAAACATCAATCACTGTAAGCTATATATTATTTAGTCATTGCTGATTTTTTCATTCAATAAACAACACTTATTGCTTACTGTTTAGTGTACACACCGACAATACATTTAAGAATTAATTGCACTCAGACTTCACTGTTATTATGTAGAAAAGTTTTATGATTTGATTGCCTAACTCTTCTTATTTTTTACTTTTGAAAATATGAAACAAAAACAGCAATTGATTCAGTACACTATAGACACCAAATGTTTTAATAAGTACTGCAACAGATTAATTCCTACGTACAATTATTTTATGCTTGAAATATGATGTTATTGACAATGCCATTGCAGTGTGAGACTAATCTATTTTCAAATCTGCTTTTCTTGGTAAGCAGCAAAGAATATGTTTTGGTTTAAATTTTCTATCTATGAGTTGTTGCCTTGAGTAAGCGGTGCACGGACTAAGGAAAAGCCTTTTTTATTATCTTATGTAACCTTATTTATTTTTTTACTGTCCATAATTATTTTCTTTAATTTATTACTTCTGAAATCCCTTACATTCTTTCCTTACTTTCAAGGATTCAGCTAATTTACATCACCATTTAACTGTTGCAATATAATCCTAAATAGCACAGTGAAAGAAATAATTGAGCAGGCTCAAAGCAGCTGCCAAAATGTCAAATTGTCAGATATTCTGAACTGCTAATGAAAGCACTTAATGGTCATTTTAATTCTTTAAGGTGAACATTTCCCACAGTGCCAATAAAAGGAACTTTAAAAACTCAAATTTTCATACGTTTTCTGATAGGGAAAATGTGACATTATGTGTTAGATGTATTTTTCGGTCTACGGAAAGTTTCTGGAAAGTTTCCGGAAACTTTCCGGAAACTTTCCGGGAAAATATCTTTCCGGAAAAGCTACATCACTACTAGTTGTATTGTAACGTATAACTTTTCAAGGAGTAGTGGCTAGTAAGTTGTAGAAAATCTTGTTATAGATGACTTTCCTAAATTGCTTATTTGACAAGGTAATTTGATCTGCTTGCTTATTATTAACAGCCACAGCTGAATGTGTATTTTTAGTGATTTGTCATGTGACATGTTATAGAAATGCAAACCATGTATCTGTTTGTGTTTATGCTACCACATTTGATAAAATAACAATTGATGTACTCACATGAATCAGTCATCTGTTGACCACATTAGGCTATCTGATATGGCTATCGGATATGGCTATCTGGTATGGCTATCTGATATGGCTATCTGATATGGCTTTATGATATGGCTATCTAATATGGCTGCTTATAACATGGTGTTTAAATAAGTGTCATATTTTTATCCTATTGGATAGATACATTAGAATCAAATTATTCTCAGGCAAGTGTCTTCACTGAAACAATGGAATTAGATATATATATAGAATTATATATGCTGCATAGATATCAGAAAAGCTAAATCAATGAATGAAATTTTATCTGGAAATATTTGTTTCTGTTGTGCTAGGATGACATTGGTCTCGGTGCAGTTGTTGGATCTGCAGTTTTCAACATAATGTTTGTTATCAGCCTTTGTGCCTTATTCGCAGGCGCGGTAAGTATGGATGACTGGCTATTTCTTTAAAAATGTCATGATCATGATGAGTTTGGTTAAAGACGTCTTTGACTGCAGATACTTTGTTGTGTAACGTAAGACTCTGAACATAATGTATTGCAAATGTTGTGTTTCACTTGTAATATTAATTTTATTGTTTATCTGTTAATTAGAAAGTCTGCTGTTCTTTCAGCGTGTTTTACGATATATCTGAAAAGCCAATGCAATTTATTTTTGCCCGGTTTACAAGTACAACATCTAGACCCATCTGTGATCAGGGTTGTTTCTTAAATGTGGCATTTGAATTTTTGCATTTGTGTGTGTTTGTGTTTGTGTGAACTTGGCCCAGCACATTTATGGTCATGAGTCCATTGAGCTACAAGAAAACATGATTTCGCTGATGCAGGAATTGTCTGTATGGCATATTGTGCATGCTAAGTGAGATTATTTGTTCCCGAAGCATAAGCATTCTTCTTCAAGGTGCCTTTAATTGAAGGCTTTCTCGTCAAGAAATTCGTCTCTGGCACTAGAGTGCATGTAGGAATTATGTGTGAGTATATTATAATGTTTAGAAACGAAGATTATTATCACGTGACTGATGTGTGTGTTGGTTTTGGTTTGGATATATATGTAGGTGGTTTATTTGAAGTGGTGGCCACTGGTGCGCGACTGTCTTTTCTACACATTCAGTATTATTGCCTTAGTGCTCGTTATTATGGACGAAGAAGTTCACTGGTAAGAGTCAACTAACCCATCATTGCTTATTTGCTTTACCAAAGTGCTTCTCTTTGAATGAAAAAGTAATTGTGACAAATTTCTATGCCTTTTTTATGTTGACCTTGTGACCTTGACCTTGCTTCTGTTGTGATGAATTGTTGAGTCAAGACCATTCATCACCACCGCCCATCTCAATGGGTTCTTTAAGTTCCCTGCATACAGACTGTGCAAAAGACCATATATAAAGTTATCTGCCATCATCCCTATGCAAACCAGCATCCACTTAGAACCTAGAGACCTCGACATACATTTGAATAATTGTACATAATTGGTCTATGTATTCCAGTGATTGAATCATTTGAGCAGTTACATGGAGCCAGCCAATGATAACTCACTCAAAGTGTTGCTGGTAGCTATCTCTATTGACTGATTCTACTGCTGAGTTCAAGTTGGGGTCACCATAAATTCACTTTTGGTCTGGCTGGTTAGGGTATGAGAGGCTGTGACAGGTGAAAAGGCAACACATTAAGTTATTGTAGAGAACTGGTCCAGTACCATAATCATGTTTGAGGTATTAATCTTGCATCAGTGATAAGTTCAATTGGTTGCAACATCTCTTACCTGATGCAGCACTTAAGACCAGCCTCAGGTCAACTTTGGTCACAGCTGTTATGCGTTCAGGCACTTCTGTGTACCACTGAATATAATTATGTACAAATATAGCTTTTCTACAGTAGTTTTGAGGTTAAGAAATATATTATCAAATCATTTGCATTGAACACTCTAAATTTGCAGTTCAAACAAACCGGTAAAATAAATTGAAATTTATTGAATTATTTTTTTATATATATTATGCAGTATCTCTTTCTATGTCACTATGTGTAATATATTTGTTTCCTTTGAATGGGATTACTATAGGATGAAGGCACTATCAAAATATAACAAGAGAGTTATAAAGTCTTCAATTTAGAAAAAGGCAATACTTTTGGCAGAACAGAATTTTTATCTATCCTTTATCAGCGTCTGCCCCTAGTGTTCTGTCTGGCATTTCTGTGGAGTCCCTTTTGCTCCCCAATGCCTCAGAGGCATTAGAACAATTGCCAGAAATGTTCTCATATTATTTCAGCTAAGTTGATTTCTCATGAGAAATAGCGTTGCACTCGTTCGCATGAGTGAAAAGCCGATGTGCTGGTCACGTGACACTTGCATTGCCTGCGTCTATGTAAATACGAATCTAGCATGGCCTGTGTATGATCAGCTCATTGCATGTATGTTAAATCTCGCAGATGTGTGCTGTAATTAAAAGTTAATTGGCTAAAGCATCTATAAAACATAATTTTTAAAAATCTTAGTTCACTAGTTATTTTTATTAAACATCATATGTGCTAGCTAAAACAATTTGTTGACTGTTATTGTTTACTGTTTAAATCTGAGAAACATATAGCTTTAATATAGTCAAATGCCATTGTGGACTATAGGATAATACAGAGTTATAAATAGGTTCCTGTGGATGCCACAGTTAGACATTTATTTTGCATTCAGCCATACCTAGATACATTTCGCCGAGACCCCTCTCCCACCATACACACCTGTGCACAAAATCACGTAAGTCCTCTCACCTCCTCCTCTCATTGCATATGTGATAAAAAATTATATGGACCGACCCAAAGGGTCAACCACGAATCAAGCTGGTTTAACGACCCTTCTGTTTTTTACTTTTCACTCGTGAACAGTAGTTGGAAAGTGTCAACTCTTTGATATTTTTGAGATCAATAAACAAGTTGAAGTTGAAGTAAACCTCTGTTTTGTCACCAGTGTCATAAACGACTCAACTACTCAATCAATCAGACCTGTTTGCTTATAAACCACATTCATCTCTTATGTTACTTGTACTACTGGTATATCATCCACATTTCCTGCTCAATCCTGCATCATAGATAGATGAAAAACTCATGTGCTGTGTTGCCAGGAAGCTGCAGTAAGTTGAGTCTTTTTGCTTAGGAATTCTCAGCAAAGCGTAACTTCTACGAGCTGTTTACGCTCTTAAAAAATTTGTGACCCAAATGTTCCATGTTGACATGGAGATGTCTGTGGGCTTTTCAAACTGTAGACTGACTTATTTTTCTCCTTTTCCCATATTTTGCTCCTTGTACCTGTACTCTGTACCTGCTCTGCAGTTATACATCATCTGACTTACTTCTTTTTTCAAGGTTTTTATTTTGTTTCTGTTGTTCACTTTCCATGTCTGTCTATCTCTCTCTGTCTCTGTACTATTCACTTTTTTTCTTATCGGTTTATGTATGCAGACAATCAATGTTCGATATGTCATTCAGGTCTGTGATTGCTAAGACTTTAAAAATTGCATTGATTGTGTGTGCACTGTGCAATGAAATGTTGCAAAATGTCAGTCCTTTGTGGGGAACTGTAGACAGTGTAGAGTGTATTGAACTGGCTGCCTCCGTCCATTCATACACCAGCAACAATTAAAGGTAACAACAGGGTTGATCTAAGTCTGCTTCATCTCAGTAAGAACCTGCACTTACATAAATTAGTGTTGGCCTATTCATTATCATTGACAATATTATTGCAGGTTCATTCTTGCATGGGGGATCCAATATACCAAGTGGACATACTACTCAAACACATCTCAAACCTGTTGTATTCAGACTTACTGGTGGCATTTAAGTCATAAATGCAATAAATAAAATATCGATGAGTTAATAGATTTGCATGCAGTTATGGACATAAGTTTGCTTGTAAAGGGACGTTTCACCAAACTATAGCGTGGATTTGTTTGTTGCAGGTACGAAGCGCTGACGTTTCTCATCATGTATTCCCTTTACATCGTCCTAATGTACTTCAACCGCAGCATCGAAGCATGGATTGTGCCAAAGTTTCCGAATCTTGGCAATGATCAGCAAACGCAGCAACTTGCCTCGCTGGCCACTGAGGAAGATATAACGTCTCATGATGATGAGGAGGAAGAATGGGATGCTGCAGGTATGCAACTGATGGTGATGCTGATCATGCAGGTGGTTGTGGCATCGGTTACTAAATCTGAGTGTCACATCAAGGATGTTCTAGATAGAACAGTTACAATTGTAAGCTCGGTCTGGCATTGTGAAACTGACTGCGTTGCGGTTGATTCCTCTTCTCTTTGCTCTCTGCCAAACTTTCAGTGGGTTTTTTAATTCTTGTGTGTCCGCTGAATTGACATGTAGTTGATATGTAGTTGATATGTAGTTGACATGTAGTTGACATGTAGTTGACATGTAGTTGACATGTAGTTGACATGTAGTTGACATGTAGTTGACATGTAGTTGACATGTAGTTGACATGTAGTTGTTAAACCACGTGAAGTGCAACTAAAGGATTTTGAGGTTCTTAGAAGGCAATGCATAAGTAAAGTCGTTTGACTACTGCGTTTGCACTTCTGCAAACATGGATAATGCATAGGTTGTATCTGTAAAAATATGAACAGCTTAGCATTAATAATAATGGCAAGTAAGAGATTAATATGCCAGTCATCAGACTTGAATCAGAGGCATTTTGCTATATAGGCGCATCATATAAGCCTATGCAGTTGCGGAATATGACAATATGTTAGAAAGCAATGTCAACATTTTTGATCAACCACGAATTGTCTTGTGACAAAATGTTCCTGCAAAGTAAGCATAAGCAAGCAGTTACATGTTAGATCATTTCCTCATCTGTTGCTTCTCTGTGCGTCATTATTGATCGAAAAGAACGTCGTCTCTTCATGTATTGCTAAGGAAATATTATTATTGATATCGATTGTCACATGTGGAAATTAGTCAGATAAAAGCAAATGTTGATGGACTGTATAATAATAATAATAATAATAATAATAATAATAATAATAATAATAATAATAATAATAATAATAATAATAATAGCAATAACAATAACAATAACAATAATAATAATAATAATAATCGAGTGAATGTGAATATGTAGAAATGCGAATGTTTCAGTGAGTGGAAGTAATAATTGTCAGGAGAGGGAGCTGCTGCTAACGACATCTGGTGGGGCTGATGGAACAACAACACAGTTCAACAACAACAATCAGCCAAACGACAACAACAGCTCCGAGAAAGCTGGTCAGTAACACTCAGAGACACACGTCGAAACACACCACACCAACACACACGCACACAACACACACACGAGCGCACACGCACATGCAATTATGATGTCTGTCAGTCACTTCTTCAATCACTTGTTCATTCATTCATTCAGAGCATTTAAATAGCGCCCCTTCAAGGAACTACTCGGAGGCGCAACAGCCTCTAATGAATCAGTCGCTTGTTTGCTCTTGCAATGATTCGGCCAATCATGATCAGCTGTATGGCATTGGATGGCACTGAGTATGCAGAGCTATTGTACATTGTATGTCGTCTGTACATGCACTGCGTGGGTAAAGTCGACCATATGACAGTTCTGTGTTTAATTTCTTATCAGACTTGATTCTAGTTTTGCTAATATTGTGTTACTGGGTTTTTTGCCAGTCTGTCAGTCGGTTGTTTTGTGTCCCTGCGTTGATGACGCTTTGTGTTTCCTTGAATTGTCTTCTCTTGTCTTGTCTTGTCTTGTCTTGTCTTGTGTCGCTTAGTTGGTACTTGTAGCGAATGTTGTGTTTTTTAGTGAGTTTTCACTTTGGTTTGTCAGCTCTTGAGACTAACATAGATCTCCCTGGAATTATAGCACACTAGTCACCCCAGACGTCTCCACACGGTTCAACCCCCAAAAACCGTCCGACCGTCCTCTTTAAGGTCCACTTGAGAAGTCCCAGGGTCCATCCGCCGTTGGCCGGCCCCAATGCCGATTGGTCGCCGATTGGTCGAAGGGTGCTGCTACCCTCCGACGCCTGGCCAATCGTTGTCGTCGTAGGCCTCTCCTAGACCCGCCCGTGAAAAGCACTGTCTCCATGAGCCGGGTAGCGCTGGATATGGGGTCTGGTTTACGGGGGTGGCCCAGGGTGTCAGATACCACAGGGGAGTCCTCCCCTGGGTCGAAGGGGAGTCCTCCCCTGGGTCGAAGGGGAGTCCTCCCCTGGGTCTAAGGGCCGAGTGGAGGCCGACGATGGGCGTCAGATGACAAAGGCCAGCTGCTCCATTAGTCCGGGTGTAATGAGATCTTGATGTGCTCCGGTCCGTCTGATCATTTCCTTGTCGGTTTGACGCCCCTCGCTGGGCTTCAATCGCCAGTTCGTTGATTTATTAGAGGCCCGATCGAGGGCGCCCCGCTGTGAAGTCCGACCGGCGCTGACTGAGCCGAGTTCTTATCGGCATGTCAGTTGTCATCTGCCCCAACGGTTTGCCGACCCTCCACCCGCTGCATTCCCGAGGCTTCTACAGCGCCGCTCCTATAGCACCGTAGTTCAGACAGCTCTGTCAGAGGCGGATCGTCGCGAATCACATTCGGAAGAGCTCCACCGTGACAATATGTTTTAAGGCACTAATTCAGTCACAATATAAGCCAAAAGCTTTATTGAACTCATATAGCTTGTGCATTATACCGGTATATATTATATATGTACAAGTGTACATATATATACCAGTACATATATATATATATAAATATATATATATATATATATATATATATATATATATATATGCATGCAGATCGTAAAACATACAAAAGGCTGAGTACAGTGGAGTCACTCCAGTTGATTGTTTTGTACATGACTGATGTCGTTTGAATCATTAACTGCTATGGAACTGCATGGATCCAGCCATAGGCCTATGCACTGCATCCTTCTGACATGCTTTTGTGACTTTGACACAGGCCATTGCAGCGCAAGTATTGAGTTGGTTGTCCACAAATAGGCTGCGGCTGATCTCATAGCCAAGCAGTAGAGGCCTATCTATGGATTGGGGGAAGGAGGTTGGGGGGGGTTACATGTCAGGTGCAGTCAACAGTTGATGAGGAATCGATTACAATGCAATTCACAGACTGGAATCATTGTCTGCAGCCTTGTTGTCCTTCTGGATGGAGACAAGTCAATGGCAGACCATGTGAATCGGTTATAATGCAGACCCATCATCCACTGATCCACCTACCAGTTGCGCAATGTAACCACCGGTTGTTTAATAGGTGTAGTCTGTCATTTAGAGCTGTGCAGTCATTCAGTCGTTCATCATGATGGATCTGGATTCTTGCAATAATTCTATCCTTGCTTAGTCGGCAAAAGGCCCAGTTGCATGAGGTTAGGTCCACCTGTAACAATGCTGCCTGAGCCAGAGTAATCACAATGAAATACTTAATATAATATAATTATAATTCATTCATTCATTCATTCATTCATTTCGTGAATTTATATAGCGCTTCTTCAAGAAACATACTCAGAGGCGTTATATGTAATTATATGTAAGAAACACTACCCTGGGCTGCATTGCACTTGCAGAACACTTTGTTAGGTACTTAAATGTGCTGTGTTTAGTGTCTTGATATATGCATATGGGCTGGATAGAATGGGCTGTTTACTGTGTTTAGCTCAGATGTAGTCATTCTGGTCGGCACTATTTTCCTACTCTGTCAATTTGTGACGTTTTTTTCTGTGATTGTCTACCGAAATTATATGTGTATTTGTTTTTTGTTTTTTTTTAAATATATATTTTGCAAGTTATTTGAGGACACAACTTTGTAAGTTAGTGAGCTGCACTGCTCTTGAGCTACTCTTTATAGAGAACTTGTCCCGTTCTTTGTTGATTCACGTTAGACGAATACATTTCTTGCTAACATTGTCAGTTGCAATGATTCATTGAAGTCATTGCAACATCTTGAAGTTTCAAGCATTGCTATGCGCAGCAACACTTGGTTTAACTTGAATTTCTGTTATAAAATTTTGATAAGGACATGATAAATTAACTGTGGTGACTATAATGGCACTATAGAATTTCAAAGACTAGTTTTAAATGTGTGCAGAGTTACAGATAAACGAATCATAAAAAGATACACATGCGTGTACTCAGGCGTACAACTGTTTTGCCAGAACTTTGCTAGGTTTTCATAATTAATTTTTCGCTTGTTTTAAGGAAATTGTAAAATGCTGATTTTATTGCAGATTTTTCCAGACTAGAAATTGCCGAAGGTAAATTATGAGTTGGAACTCAAGCTACAAGATTCATTTCTGAGTGTACTGAATATTATAATATATACATGATATGCATTAAAGAATATTGATTCATATGTTTGAAATGTAGATTTGTAGCTCTGGCCTCTTGTGGCAGCTGTTGTCAGCTTGGCTGAGATGGCAGCTAAGATAATTAGGCTGGCAGAGCAGTAAAAGACACAAAAGTGCCAGAATTTATCTTCGTTATGTCTGCTGATAAGTGTGAGGAGTGGAGACATGAGCGGCTTATAGGTTGCTCACCTGCTCCAGGTATGTACTGCTCTCTGCAGCGCTTGAAGTTAGCTAGAGCTCTTCCGACAGCTGTGCACAGCTGATGCAGTCAGCTACGTTTCTCATGTGTTAAATCGACGTTATTGGGAAACCATCGTGTAATAAATGGGTCATGTGTAAAGGTGTCTTGAACATGCACAGTTCTTGTATTGGTATTTGCATGTATATCTGGTCATAAATATGCATGAGAAAGAAGAACTTTTCACAAGTCATGGAATTAAGAGATGTTGCTTTGTCAGCCGATTTAGGATTTTCATTTATACAATCTTAATTGATTGTTTTGTTCAGTTTGATTGTTTTTTGTGTCATCAGGGAATGCTGAAGATGATGCCACAGTGCCTTGGGTTTGGCATGTTCCAAAGTCGTGGTGTCGCTTCTTTCTGTGGCTCCTGTCGCTGCCTCTCATCGCCATCATGTTTCTTACGGTGCCTGACTGTCGCCAGACACGCTGGAAGAGCTGGTTCCTTCTCACGTTTGCCATGTCCATCGTTTGGATCGGACTCTATTCTTACGTCATGGTCTGGATGATAACCGTCGTCGGTTCGTTGTGTTATTCTCTCTCTCTATATCTCTTACTCTGTCTGTCTGTCTGTCTGTCTGTCTGTCTGTCTGTCTGACTGTCTGTCTGACTATGAATGTCTATCTGTCTGTATGTAGATCTGTCTGTATGTCTGACTGTCTAACTATGTCTGTCTGTGTGTCTGTCTGCCTACCGGTATGTATGTATGTATGTCTGCCTGTTTCTGTTTGTCTGACTCTGTATGTGTCTGTCTGTCTGTCTGTCTGTCTGACTGACTATGTATGTATACATGTGTCTGTCTGTCTGTCTGTCTGTCTGCCTGCCTGCCTGCCTGTCTGTCTGTCTGTCTGTCTGTCTGTCTGTCTGTCTGTCTGTCTGTCTGTCTGTCTGTCTGTCTGTCTGTCTGTCTGTGCATCGGTCTCTATGACTATAATGCAATCACCATAAACATTATAGGATTTTTTTCTGTAAAAGAAATGAATCTCATAAAAAATTAATTACATGAACTTCTGTTACTGTGTAGAAGAGCAGGTAGGATTGAATGTGGGATTCCAAATGATTTGATTAGAATTCCATTGATTTGTGTATGATGCATTGGGGATCATTCATTCATTGGACAGAGCTGTTAATATTTTGTTGTCGATGTTGCAATGTTAGGTCATACTTGGCATATACCGGATTCTGTGATGGGTTTGACATTCATTGCTGCTGGGTCCAGTGTACCAGATGCCATTGCTAGTCTTCTGGTTGTCAGAGATGGTGAGACTAGCTTTCTACTTTTACTATGTATCATGTATGTATCTGGCTATTTGTAGAGTGCCTTTTAAAATGTTGACTGTGGGACCAATTATAGGCCAGGCATGACTAATATAGGCCAAAATACAAAAAAAGTTTTTGATTTTTTACATTCTTTTTTGCCAGCAGTAACTCAAATTTGTCACATGGTATTGCGTTGTTGAAAACTGGTATGGTAAAAACAGTATATGTTGACCAGTAAGTAGTCTTCAAACAGGAGCTTCTTGACAAGGCCCATCATCACCATCATTCCTGGAATTTCTGCATTTCTGTGTGGATTGTAGGTTGGCCTACCAATGTTTGGGCCCTTCTTTTCTGTGTCGGAGTTGCCCTGCAAGAAACCATTCAGCAAATCTGTTGGTCTAAGACTCCAAGTCAAGGGCAACGACCTCGTGATTAATGAAGTGTTTTTTTAAAAAGACCAAGGGTAAACTGTCCATGGTCATAGTCACACTATGCCTGGCTTTTCAGTGAAAGTAAAACCCAGATTTAGATTATGATTTTTATCCACTGGTTTCCAAAATCTTGTAGTGCATGAACTGTGGCTGTAGAAGCTGCTGGTGCAGCAGATAGATGGCCAAGTTCACTTACACGTGACTCATCCACATCAGTGCCAACGGGAGCTGATATTGGATCATACAATTCAGTCGTATGTCTATCATCACTCATCTTTAATATTAGGCATACTCTTCTGATTCTAATCATCGTCACTATCATCAAAAGATCCATCGTCCGACTCGTACAACATTTGCATTGCTTCTTGTAAGCTTTTCTTATTCAAGCAATTCATACTGATATAATATGTATTAATTTTTACCAAAAGATGCAAGGAACAAGATGAGTGACACAACAATAGCAGACGCTTCATGTGTTCGGTTATTATTCATTAGACAGTGCAAAAAATAATTCTACATACATTCAGTAGGTGGCAGAAGATGTCCACTATTACTAATAGGTGGCAAGAAATATTACCCAGAACTGCCTCTGAGCGGCCAATACCTAAGGGACAGTCCATAGTGTATCAACGTACCCGTTTTGGGACGTGTTAACTCGTTACTGGCGGCCAACGTGTTAACCCCTCTGGGGTGCTTAATAATTAATGCTCAATGCTTCCAAGGTTAGTGTGCAAAAGACTTCTTCACATGGTCAAAGTTTAAAGGTTTCTACTGCCTTGCTCTGAGCTTTTTTAGGGTGAAAGGTATCTCATTCTTGCCAAATCTTTGCTTGAAATGTAGCAATGATGGCCCATTCATTGTTATTACAATGCTACCTCATTACTTATGCCTGAACTGCTCATTTCTCTAGTATCAGAGCATATCATATAAAGGTGCTGTATAAATGTTCAGTAAATACATTCATACGTGCATAATACATACATAGACGTAAATACATATATTATGCCAGATGAGGACTCAAAGGTTTCTTTGTTCAAGTAGATTTTACATTGAGCAAAGCATTTATTCATATTTCTATTTGATGACGAAGCATTTTAATATGTTATGTTCCATGCGGTAGGATATGGTGATATGGCCATTTCGAATGCAGTTGGAAGCAATGTCTTTGATATCCTGCTCTGTCTCGGCCTGCCTTGGTTCCTTCAGACCACACTAGTCGACAGGTCCGGACCGATTCAGGTCTACAGTGCAGGTAGGAAACGGTGATACAATAGGTTGAGTTGGACTCTCGTCTAGATATAGTTTCTTTTGACCTTTGCTGCCAATCCCTTCTGTTGTCTATTCAGCTGTTAAGTACATGCTCAGGGAATTTCTCTGCGCCAGAGACTTTCTAGAAGCTTTTGTGCTCTTGAATGTTATTTTTTAAATGCTGCACTAATTTTTAACTTTCTCTTTTCGACACATTTTGAGATGATTTTTCTTCTGATTTAGTCAGTATGAATTGCTGCCAAAAGAAGCAATGACACTACTAAGCAAGCGCCTATGACCTTGAGGAGGACTCTGGAGCCAATCGTTGTGTAGATGATGATGATGATGACGATGATGATGATGATGACGACGACGACGACGACGATGATGATGATGATGATGATGATGATGATGACGATGATTATGTTGTCGTTTGTTGTAGGACTGACGTACTCATCGTTGACGTTGCTCTCGACGGTCGTTTTGCTTCTTGTCTTGACACATATCAACAGATGGCGCCTCACGAAACCGTACGGCGTCGTTCTGCTCGTTATCTACGTTCTCTTCAACATTCTTTCGTCTCTCTACGAACTCAACTTCTTTGGATTTGTCCATCCTGACGACTGTCCATCCGATTACTAATCGTTAATCATCGTTAATCATTGTCTCAACGATTCGGTTTTTGGTTTTAGTGCGAGGAAGTTAAATCTCTGGAGTTCAGATCTATTGCGATGCTTCTTCGGATGATGATGATCTGAGGATAATTGTGTGGGTTATTGCTAGGACAGAGGTGTATGGTGGAACTCTGATGAGAATCGTTGCATTTGTTGAATGTCTTCCGTTAGACGTAGAGTGACCTTTCAGAGGTACTCTAAGTACTGTTTTTACCGTTAATCATGGTATCATGTAATTCTGGTCAAACAGTGTGACATGACTGCGTGTTTTGGCAACTGGTGCAGATTCTGACCTTTCTTTTGCCGCATGCTGCTTTATTTGGGGTGCGCTGTTATGTTGCCTTAATCAAACGGAAACGCTGTTGCATCCGTTGTCTGAATCTCGGTGCATTTTGTTGTGTGGCTGTGCAATCGGTGTCTGGCTGTCTGCTCTTGTCAGACCTCTGCCTCTGTTTAAACTTCTTCAAACCCCCATTGACCATTGTTTTGCTGGTCACTGACATTGTCTTACTTTGCTCTTAGTCTATCATGCAAGCTCTGTTTCTGGAGGGGGTAGGGTGATGGTTGAAATAATACGCTGTAGGCATGAGGAACAAAAAAGATGCAGGTTCAATACCCGCTAGCACTGTGAGGTTGACTTGATCTTCAAGTCCTTAGGGGCTAATGGTAGTGTGAGCGGCAGTAGGATGGATTGGTGCAATAGGCTGCCATGTATTGTTATATTAATATCAACTCATGTTTAACTTTTATCATGTTTTAAAAGGGGTTAAATCGATTGGCAGTATTTTGCCGATTTCGGATGTTTGGCGTGCTTTTTGTCAACTCTGGATTCTATTCATTGCCAATATTTATTTTATTTGGTTATAAAGTAGTAATTTTTTGTGAATTTATGTGTCTATTAACGCTGTATGTTTTAAAAACCATCAACTGTCTGTCTGCCATTTTTGTTGATGAATCGACTCATCACTTTAATATTTTTGCACAGATTTTCAATTGTGAAGTATTAACGATTACTGTCAACACAGGTTACCATACTATTTTTTCTTAATTGAAACTGGAATTATTTTAAATATTTCTTCTTTGGTAGTTTGTATTGGTAGACCAGGGATGTGCCAATTCTGATTAATTGGTCTAAAGCAAAATTTGGTGAAAAGTGATTTATGGAGTAAGATTCCGTCAATCCGTAGTAAATGCTATTTAGTGTATTCATACGGCTGTTTGTGAGTTTGAGGGTCTCTTCCAGCTTAAGGTTTGTCTGCTGGGTGATTACAAGGACTGCTGGCATTTGTTGGTTGATAAAATTTGCAATGTTTACTTGGAGTCCAAGAAACAGACAAACCCTCCTCCACTTTCTGACTTATATCCTAATGCCATGACTGAACATTAGCACCAAAGGACTTTGCAGTTGTTCACATCTGAATGTGCTCGCTGCCTTTGAAGGTGCTTAGATCTGTTCAAGTGGGGTTATTTTTTTCCACATTGGTTGATCAGCAACACTCTGAAAATGTTGGAATTGTCAGTTTGAGATTCATCAAAAAATGCACTGAGAATTTCCATTTAGTATTTAATGTTTAAGTTGGTTTTATGCGTTATTGTTTATTCTTATCTGAGGGCATTGTTTGTGACAAGAATTGCCAGAGATTTCTACGAACTTTACAGCGTGCAATCGTTATTTCATGTTGGCCTCACTTTGCCTTGAGATTTATGATGTTGCACACATTTTCCCAGATGCTGTTGAGCTGGGCTTTCTTTCCTTTGCTTCAAACTCACCCCTATTTTACCCGCACAATTTGAAAGTTTTTTGTTATAGCTCTGTCTGTGTGTTTTTCCGTACGAGCTGAAGCTAACTTTTGTTGCATTTAAGGGCCAAGTGCAATAGAAAAAACAGCTTGTTGATCATGCACTTTTTATACTTTAAGAGAGCTAAACTACCTATGACTATGCACTCTAATCTAATCTAATCTAATGTTCATATTAGATTAGATTTAGATTAGAGATTAGATGAGACTATGCACTCACAAATAAGCTGGTGCCCTGTGGTTTTCTCTTGAGTGGCACTTAGGAAATTTGGAGATTATGATCATGTCTTTGGATGGTTTTCAGTATTTAAAAGCCTAAGAAATTAGTCAATTTTTTAGTCTGTAAATTGTTTATTTGAATGATTTTGTGATAATAATGTATGAAAGAAATTGGTGTATATTTACAGTTTGAAATATATTTAAACTTTGGTTCAGATTTAGGATGCAAGCTTTCAACTTCTTAGTATTTTCTTCGCAAGGCTCAAAGTTAAAAGTATCAACTCCTGTTTTGACTTTGCTATTTGGTTGGTAATAATTGCTGGAAGAAGATTGAGGGAAGAACTTAATTAGTTAAAGGAACTGGTACAGTATGAATGAAAAACAGATTTACCAGAGGAAAATTATGCCAGATATGAAGTGTTCACTTTTAAGCTGGAACTCAGAATTTGTTAGTGTGGTTTGCCTGGCGTTCGAATCCATGGAGTATTTTATTTAGTCGAAGTGTATGAACTGCATACTTTAAAGGATTTTTCTGTGTTAAGATATACAGCTAACCTGTACATGGATGCACAATGTAGTTATATGGCTGTGTCCATAGTATCTTCTGCGAACATGTCAAAGGCAGTACAGATGTGTAGCCGATGTACAGATGTGTATGAAATTTATGTAGGAGTGTAATAGTGTATTTAACATAGCACATTCCAAGTACCTAGCAAAAGTACTCCACAAATGGCTGTGTTGACTATTAATATAAACAATGTTAAACATGTATGTTTAAGACTTTTGAGAATGTCTGCTGCTCAGAGCCGAATGCAGCGGTACGCAATGGAAGAAAGTACCAGGATAATGTACAATTGTAGTACAAAGCATAAGATGTCATAACAGGATGAAGGACTGAAGGTGGTAAATAGATACTCAAAGTTGCAAAATTTACCTAAGAAAATAATTATCAACAATCATCATATCACCAGGTTGTCCACCTATTAAATACTTTGGACGCTTTGGAAATTGATGTTAGAAATTTTGCGTGTAGTTGGCCCCTTTTGTTTTGAACAGCTGCTGACGTTGGTAGTGTGTGATAGTCTTCTGTCTTTCTCTGTAGAGATCTTTTGCATTGTATAGATGTATGTGGCTATTTATTTTTGTCTGCTTTAAATCATTGAATTTTGTCGGTGAAACTGCAATTTCCATAATGGGTTGTAATTGTGTGCTATGAATCTGTAAATATATTATGTGTTGGCTGCTGATTGGACTTGTTGCTTGCTCTTGGTTTTTGCATGTCTATGCGATAATAAACAATGCTCTTTAACGTAACAATTTCATTGTCTTAACGGTGTTCCACCCTTTTGTGTTTTCACCCTTTCATGCCACATCTGAAAAGCCTTATTATGTTTTACACTGACATTTTGAGAGAAAAATATTTTGTTTTCTTGGAAATATGTCGGGATTTTCATGTATATTGAACCATTACATTTTTTTGGGGTGTAATTTAATAGAAATTAAGAGCTTACCGTTTTACCAATGTGCAGGTTTGAAGTTGTATACTGGTAGGTATTGGTGGCAAAAATAAATGCTTGGCAGGATTGGATTATCTTGCAGGATAAGTCTTTTACTGGTTGTATTAAATTTAAATTTTTTTTAAACATTTAGAAATAACTCATTTTAATTTGTACAGGGTTCACATGCACAACTACCAGCATCTCATAATCTTTTCACTTGCCTGTTTTTTGGCTTTCTGTTATACTGATATTGCTGACATAGAGCATTTCTATGTAAGGGCAGGGCTGAAAGTGGTTTGGAAAAGTTGCCAGGTCTCACTTTGGCGGACGAGCACGCCTTTGGCCCATAAATTTTTCTGACGACGTTTTTCCTATAGTCATTTGCCCAAAATTACCGAAAATCCTACCAGTTGTACCTACTTTTGGCACCTGACGGCCTGTTTTGTGACCCGGCTGAGACCCGGCAACAGCAGGTCTCGAAAATCGATGCCGGGTCTCAGACCCGGACCGACCCTGTTCACTTTCAGCCCTGTGTAAGGGAAAGCTATATCGTATTCTGACACAATTGCTGTGTTTTGCGGTAGTGGTAATACATCATCTAAAGGTGTTTTTTATATGTTGATTTTACAATTTCTTGTATTTTGAGTCTCAAGATTCGAAATATTTTCATTGTGTTTCATTTCCAGCTGGTTTTAGGAATCTGAGTATAGCATTTCATTTTATCAGAGTATGTATGTATGTATTGTCGAATTTAAAGTTTAGTTTTTAATGGGAGGTTTGTGTTGAAAGTAAATGAACGTTTCTTTTTTCTCCTTTGTCATGTTGAGCACTTGTTATGTTCTGTTAATTTTGGTGCAAGATTGGGTAGAGGGATGATGACTGATGACTGATGCCTGCATTGCAACTGCTCAATTATTATTATGTTGTGTTAAGTTTAATCTTGGATGCGATGCTATTTTCGACAATTTATTGTGAGAAGGCTATTTATACGATATATCAGGGTTGCTTCACGTCTGCTGCATTTTTTCTTATTCCATTCCAGTTGCTCATTCCTCAGAACTTATATATAATTTCCCATTGCACTGCATGTGGCTACTTTCGTAGGCAATTGCCTAAAACTATTTTTATTTATTAAGCTAAACACGTTGGAGAGTATCGCCTAATGAGCAGAATGCCAAGCAAGTCTCATTTTGTGACAGTTTAATTCACTGAATTTACTTGTCGCTGGGCACTTCTATCTCTTGCACAATGCTTCCAGTAATTTTGCCCGTTACTTGTTCATTGGTCTTGTTTGGTGTCCGTATGAAAATTATATAATTTTTTAAAATCAAATAACCCATTATATATTCCATTTGCTTCAGCATCTTGCTTAGTTTAGCGGTGAATTTAATTTTCATGACAGTAGAATTCACACTTTTCTGGTTTTAGAGAAAACGGTGTTATTTTAATGGTTGGTGAAACAACTCATCATGTATAATCTAAGAGTTTTATAAATTAACTATGAAATCTAGGTGCTTTGTTTTATAGCTGTTTACATTCTCTCTTCTGGCTGGCAGAGGTAGCTCGAGATTACCAAGATTGCAATCACACATTTAATTTATATACTGCCATGTTATGAATTATCATGCATAGAGTGACATCTGGCATGTAAACAAACATTTGCTAGATGTAAGTTTGACATGATCAGAGAAAAAAGCAGTACTGGAATCTTTTGGGAAAAGAAGAACTTTACCTACATTATTCAGCCTGCAAGCAAAATTAGTTAGCTTTGAAACCATTTAATAACTTTCAGTTTCAAACAGAAAGTGCAAAACATGACATAATATGTTGTATGATTTCATTTTGAATTTCTCAGCATAATGAATTGTAATTGTAAACTCGGAACTTCTACATCGCCCACAAAAGCGTTGTGGGAACCAGCCTATCCACAAGCATTCAATCAAACAAAATCAACAAGATCCGGAGAGACAGGCAGGGAGGCAGTTAGTCAGATGAATATCGTGGATGGTGTTTACAGTTGAAACAGCATGTGAGGTGGGGTGGGGGGGGGGGGAAAGTGAAAGTCTCAGGATAGGATCTGTGAAAAAGCAGTGTGAATATTATTACTTACTAGCTACTAGTATTTTTGGCTAGAAAGAAATACGAAAGACATTGTCTACCATTAAAGAAGAGAAAGAGGACATAAAAATAAAACATGATGTTCACAGTTGAAACTCTGTATTTCTACTTCGGAGCATTAACAATGATTACAGCTGCAGATTGATTGGTCCTGTTTTGTTGATATATTGTGTGTAGGCACATTTTATTTTGTAACATCAGACATAATTTACCGAAGATCGTTACAGATAATGAGAACTATTTCAAAGTTATAATGTAATTGCATTATTAATGTTTGCTTCAAAAGCTATATCTACAATGCAATCAAATCAAGGCATGAGTAACATGATTAATGCATCACATATTATGAGTAATATGAGAAAATCATGAAAATTACCATGAATCAATTGAAAAACAACATTGTGGTCTAGACAGTCACACAAGAATGTCATGCTCTAAATTCTTCTATTTGTAATGTAAAACTTGCACCAACAAGATTTCAATTAATGATGAACAATGACAAATGTTTGTCAAAGAGTTTCAATAATGCACAAAGTGGCAAATGTTAGACTTCATGAATATAATTTTCGTTGGAAAATATGAGACAATGCAATTAAAAATAAAAGTATATATATTCTAATTTAATCCTTCTGCAATTGCACTTTTGATTTCTCGTCTAACATTTTGATTATGCAAGGCACAATACATACTAGAATAGCTTTTTACACGACTTTAAACATTTGTATAAACATCTACAAGTTTGAACAAAACTAAGTTAAATATGGTCCAAATCACGATGGAAAGGCATCCATCCATAACATCTGTTTTTGCAACACTTTGGCAACCTTGGAATGATCATATACCAATGAATGGTGAAAACAATATAAAAAAACATGATTCAAAATATTTTTATGCCAACTGACGAAACCCCCCTTCATTTTTGCCATAGTTTAGTCACTTTATTGCTGCAAATTAGGCAATTGAACTAATCTACTTTAATAAATCTACTATAATAATATGATAAAGGCACTGAGTTAAGAACGTCAATCTTCCATCAAATATAATCCTTTCTAACAACTCTGATCACAAGTATTAATGCCATCCATTCAGAGGATGAAAAAATGCAGAATTGATAATCATAACCTTAAATATTACAAAGTAATAAAGTACTGTTCTAAAATTAAGTGCAGGGCGGCACCAGCACATTCAATAGAGATGCGTCATGTCACAAGGTTGTCTAGAAATGACAAATGAACATTTGAGTTGAGTGGTCAGATAGACCAGAAAGAAGGGGCAGAGCAGCTCCTAAGGCAGGTTCTATTTGAATTGGGAGGATCAGATGGACAAGCGTAGAAATTCTTAAAGCAATGAGACTTCAGGTTTGGAGTGGAAAGCCTGTGAGAAGACTGAGGCAGATAAAGACTTGTGGGTGAGAAGTTGCATTGGTGTGGGAACTGAGAATTTCAAGGGAATATCATTACAGATTAGAGGAGCAGCGTGGCATATCAATCAGATGTGAAAACTTAACTTGAGTAGATACTGGGGACAAAAAAAGATAAGATGAACTTAGGAAAGCGGAGTGGCTGGATGGTAATGAATTCACAAAGGTACTTGGGCCGATCTCACAGACAGATGTGTGTTAGCAATTGGACTTTGAAATGGATGCACACCAAAGATTTTGAGACAGGAGAGTAATTTTAGGCCTGGAGTAATATGGTGATGCTTGAGTGGCCCAATGACAGCTCGGGGGGAAAGTTCATTTTGGGTGAGTTGCAGACACTTGGTTTTGGTGAATTCGAGGTTGGGGGAAAACGCTTTATAGTAATCTAGCTTAGAGTGGATAATGGAGGCAGTGACAACAGAATAAGTTTTAATTACAATCTGTGAATATACAAACATAAAGAATCTATGATTAAACTAAGAAATCATGGCCTAGACTTGGACAGCACCATTAGCAGAGAAAACGTTTCTCATATGCAACCACAGAATAAGACAGTCAGCAGAATAAGACAGTCCACTTGGTATAATAATCTGATCTAATATGCACAGTCCATAAAAATTAAACAACAAACTACTTCTGCCGGAATAATATGGAAATAAATCACGAATAGAAGGCTTCCTTGATAAAAATCACATAGCACCAACAAAAGACATTGTCTTGAAGTGCCTTATACAGCCATGACTACCATCAGCAGTTCCAATCCAGTGCCACGACATGATGGTCACAACAAATGAAACTAATCATCAAGGCTCATCGTCACTGGTGATATCACTGACAGCATCATCTGATTCCTTGTACTTAATGCTGCTGTAACTGTTCTGGAATTGCTCCCTCAGCTTATCCAGCTCTGCCAACTCCACCTGAATTAATAACAAACAAAACCTACAACTTTGTATACACTATAAAGGATACAGGATAATTTATAAGTTTTCATAGCATTGCATTCTGCTAAGTTAAATTATAGCAACACAGAGAACAGTTGGGACCATTGTGTCCCCTGTTTATTAGAGCAATTTCTACCTACTCGTGGTTTATTATAGCAGTTTCTACCTACTCATGGTTTATTATAGCAATTTCTACCTACCCATGGTATAGTCAAAGAAAGCCTCACATTGAAAAGTCCAGCGTAGCAATTAATTCTAAGAAATCACATGTGCTTCTGAATAAATTTGCATAACATTATTGAAATGTCTATTTGGCATATTGCATTAGGGCAAAGTATTTCAAGGAAGATGGTACACAAGAATGTAGTGAAATCTCTCGATGACAACAGTTGCTCATTACACCCAACCAGATCAACTGTGTTATTGAAGCGCCAAGGCAACAGCAACAGCTGGTAGGATAACATGCAAAACTGAATGCTTTCACAGTCGACTGCACTGTATGAACTGTCACTTTGGATGTGAGGCGACGCTTACCAGAGGCATAGTGTAAAGACAACAAGCAATAAAAATGTGTACTTGTGTATGTGTGTGCGTGCGAGCATGTCAAGAAAACACAAGCATTAAAAGGATGTCTTGTCTACAGACTTATCTTCCTAAACCGCTCACAATATCTTCTTCTCCTCACAATATCAAAGAAGCAAAGCCATACCTTAAGCTTTTGCAGGTGAACCTGACGTTTTGCATTGATCATTTTCATCGGAAAGGGATTTAAAGTCGAGAAAGCAATCTGCAAATAGAAGAAATAATTACCAAACAGACTATATTACTTTATAATCAGACATTCCATAAATGTGATTATCCCTTTGAACCCGGAGCTCCCGTAACGCTATGGATAACGGGCTTGAAAACCGGCCAGCCGGGTTCAAAGGGTTAAGAATGCGTAAGTTTTGTTATGTTTTCGTTCTCACAACAGTAGTACAAACACAACGAAGTGTACACAAATATATTCCCTGAAAATTCCATGCAATGTTTTGTACTTCAAACTGGCTAAAGATAAATTTCATTGACATTCCTCACAGCTTAATTACACTTCTGCACATGATTTAATTTGATCAGATAAGCAGAGCAAAAACTCATGAAAAGGACAAAATAATCTGACCTGAAAAGCGACGATAAAAGATAAAAGAAACGAGAAATGACCTGTGAAATACGATTGACGTCTGTGAGAACATCACCAAGTGAACGCATATACGCATGAAGATCAGCCGAGTCCTTTTTTGACATAATTGGTTCCTCACAAAACTTCAGAATTGCCACTGCATAACGGAAAAGAACCTAAAAATAAAACAACATTTTAACCACAATTATACATTTGCATTCAGTGCTGCAAGAGGAAAAAAATTATGAGAGTTGTGCACCCGTTTAAACTGCTGCGTTCCATCAGATAAGCAGCTCCACTGGTCAGTGATTACACTGAGACTTAAAAGATAAGGCTGCATCTTTATGTTGAAACAGTCAAAACTTGAGAAGCCTGACAACCTCAATCCTTGTCCGATGATCTAAGAGAACAAGAGTGCCGACGAATAAGCAGACGACTTGGCAATGCACACTTTGCACAGTGAAGCACAAACACATGGAAATCCTGAACTCTGTTCTCCATCTAGATCCACCTCAACCTCCAGGTTGCCATGATGGCACACCAGACCCCCTTCACCCGTGCTTCAGATAATTATGACACACAGACTTAGGAACAGTAGTAAGCCTGCCCAAATAATTGAGCAAAATTCTACAGTTGAACAAATAATTCGCTGAAATAATGCAGACTGCAATCAACAGTAAACACTAAACATGGCTGCCAACATATGCAGCATCCATGAAATACATAAAGCTAAAATTCTGTCATCTTTTATCAACTCAAGATTTAGACAAATTCAACTGCAGAAATTCAGAGTAGCATGCATAATAACATGACCACAAATCTACCTTTAACACTTTGAAGACAAGTGTGTGCTAAAGGCAACTTGGACAAATAATCCACTGAAATAATGCAGACTGCAATCAACAGTAAACACTAAACATGGCTGCCAACATATGCAGCATCCATGAAATACATAAAGCTAAAATTCTGTCATCTTTAACTCTTTCCCGCCAGATCGGGTCGCGGGTGACCCGATAAACCCAATAGGTATCGGAACAATTCAGGCGGGAATGAGTTAATCAACTCAAGATTTAAACAAATTCAACTGCAGAAATTCAGAGTAGCATGCAAATCTACATTTAACACTTTGAAGACAAGTGTGTGCTAAAGGCAACTTGGAAGTCAACGCAGTCATTGTTAAGTGTTAAAAGTTACAAACTACGACTAAACATTGACATCAGGAACACACGTAGTACCTTGCTTCCCTCGTAGAGAAATGAATCCCAGATGCGGAGGTATGTCTCAACGGGAATATTATCGACAAAAATAGCGAGGAACCAGTTGAAGGTGAAGAGAGACACGTCGAAACCAAGAGCAACAAAATGACTACTGATGTTTGGCAGCTTTTCTGAGAGGACTTCCTTCAAGACTCTCTGTTAAAATAACATAATATCAGCATTTACAAATATCTCTTCACAAGATACAAACACTATCTTATAAAAGCCAGTCAATCATGACTAATGTTATTGCATTATTAATATTTGCTTCAAAAACTATACCACAATCTGCAATCACAGACACATTTTGTTACTTGGGATTGTGACCTACCTTTTGATGGGCAGCTACATAACTTTTGCAAAAGACAAATTTCTGTTTTGCTACTGTTAGTAACAAAAGCTGGTATTAGTGAAAAATTATTGTAACCTGGTCTGTGTGGGCAGCAATCAGAGTGTGGTCATAGTACTGGACAGGCATAAGGTGTTCGATGATCAAGACAAGACCCCAAAATGCATCCTCCTCCTCCAAGAACAGCAGTAAGATAGCAGCCAGTCGATTCAATCCCTAAACCAAGCAAATCATTATCTATAAACTATTATTATTATCATTATTATTTGAAAGATTTTGCATATGCAAAGTTACACACAAATATGACAGCAGTTAGTCAATCACTCTCAGATATCCAGTCATCTAGATGTTTGAAACTCAACAACTGCCACTGAACTGCCTCTGAACTCAGGAAGAAAATTCAAGCGTTGAAGAAGCATGTAACTGGACACTGTGAAGTTCAATATAAGAAGGTGAAGAAAATCCACAAATTGATGCTGACTGTTCTACCACAATTATGCTCTACAAGAAATAGTCAGCTGTATTAACAAAAGCAATCCTCCACAGAGCCAGTGACCAAAGGATGCCCACATACAGCTATGCGTATTTATTATTGCACTGACATAAAACAAATTACAAGAGGTAATACCTGGCAGTATCCAACGCTGGGATTGTGAATAGAGTAGGCAAGCAGAATATTTTTCAGACGAGGAATGCCATTAGAATCGTAGCACTCGTAGTATTTGTTGTTCGGAAGCGTTCGAAGCAAGTCGAGCTCAACCTGCAGCAGATAAACATATGAAATGTTTTGCAGTCAATAGCAACAAACAACACAATTTCTAACAACATGCATACAAGTGTTCTTCATAGCTTTAGGTAAAATGCAAGTGTATTGTGACAAGGAGTTGCACTTTAATTTACTTATAGACTGGCAACACATTAACGTCCGTTCTGTACAGACCAAGTGACCTTAACACATTCAGCGCCTACACGCCATGTTAAATGACTGGATTTGGGACATATATATATACGTCCCGGGCGCTGAATGTGTTAAGCATATACAGATGTGTAAAAATGCATACATGGATACACACACACACACAAATACAAACATTCATTCATAGCATGTAGTTATATAAGCCTAGCTTCGAGGTACTCAAAAGTCATCTCAGCTGGGCAGCCCAAGTCAACAACCATTTCCAAAAGGAAATACCTAATCTAGTTCTTATAACTAGCACCACGAAAACCAAACTTTTAGTAAGGCTTAACAGGATAACAACCAACTGATATAAAATGTATTTTATAATCAAATAAAAATCCTCTTGCACAGAATAGATGAATTCTAAAACCGTTGGTTATTTAGCAGTTGCACCGCATGATAGCCAAACCAGTACATGAAACACTGGAATAACTGAAAATATCAAATCAAAAATCAGTGTACAATTAATACCTGATGTCGGATAGGACTAATAGTCGTTGAACTTTTCATTCGTTCCAGCAGATTGTTGTAGTATTCACTTCCACAGCGAGAACGAATTCCTCCGACTGTTAACTCAATACATCTAAGAACAAAAATAAACGCTAAAATAACATAGCATCCAAAATAATTATCATCCAGGACTCTTCTGCCTGGTTCAACCTGTAAATGTAATAAATATGCCTACAATACCCACTTGCAATGTACTACACAAAGAAATTGAATAAAGTTTTATACATTCCCAGATTCTGATCTATGAAACATAGTTGCAATATATGATGTCAGATACACTTAATTACTTAAATACTATCCGAACATCAAAGTACCGTATTTTCGCGAATATAACACGCACACGGGTATAACACGCACCCGAATATAACACGCTACTTTTTGCGATTTCAGTAAAAATTGATTTGTATAACACGCACCCAACTATAAGACGCACCCGTTTTCGTTCTTCTAACCACCCGGAGGTATAGATTCCTGTATAAAACTCGCCATTTACTTGAGTACTTAGTTTCATATGATGACAGTTTCGATAAATCTAGCAATTAATAATTGTTTGATATATCAATTGACGAAAATAAAGTGGGTATGGCCAAAGGAAATTCTGACTTTTACACGAGTTTAGAGATTGCATTCACCACATTCAACTTTTTGCAAAATTGAAAGCGACAGACAATTACAATTTATATACTGTAATATTTAACTTTTATATGTAAGGTCGAATCAATTTGTTATACATTCAATTGTAACTATCTGCGGCCATGATATTTTTATGACAATAATACTTCTACTGACGTCAGACTTCATATCCTATCGTTTTGTCGACGTCCATGCCTCCGTATTGTAAGTAAAAACACTTTTTACAGCAGTTTCTGACCATGACCTGACAAAAATTCGGTAAAAATTTGGCTGTGTAAAAAATAACTTGTATAACACGCCCACGAGTATACCACGTGGGTAGGGTGCGTGGTTTGTAAAATTTTGTATAACCCGCGTGTTATATTTGCAAAAATACGGTAATTAAAATTTTAAAAGTTAAGACAACCATAAAAATACTGCAAAATACAAAGTAAACACGCTCTGTAACTGGCTAAATTCTAAAAATTGTATTCATCAAGTCCAACAGTCGATGATAGTAGGAAAAATAAAACAGTTATGTTGGGAACTATGGATGCTAATGGGCGGAGAAGAAGACCTAACAGAAAATGGATCAATAACATCAGGAACTGGGGTAAACAATATCTACAAAGCTTAAGAATAGCACCATAAGACTCTGGAGAAGAGTGATAGCAATGCAGAGGATGCCTACGAGCCTTCAGCACATGGCTCCTGATGATGATTACAACGACGACGAGATGATGATCATGTTTTTTGATGATGATGATGATGATGATGATGATGATGATGATGATGAAGATGATTACAACCTCAAATTGAAATTTTAAGATTATAGAAGACTCACAACAGACACAGAAAACACCAAAAAAAACATAAGCAGTATTCGAGAAACGAACATTTTCCAGACTTGTCCTCGGAATCGTGGTGACACTCCGTCGCGAAGTAGCAGCTTCAGTTCTTTACTGCGCTGCGGCGTTCGCTCTCCGAGGCTGATGAGGAATTTCTCCCACTTCATCGCAAGAAACATATCTGAATTCAACCTCTACAAATAAACCAGAGCTTATGCTAATAAAATGAACTCAATTATAGTTAAGCATAAACTTAAACTTCGCCACAAATGATCATGGTTGTGGAGCTGATCAGTTACTTAGCACTTTAACAATGCCTCTGGCTCACCATACGGCACTAAGCCACCATTTCCCTATTCTGTAGCAATCCATTCAACAAAATGAATGAAGATATGCATAAATAAATACATAAATATATTTATTAACACACACAAATATGCATAAGTGAATGCATCCATGCATATGACAGAAACTTTCTTTAGATCTCCACATTTCCCTCAGTTTAACAGCGAGATAATACAAAGCAGGAGAATTATGTGAGATACACATTTGCCAACAAACTCACAATGAGAACTTTTATATGCACTTCTGAAACCTTTAAAAGCAAACAAAGAGTAACAAATCACAAGAATCTGCATTTTAAAGTCTGTTTTATATTGCAATTTAATACGACGTATGACGTACTCCTTCCGTAAGTAACTTCATCATGTCACCACTGTACAAACCGCATTTACTTATTTGCTAATACCACTCAATATAATTCACTGGTTTTCTACATTCTTATTAATGGGCCATCTTTGGACACCCATTAATGTACTAAGATAATGTCTATATTTTAGCAGAACAACAACAAAAGCTGCTTCTCACTCGTGCTTTCAATTGCTGCGATCGTTGGAGTAAACTGCCAGCCACAGAACCAAGATCTTCGCCCTCGATCGTAAACTGAAGACCAAATCCGTATTGATCGTAAGGGTCGACTGGGAAGCTAGAAGTAAATCAGAGCATTCGAAGTTAAATCCATCTGTAATCCATCTGTAATCCATCTGCAATACATCCGTAATCCATCTCTCTTTTAAAGACTGCTTTTTTCGCTTGACCTGGGATGGAAGCGTCGTAGAAATCTTGAATTGGTGCCATCTAAATTCTGATCGAATGATTGATTGGTTGTAATATAATCAGGAAATGAAGGAATGAATGAGATAAGCACTTATTTACAAAGTCTAGTGTTCTATTAACCACACACCATTCATATGCATGCAAACAACCTAACCTTCTGGTAGGTAGGTAGGTAGCTTCACAGATTCTGATTTCACTGCTATTATTAACACACATTTAAAAACATGGAAATCATGCATTTCATTATAAGAAATGCAGTTAGAATCGAGATCTTTGAAAGCCAACAAATAACGTTGAGTTTTGAGCAACCTCTTAAATTGAAATTGCAATCAACATCTAAAAATGCACCATTCAATAATTCATAGGTGCTCTTGACCTAAAAAATAAAATGAACTTTTTGTTAAACTTTGGTGTTTCCAAAAGAAGGGAAACCTGGGAAGAAAGACTTCGAACATCAAAAAAATAGAAGCAGTTGGTTTCACTTCCTGGGAACAGTAGCACACACTGCACAAGAAGGAGGAAGTATGTCCATAATTTATAATTAGGCAGCTTTTATACAAGAAAAATTCACAGAATGTGATTAACTTGAAGACTGACTATTTCAAAGGTCAAAGATTGTTTATTGCAAAAGTAAAAAAATAAAATCAAGCAGTGTTAGAAAATTAAAGTCTAGCAGATCGACTAATGGGCTAAACCTAATATAATACTTCATATTTTCTTACAATAAAAAAAAATGTTTTAAGAGTGTCCAACAATCCTAATATTAGAGTATGTGATTGGTACTGGTCTCCTCTTAAGTGATGTGCAAAATGCATTAGCAATCTGTCACTTGGCAAAGGTTAGAATCTAGGCCTTATCACATAAAAGTGACACCTGATTCCTTGACTAACTTTGGAAGTATTGAGGTCTGTTTAGCTACATAGTTGTGGCTATCATGTTCTACCTTCAGCAGAAATTCTTTAAAAAAACTCAGAACAAAATACATCAGGATTTATTAAGTACTGTCAACATAAATCTCACTTGATTTTTTTATGTGCTTAGATTCTCAACGTAGCCTCATAAGCAAAATATATGCACAACACTTGCGTTAACTTAAAAGATGATTAGCCATGAATAACATGAAGCCATACAAAAACTGTTTAAAACAAACTCAAAAATCTAAAAACGACTTTTGGACAAAATGAGACAACATCTTACGGATGTTTGCTGGTTGAATTTTCAGAGCCTGAGTCGCTGACTCTGTTGCGGATTTTGTCCGAATCGATGGCATCTTGAAGCAGCTGAGAGACCAGCTCCTGATTACTTGATTCAGGCACTCCTTGTCACAGAAAACACAAAACAACAGTTTAATCAAAACCAGTTTTTAAAGCCCTCCATCAGATTGATTTAGATGTCAAATCAGGAGCTGGTGTGTTAATTCACTGGCTTTCTATCAAGATACATTCACCGTAAGTCTAAAAACAAGCATCAAAGGCTGCTTGGTCTGAGATATAAATTTCCAGAGATATGTGCTCCATAGATCTCCATACAGTGATTTATTCATACACACTTCACTGCACGAGACACACATATATAAAAAATTAATTGGTTTTAAAAAACACAATGCTGATGAGGTATGGTTCTTTCAATTTTTAATCTACAGCATTTCACAAATCCTGTCCTGATTCCTCCTCTTCTTTTTATCTCGTTACCTCTCTCACAACACTCTAATTACAAACACCATCCACCATAGCCATCTGATTCGATTGTCTGCCTGCATGATCCTTCAATTTTGACCTTTAACCGATTTTTACTTTTCCTGCCTATTGATTTTGTTTTAATTAAGCACCTTTGCATAACCTGGTTCCTGCAACTTGTGGGCTGTGAATGCGACACCTTAAACCAGGCCATTTATAGGCATTACTTTTAATTATGCAGAACCAGCAGTTGACTGCAAGGGACACCAGCATACAGCAGTTCTAATGTCTGTCCACAAAGCAGCTGAGCTCATGCACCACTTAACACTGACTCACCAGTACCTGGCTAGGACACCTGTGGTAGGCACTGGACATAATCACTATAATTATTTTATATCTAAGCAGTCGTACTGAAGATTCGTCTCATCTCATCTACAACATTGGCTGAATGAAAACAATTCACTACTTTGTTGCAGAATGACCAATGAACAAAATGAGGGTACTTCGGTTTAATTAGCTCGATGTACAGTAGAAGTGGCACCAAAAGATCTGTAAAAGTTGAGATTTCAACGCTAAAAAGCCATTGATAAATTAGCCAACTAACAATCCATCAGTCTTCATCTTTAATAATGAAAATCAGATAAATACCCAGCTGTGGCTTCGAGATTTCCTGAAGAACGTAGATATATTTGCTCTTCAACTCGTAAAACTGAGCCTCAACTTGAGTTAACTGACTAGAAATGTGAAAAACAAAATAATAAAATAAAACATACAGAGATAATTTGTTTAAATTAACAAATCAAATAAATATAAACTTCCTATATGGTTATTCATTCATTCATTCCAAGAACTTACATAGAGCATCTTCAGGAGACAATCTCATGCATATTCGCCAATTCTTGTAGCAATTCCCATGTTTTTGACTAACAACTCATCTTTATAATATTTAACTGAAAAATTGGTGATTTATTTGATTATTACTGAAATCAGAACACTGCAGATTTCTGTTTGTTGAAACTCCAGAGCGACCTAACATCACTCTGAAAGACTTCGTAAAAGATTCACCAATCTTTTCGGAACTTTGAGCACAAAATCTCATAAGCCTCCTTCGTGCATGACTGGCACATCTTACATATATAAAAAATTATCAGAATCGCTGAACATGACCATCAACTCATTCTCCTCATTCTGTCTCTCCATTCTATCTCAAAGACACTCTCAAATCTTTGCAAAATGACATTTGTGGAAGGGATCTGGTTTGCTGCACAACCACTGTGTGAAAATAGTGATGATTAGATTAAATTACTTACACTTCTTAGATTAAATTACTTACACTTGGTACTGGTCTCCTCTAGCTTCTTCCGTTTGCCACAGTTGGTTAAGCTCCATGATCTCTTGACCAAGAAACTTGTTTTGCAGTTCGTATGCCTCACATTTGTCCTGTAACCAACCAATTAAACAGACTCACTAAAGCAGACAACACAACAAAGAACAGCACACAAACAAATGGCACACATCACACTGTAGTCGGGAGTGCCCCTGAGTAGAAGCTTGAAGCGGCACAAAAGCAAATACAATAAATAAAAAAAAGAGATCATGTTTCCTTCCAATCGATAACCACTTGCCTCATGCTGTCAAAAGGTGCATCAATTCCACCATTTTGCTGATAGAAACACATAAAAGATGAGCAATTAGCTCAATTTAACCACATCTTAAGACTTACCTTCAGTTTGTAAAGTTCCGATGTGTCACTATTCCGTGGCATTGTGGTATTCGTCGCAATGTCTTGTCTCACTGGCTGCTGGCTGAGCGCCTGTTCCAGTTCAGCGATACGAGAGGTCATCGTCATGACGATATTGTCCTTGACTGCGATGTTGTCCTGGTACATCGTCTGATCCTCACGAAGACTATGTAGCTCAGCTTCTAGTGATCTGCAATGTGAAAAGAATAACACTACTATATCTCCTCAGCGTTTAAAAAGAAAGTGTGACAATCTCACTGATAATCTTTTTTTACCATAGAGTCAGAGGGTTTCTGGGCAAGAGATATCTAGAGTAATCAGCTTGTGGCATCTTGTAATGCTTAAAAAATTAGGACACGGCAGATATCTGCTCTCTGCAACTTCAGAGTGACTTCACATCACTTTGAAACGCTTACAAGATTGGTAAATCTTTACAAAACCTCGGGCTCAAACATCTCATAAGTCTTCGCTTGATAAACAGCTGAGGATTGGTCAGTGTTCATTGGTCAGATACACTGTTAAGTGTAAAAAAAAACAATGACCCTCTGTAAAAGTTGCCATCATCAACATTTCACATTGCATATAGACTTTAGTTTATTTATGCTACTAATTGTCTTTACAAACAACCACTTGTGCATCATTTTCACCTCAAAGTGCTTCCAAAATTCTAATCATTTAACTCATTTCTATACTTCACTGAATGAAAACAATCAAAACTTAATAAATAATCCAGACCTGGTATGGATATCAGACTGCACCAGGCGTTCGCTTAAGTCGCGAATAACGGACTCCAACTCGATGACAGAGTCGGATTTCGCACCAAGTTCTTTTAATAGATCAGCATGTGAACCTTTGCCAGCCAAGTTTCTACTGCAATAAGAAATCGATAACATCAATTTTGAGATCACGTCTTCAGTCATCAGTCACAATTCAACCCAACAAATACACAAAAGCTACCAACATGCTAAAGCACTGATGATTTAGAGCGAAAACAGTCAAGTCTGAATCCTAGTTCAGATCTGTCAATCTTCCACCATGTTGATTTCCTCACTCAGGTCAGTTACCATTTCAAAAAGTTCTTGGATAGTCGATAGTGGATACCATATGCTCACTGTTGCAGCATAAAAATTTTTAAGGTTATTTTTCTGTAAAATGTTTTCCCACAGAATTCCAGCTTTATGTGATCTCCTCCTTCAGTAGACCAAATGTTTCCAGGCTGGCATTTACGGTACTTTCGGTTTTTCCTGTCATATGGTAACAGACTAACAGTAAATCTACACAGCCTACAAATTGAATACAAGAGGCAGAGAAACACTGACTTCCAAGTAGATACACTTTAGCAACTGTTCACGTTTTCAATAAATACTCCCTACATAATAAGCTTTACATTTCAGTGAAGATTTAAAGATATCCGATTTTAAAATGTAAGACAATTTCATCACAAGTATTAGCAAAAATAAAAGACCTAAAGAACAAGAATTCGTGTAGTTTCCTAAACTTTATCATGATAGAATAACTACTGGTGTTTCTCACACACCATAATATATCAACATAGGAAATCATAAAATATTGTTTTTCTTCATCATTTAACAGAAATTGTAATAGTGTCAGTTTATCTTACTAAATTTCTTGGTCTGCCACAAGTTTATCAATTTCTTTCTGAACAGCTTTCCACAATTCTCGTGTCATAGTCAGTTCTTCCAAAACCAAAAGTGTCTCCTCCTGAAGGTTTTTCAAGCACTCTTGCAGCTGAATTTTCAAATCACACAAAAACAAATAAAACTAAAATATAATTAACAAAATACCTGACAAATTCTGAATATTACGTTCACAGTTAATCAATGAGTCATAGAACTACTGGTCATTATTTTTGCCCAGAAGAAATATATGAAAGAAGTAACTTTAAAACAAGGGAAAATGGCAGTTACATTTGTAGGACTGTCATAGCAGTGTAAAAGTGCTTACATGTCTACATTTGTTGCAACCAGATCTGCCATCGTCATCGGGAATGCTTGGCATCTTTCCCATCAACTTCTTTTTCAGCGACTGAAATGTGTCTGAGACTCCAGGAAACTTGATCTTGCTGTGCGGAGGAGGAGAGGACAACCCTCCGTGTGTGGCGCTCAAACGAACGCTGGATCTCACATCATGTGAATTAGCACAAGGCGGCTGCTGAGCATGACCTACAAGATCAAACAATTGTTTTACTCACCTTAAATAATGCCAAGCACTCAGCAAATCGTAGGAAAGTTATAAGAAATTAAATAGAAACTGAAGTGCATTGAGAGATAATTATGAATACTGATTCTTAATGCGATCGATGTGTAATGTCATGAGCTGTAACAAGTTTACTCTGAAATTCACCGCGTACACATCATTTTTTAGTTTTTTGTTCAATGTAATGTAATCAAAAAATGAATATAGCACCGTTCAGTCAGTAATCTTGTCACTCAGATCAGCGCCTGAACCAGCGAACAAAAAAGACTCTCAAAAAAGCATCTCTGGAAGTGGAAAAATAGGGACAGCAAATCAAGTTAAAGAGAATGAGTACGACAGTTTCAAGCTAACATGCCAGTACAGGCAAAGCATCTGGAATGAGCCATGGAAAAACACATAAGCAAGACAACCACAAGGCAGAGTTAGCCATGAATCCAACCTGATCCGTTCTGTTCCTTCTTTTCATAAATGATACTCCCACGAAATCCCAGACGCACAAAGCACCAAGTTAGACACTTCCTTCATCACATGTTTTTAACAACATTTGCAAATCTGATATAACAAGCACACTTCCATTGAAAACGAACACGGTAGATATTTAAAAAATAGCATCATCAAATTTACTGACGACTACTCAGTACTCACCATTAATTTGTCGCTCAGCTCTCATTTTTCGATTAGAAAACATGTTTTTCAACTCAACACCCAGATTCGTGATCGACAAGTCTTTTATTGCCGTTCGACCCCCTCCTGACCCAGCCGACATCCGACCGACGTTCTGCGGTGGAGAGATGTTGTCTAGAAGTCCTGGCTGCTCTTCGTCAGTTGGACTCGATCCAGGTTGACAGCCATCGCCAAAATCAATGAGGCCTTCTCTCACATTCATCTTAAATATACAAAATCAAATTCATCAGTACACTTATTTGGTCACTCTCATTATAATACACTCCTATAACTGTATAAACTGGCATAAATTGGTTCAATGTTCATAGTTCACTAATTTTGAATAGCTCCATTAATTAGTTTTTTAACTCAAAATCTTAGAACAAAGCCGACAAAATTCAAAAAATGAAGATAATATTTTGCGGATTTTAAGCTCGTGTGAAATATTGGCATTGAGAAGTCGCAACACCAAATTCTATTTATTCAGGAAACTTTATATAGCACCTTTTCAAGGTAGGCTACTCTACGCCATCACTGACTGAAGTTTGTGATTTTCACAACAAATGGAAATATTTGCCTGGTTTTAAGAAAAAATGGCCGAATACTGAGGCATAAACTGCCATAAAACAAAGCCTTTTTCTCTAACAAGTTCATCTTGTAGATTGCAGGCAAAAATAGTTGTTTGTTGTTCATTCAGTTTATTCGTTAACACTTTGACCATGAGATAGTCATATAAAAATTGTTCAACAGAAGTGGAAAGCAACGACTATTTTCACTTATTATCGACAGTCGATAGAACGGAAATAAATGAAAATCTACAGAAACCATAAATTACTTTACTCTAGACAGTAACCTGACTAAACATTTGTGTTTGAATGGTGATCCTGGAAACATGGCACCGTGCAGAGTGCAGGCTTAAAACGCATGTGCCAGAAATGCAGCGTGTTTCTTTGCGCTGTCCACGCTTGTGAATAACAACACATTTAGTCTCATATATGCGAATTTATTAAACTTGTGCAGCGTGAAAGCCTCAAGGAAATAAGAAAGCCCTTAATACAGGGTGGGCCAGCATAAATGAACCAACTTTGCATGCTTATAACTCCGCCAATTTGTGGAATTTATTTGTACTTTATGCGTCAAAATAAAGGTATCTTACTCTAGTATTTCCTCTGAAAAGGTCGAATCGATACCAGTTCAAGTTTTAATTATATGCCCGGAACAGCGCTACCTACCATATTTCGTTGTCATTTTTGACGTAATATGGCGACGTTGTTAGACGATGATCGCATTTTGATCCTAATTTTGCGAACTGACAAGGGATTTAATTCGTTTGAAATGATTAATAAGTTTTCGAACAGAGGATGGAATAAAAAAAATGCCTTGAATCATCTGCTACGGAAAATTGATAAAACAGAACTTTCTATACACTCGTAAATCATGGGAATCGGTGCGCACGGCGCGCAAATCCGCTATTATTGCTCGTGTGTCCGAATAAATTTGCAGTCAAGACAATGACCCGGGCAGACCAAACTCCCCGGGAAATTCTTTGCTAAACAGGTAGTCCTAGAGACATCGTGTAACGTATTGGAAAGAACTGATCTAAAGTTATTCGTCGACGTGAAGTCCAACAGCTCTCCAACACTGACGCAAAGAAACGGCTGGAGTGCTACCAGCTGTTTCTTGGCTTAAAAAAGCAGCGCGTGGTAGCGCGCACGGCTGCTGATAAAATTTAAAGGACATGGTTTAGCGATGAGAAGATATTCATGGTAGAGATTCCTACAAACACCTAAAATGATTGTGTATGTGCGCCTGTTTGCAAAAAACGATTTGTGAATATCCCTGCGAACGGCGCCATTTTACGTCAAAAATGTATGACAACGAAATATGGTAGCTAGCGCTGTTCCGAACATAATTTTATAATTAAAACTTGAACTAGCATCGATTCGACCTTCTCAGAGGAAATACTAGAGTGAAAGACCTTTAATATGACGCATAAAGTACAAATAAATTCTAAAAACTGGCGGAGCTAGAAGCATGCAAAGTTGGTTCATTTATGCTGGCCCACCCTGTACACTGACTGTGATGGGTCAAATGGAAGGCAAGCACAAGTAACAATGGCATGGACAAGAGTACTCTACTGTTAAATATAAGCACAAAGTGAAGCCATTTGAGAGAAATGCAATGAGTGAAGCTCATGCAATGAGTGAAGCTTATGCAATCAGTGAAGCGTAATCAATGTAAATTGCTTTGAAGCATTCCTGCAGTTTATCAGTGCACAGTTTCAGACCTACATGGCATGTGTATATTGTATGGATGAGAGACTAGTGTTCTCTTAGCAAACACAATGAAAAGACAACAAGGAAGTAATCAGAGGAAATAGGCCATCAACGATCATACAGAGCAGTGGTTATATTAGAGACCACAGAACGTTTTCATTGTTTATAACAAATGCTGTTTATCTAATTCTGTAGCTGCTGGATAAATGCAGGATGAAAATCATTATGAATCATTACCAGCATGCATTGTATATTCACAGCTGCACAAACTACAGTACATCTAATCTAGCACCACACAATGTGTATATACATGTACAATTGTACATGTAAGTGGTCCTAACCAGCAGGAACCCGCAGTTTCTTCTGGGTTCCCTTTTCTCACCAACAGATTACTTGTTCTCAGTATTAAATGAGATGTTACTTTGTATAATTTTGGCTCAATAAATTATATATTGATGGTTATGGTGATGGTTATGGCTAACCATAATTGCAAACAGTCTAGTAATTGGCATCTGGCAGGGATGGGCAAATTACATGGTAACAAGTAACTGAATTACAAATTACCAATTACTAGATAAAATGTAATTGAATTACAAATTGCTTTGATGCACAGCAACAAATTACAGATTACGTAATTTCAATTACATCAATTACAAATTACTTTGGGGCCTACATCATTGGAATAAAAATTCTCAGGCAGAAATCGCATACCGTTTTTCTTTATTCTACGTGTATTATTATTTATTGTATCAGAAAATGTTTATTTAATTTTCTTTAAAAAGCAGAAGCTGTTCAAACAAGTTATCTGATACCCGCCGTCTGTAAGGCCTTACAATCATGCCTGCAATTTAACTGAATAACCTCTCTACTTGTGCAGACCAATGCATGATGGCAATTGCATACATAATAAGTGGTGGCGTCGTTGCCTTGGAGCCGGAAGGTTCGAAGTTCGAATCCACCTCGCCGCGTAAGGACCTTGGGCAAGTCCTTCACTCACAATTGCTCAGCGCTTCGGCGTGAAACTCCGATGCAGTGTCCGCTCTGCATTCGGGAGCGCCTCTGAGTAGAGAGCTTGAAGGGGCGCTATAACAAGTGCACATACAAACAAATTTCTTAACAGTTGAATTGCTATGAAGCATCGCTAGTTCTTTTTCTGTCATTTTCTATATACTGCAAGCTTTCTAATTCGCTTTTGTTTCTGCAAGGTGCTGGTGGCATTTTCAGATGCTGTTACTAGCAACTCATGAAGCCTATTATTTAGTTTGATCTGCAAACTGAGCCAGATAGCCAGCATAACTTAAACCAGCGTTTCCCAAACTTTTAGGGTCATGGAACCCTTTGTGTCCTAATATTTTCTTACGGAACCCCAATCTCAACTAAACGCACTGAAGCATGCATAGTGCCTAAGAAGCATACTATATATAGACTATACATAGGCCTACCAAAACACCATTGTAGAAAGTTTACTTTTCTTATATGAGAAATTAAGTTGAACTCTTTTGAAAACCACGACTGAGTGTAATGCACATGTATGAGGTTTAGAATACGAACAGCCCTTTTTCTTCCTTGTATGCATTTTTCTACTAATGGCTTGACACTTGAAAGCTGGATTTTTATTGTCAGTTGTATCATTTAAATCAACAAGAGCGGCCTAGAACCCAAGTTTATGAGACAGTTACTGAACTTTGGAAACTTTTTACAAAAAACAAATGAAATTATTATTTGTTACAACTGCGCAGTATGATAATCTGACTTGGTGGTACTTTTTAAGCTGTTGCGTTTAGGCCTAATCGTGCTCAGATTAGCTTCGTCGGGATAATGATAACAAAAATGGCTGGGTCCTGTTCAGATTTACAATGTACAGCACTGACCTACGTATGTCTCAGTACTGATCCATGTCTATAAATTTTACTGGATTTCTAACTGGCAATGAAAGTTCCGAATGGGCGAGGACAAAACACAAAAGACGGGCTGTAGTTTCAAACTTTCAGTGCATTTTCACTAAAATTTCGATTATTTACAACTTTTCGCGAAACACTGTGCTTGTTCCGTGGAACCCACTTTGGGAAACGCTGACTTAAACTATGGTTAAGTAACTTAAGTCATTGTTGCAAGGATCGCATGATTTAAAAAAATCATAACATAGTTACATTTAAAGTAATTTGATTTTGAGGAATTGAAATTATAAATTACATGAAGAAATGTAACTGAATTGCAAATTACAAATTATAATACCGTACCTTGAAGAAGAGCAAATTACCAATTACAATTGAAATTACGTAATTTTAATTATCGATTAAATTATTGCCCATTCCGGCATCTGGTAGCTTGTAGAACAGCTTGATAATGTTCACACAAACACTGATAGGTTAAAAGGCCAGGTGGATTGCTGGATGGATGGACCACCAAAGTTAGAACAAGGGGCAACAACATAGGCATAGGAGACGAGGGTACAGGGGGCAAACCCCCCCCCCCCCCAAATTTCGGGCAAGTCTGGTTTTTGGGCAAGCAGACCATGAAAAATAAGAAAAATCTATCTAAAATTTTCGGGCAATTTCGCCCGGATAACTAAAAAAAGGTCATCAGAGTTTTCGGGCGAAAGAAGTAACAGGAATTTTCAGGCAATTTCGACCAGACGTTTTCAGGCAATTTCGACCGGACGACTAAAAAAAAAGGTCGTCAGATTTTTCGGGCAAAGGATAACTTTTGCCCCCTCCCCACTTCTGAAATGTCCCCTACGCCTATGGGCAACGATTTGGCATGCAATGGGCAATGTGCATAATGATGATTAACTGTTGATTTGAAGAACCAATACACATAAATGTATGCTAGTGCCCTTGATGGCATTGTAACTATTATACCCAAAATCCATGGTATACAAAAACCATGAGAAAAATCATACAAAATTAGTATCGAAATTTCAGGAAAGTCAACAAATAGCAAAAGGCACTAAAAGCTATCGTGTAATTGACATTTTCTCAGCATTGTTCATTTGAGTAATGTGCTCATAATGATCTGTTTTTTATGTCTAATAGTCTTGGAACTGTTTGGGTCAGCTGCTGTTTGCTAATTGACTAATGACTTAAAGTTATCATCAACAATTGTAACCAACTGTGTTTCGACAAGTTGGTAACCTATTGAACGAATACACAATAAATACAAAGTGTGAGACTATCAAACAGTCAAAAATGTGTCACAAAGGCATCTTTTATCCTCAGATCCTTGTGTTTTTCTACCTACATAATGTGCATAGGCTCATCAAGCATCCTGCATATATGCTTTGTGTCGCAGTTGTGTTCATGCACAAACCTGCAACACTTCTCCGAAAAACTGCAGCGAAAGGTAAATGTGTCGGGTATTATGGGGTATATGTCCTTGAATTTCAATCAAGAACTATTAGACAGTTTGTTGGGGAGAGTAGGAGCTGAGGCATAGGAATGTCACTCACCTTATCCTCCACTGCCTGGCTTGTTCTTCGACACCGAAACTGTCTTCGTCTAAGTTGAAGCTCCTGCAGCCAGTATAGCATCGTATTTCTCTCATCTGCTTCCAGCCAATACGTCTTTTTGTTAACTCTGTTATATATGACAGACAGAACAATTGATAATTAAAAATTACAATTGCTGTTAAACAAACCATCAATAGTAGATATCACTTTAACAATGAGCTGCAATGGTTTCCCAGTTGCTTTTAGCACACTCTTGTCATGAAAGCAATATATATATATTAGAGTCTAATTAATATTTTGCTGATAATTTAATTTTCGTTTGATGAAGTTCCTGGGCAATTTGGTGTCCAAGTTTAAATCCTGATCTACCTAAAAACGACACCAATTCCATGTCAACTGAGTTGACTAGCTATGGATTGGTGGCGTTTCTACGTAGACCAGGATTGACATGATGTTGCCTGTGATCTGCACTTATTGACTAACCAAAGGCCTTGGGAAACTAGTGAACGTATATAGTAGACTGAACACACACACACTGCTGCAACTAAAATGATGTCATCAAATACAATGATTGCGACAAAAGCAAATCACAACTTGCATTCAAAAATACAAACAGATCACCTAAACTCGAGAGCTAGCAGTTAAATAATGACTTCATATGCAGCATCACAAATATTGGACACTTCAAATTAAAAGTGTATTCATATTATGGTTGTATCAAATAGGTGATTATCACTATTCGGCCGACTAAGAATAATTGGACCAACTATTCAAACGAGTATGAATAAGAATAAATATAGTGTACAAAAGAGGTTCGTATTTTGCCACCATCTGTCTGTCATGATCATTGTAATTATTATATCCTTCAGCCCACTTGCTATAGCAGCCGCACATGAAAAACCAGATTGTCATGTGACCACTATTCATAATCTAATAATCTTTGTTTAATCAAATGAGACAAATCTGGGTGACACACTCCACCCAGTTGTAACGCGAAAAAGCATACTAAACAGAAAAACAAAAAAATTAATGTGATCATAACAATGTCATTGAATTCTTCTGTACCATCAAGTCAATCCTTAGAAAAAATGCATAAATAAAAAATGCATAAATTATAGTGTGTAGCTACAGCAACAGAGATTCATCCGGTAGCAAGATTTGTGTCCATTGCCAGGGATCTCTCCCTGAATAACATGTTGGGCACGGTGGGTGGTGTAGCGGTAGAGACTTTGAGCAAGTCCTTCACGCGCAATTGCTTGTGTGCTTCGGTGTGAAACTCCAATGCAATGTCCGCGCTGTAGTCAGGAGCACCTCTGAATAGTGAGCTTGAAGGGGTGGTATAGCAACTGCGAGAAATCAATTAATAAAATAACAGTCTAAACAGATCATTCAAACACTGAGCAGCGATGTTGAAATTCAAAACACTTGGCAAACCAGGCTTTGAACAACCACTTCAAGAGTCTGATATTAATCAATGTTTCTGTGCTGTTGCCTGGCACAGAAATTGAACCAACAATGAGGCTCGGCAAATTTAACTAGGCTACGATAGTTTCCTTTAGACAGCTTCGGTGACATTTTCACAGTAAACAATGTCTTTAAAAGCAACAGGAAAGTTATATTAACACTATACACTGTCCAATACAAAGCAAAGTGATTTAATAACAACATTAAGTACAATCAATAAATAAATTAATCAGTTTTAATCTCATTAAAATAGGTTTACAAGTTCTCTATGTCAGAATGACTACAAAACGCACGCTAGCTCTCATACTATATTTCGTTGTAAATTCGTATCTTATTGCATATAAGAAGTAGAAATATTTGCAAACCTAATTTCAAAAACGTTGACATTTCTTTCAGTCAGAATGTCGAAAGTGAACGTTGCGTGTGAGATGTTGATCTCTCCGAGAGGTATGAGGTCTTGAGGGGTTCTGTAGTAGAGCAGATTGCATGTACTATCAGCAAACACAAACCACCGTCTCTTGAAAACTTTTGTTAGGCTACGCGCACCCAATTTATACTTTCGCAGATATCCGCACAGACGCGTGCCCTCAGCGGCACTGGATTTTCTAGACAGAGTCTCGCCTTTGATCTCCGACTCGGCCATCTCCATAACGACAGGTTTAACCTCTTGGTCAGAGAGGCAAGGGAGGCTGAGGGGTGCCGGAGGAACTACGACGTCCCAATCCCTACCAACAGAGTCAGACAGCGACAGGCTATCGACAGAAGTCTCTGCTTTTGCAGTCTCCATCGCGGATGAACTGGAATTTGTGTTGTCATCGTTAGTGAATACATTAACGTAAGCATGAAATCCACTTTGTTTTTCAGTCAGCGCCAATGCATTAGCCATTTCTATTCTAGTCATCCGCTTCCGCCTCTTTGGCTATTAATAGACACGTAAACAAACAAAGATGTTTAATACATGAAAATGCCAAAGACGTTAAGTTATCCTAATATATATGAGGTCGTTGATCCCATAGAGATGTATTAAAATATATATATATAGCGTACATCTCTATGGTTGATCCTAACCACCAATGAACGCGCCGAGCACGTGACGTACACTAAAACATTATTATTGGCGTTATGCCTCAGTGACCTTGTCAATTCTAGCATTGCACTTACCAAAAGTTCGGAAAATAAAGACTTGCGCATTGCGAATTTGCAATTTTATATAGGCCTAATCTATCATCTATGCTAGAATTGATATATTAACCACTGCGTACGCGCACGCGAAAGGTCACTGAAGCTAAACGTGTGTGAAGTGAGCAAAATGGAGGGTGTGGAGGAAGAGGGCGAAAGGGAGGGTGTGGAGGAAGAGAGTGAAATGGAGGGTGTGGAGGTAGAGAGCGTAATATGGAGGGTGTGGAGGAAGAGAGCGAAATGGAGGGTGTGGAGGAAGAGGGCGAAATGGAGGGTGTGGAGGAAGAGAGCGAAATGGAAGGTGTGGAGGAAGAGGGCGAAATGGAAGGTGTGGAGGAAGAGAGCGAAATGGAGGGTGTGGAGGAAGAGAGCGAAATGGAGGGTGTGGAGGAAGAGAGCGAAATGGAGGGTGTGGAGGAAGAGAGCGAAATGGAGGGTGTGGAGGAAGAGGGCAAAATGGAGGGTGTGGAGGAAGAGAGCGAAATGGAGGGTGTGGAGGAAGAGAGCGAAATGGAGGGTGTGCAGGAAGAGAGCGAAATGGAGGGTGTGGAGGTAGAGAGCGAAATATGGAGGGTGTGGAAGAAGAGAGCGAAATGGAGGGTGTGGAGGAAGAGGGCGAAATGGAGGGTGTGGAGGAAGAAAGCAAAATGGAGGGTGTGGAGGAAGAGAGCGAAATGGAGGGTGTGGAGGAAAAGAGCGAAATGGAGGGTGTGGAGGAAGAGAGCGAAATGGAGGGTGTGGAGGAAGAGAGCGAAATGGAGGGTGTGGAGGAAGAGGGCAAAATGGAGGGTGTGGAGGAAGAGAGCGAAATGGAGGGTGTGGAGGAAGAGAGCGAAATGGAGGGTGTGGAGGAAGAGAGCGAAATGGAGGGTGTGGAGGTAGAAAGCGAAATATGGAGGGTGCGGAGGACGAGAGCGAAATGTAGGGTGTGAAGGAAGAGAGCGAAATGGAGGGTGTGGAGGAAGAGAGCGAAATGGAGGGTGTGGAGGAAGAGAGCGAAATGGAAGGTGTGGAGGAGGAGAGCGAAATGGAAGGTGTGGAGGAAGAGAGCAAAATGGAAGGTGTGGAGGAAGAGAGCGAAATGGAAGGTGTGGAGGAAGAGAGCGAAATGGAGGGTGTGGAGGTAGAGAGCGAAATGGAGGGTGTGGAGGAAGAGAGCAAAATGGAGGGTGTGGAGGAAGAGGGCGAAATGGAGGGTGTGGAGGTAGAGAGCGAAATATGGAGGGTGTGGAGGAAGAGAGCGAAATGGAGGGTGTAGAGGAAGAGAGCAAAATGGAAGGTGTGGAGGAAGAGAGCGAAATGGAAGGTGTGGAGGAAGAGAGCGAAATGGAGGGTGTGGAGGAAGAGAGCGAAATGGAGGGTGTGGAGGAAAAGAGCGAAATGGAGGGTGTGGAGGAAGAGAGCGAAATGGAGGGTGTGGAGGAAGAGAGCGAAATGGAAGGTGTGGAGGAAGAGAGCGAAATGGAGGGTGTGGAGGAAGAGAGCGAAATGGAAGGTGTGGAGGAAGAGAGCGAAATGGAGGGTGTGGAGGAAGAGAGCGAAATGGAGGGTGTGGAGGAAGAGAGCGAAATGGAGGGTGTGGAGGAAAAGAGCGAAATGGAGGGTGTGGAGGAAGAGAGCGAAATGGAGGGTGTGGAGGAAGAGAGCGAAATGGAAGGTGTGGAGGAAGAGAGCGAAATGGAGGGTGTGGAGGAAGAGAGCGAAATGGAGGGTGTGGAGGAAGAGAGCGAAATGGAAGGTGTGAAGGAAGAGAGCGAAATGGAGGGTGTGGAGGAAGAGAGCGAAATGGAGGGTGTGGAGGAAGAGAGCGAAATGGAGGGTGTGGAGGAAGAGAGCGAAATGGAAGGTGTGGAGGAAGAGAGCGAAATGGAGGGTGTGGAGGAAAAGAGCGAAATGGAGGGTGTGAAGGAAGAGAGCGAAATGGAGGGTGTGGAGGAAGAGAGCGAAATGGAAGGTGTGGAGGAAGAGAGCGAAATGGAGGGTGTGGAGGAAGAGAGCGAAATGGAGGGTGTGGAGGAAGAGAGCGAAATGGAGGGTGTGGAGGAAGAGAGCGAAATGGAGGGTGTGGAGGAAGAGAGCGAAATGGAGGGTGTGGAGGAAGAGAGCGAAATGGAGGGTGTGGAGGAAGAGAGCGAAATGGAAGGTGTGGAGGAAGAGAGCGAAATGGAGGGTGTGGAGGAAGAGAGCGAAATGGAGGGTGTGGAGGAAGAGAGCGAAATGGAGGGTGTGGAGGTAGAGAGCGAAAGAAGGAATTAACACGCTATAATTTATAATGGAATATTTAACCTAAGCGTATTGTTGTTTATAGGCTGACAGTGATGTAGTACTGGAGTCCGGTATAAGACTCGAGTCCGACTAGAGACCGATTTTCTGTGCACTCGGACTCGGACTAGGACTCGAAATTTGACTCGGTTTCCGAGTCACGAATTCTCCATGGAACAGGCCACAACTTGTATTGCCTCAACCAATTCAGACAACCAATTCGATTCGTCTGCTTTCTTCATCACTCAACTCAAACAAAAGAGCCCGTAATCATTCTAATGTGACGGATGGCTGGGCACCGACCGCACCGCTGACCACTGGACAAGCTAAAAGTTAATTGCAGGTGCACTTGATGTACATGTATGGTCGGTGTGGGGTTATGGGATGGGCGACTGTGAATATTTTAATACGAGCCTACATGTATGATGCATAATAATAATAGGCCTTCAGGCTACAGTACACACACATAGCCAGGCATCCCTGGCATTCATGATTCAAACAGTTGAAATCGAGTTTGATATTTTGACACCTCAATAAACTTTGCATTTACGCTGATCGGATAGGCCCGATAGAACATGGACTTCTAATCTGTCTAGATGTTTACTGTTTTTGGATAAGCCAAAAAATGAGGATAGGTGTAGGCAGGGGCGGATCCAGGAGGGGGCCAATCCGGCCATGGCCCCCCATTCAGAAATGCCATGTATCGTGGCCCCCCCCCATTTGGTTTCAGCGGCTGCTAAAATGGTATGATTTTCGAAAAAAATTTGGCCGGATGACTAAAAAAAAAAAAAAAAAAAAGGTCATCAACTTTTTTGGCGGATGAAATGGTATGATTTTCCAAAAATTTTTGCCGGATGACTAAAAAAAAAAAAAAAAAAAAAAAAAAAAAAGTCATCAACTTTTTTGGCGGATGAAATGGTATGATTTTCCAAAAATTTTTGCGGGATGACTAAAAAAAAAAAAAAAAAAAAAAAGGTCATCAACTTTTTCGGCGGATGCGAATTTTTTTGTCCCAAACCCAAGGTCTCAAGAATTTTTTGGCCCCCCCCCCGTCCAAAGTTTCTGTATCCGCCCTTGGGTGTAGGACGTGTCAATTGGCTATTTGTGGCTGGTGCCTATTAGAACTTCTTTTATCTTGGAACGTTTATTTAGGCTTATATCTCCACTAACCTAATACACAATATTGGTCGATTGCAACGTGCAGGCAGTGTTGTAGCACTTGTTGCTCTAGCTGTGCTGGGAGCCTGGGGTATTGGAGGGTAGAATCGGTAGATGATCTTAACGTGCAATTTTCACAAATATAAAGATACTGACACAACATTTTCAAATAATAATATGCAGAAATATGTTACGAACAAGAATGAAAATATTTGTAAAAAATATTCAGCGGTTTTCGAGACATCGCAATTTTTTAATAGGTTATATTTCGGCCGCACCCTGTATAATATGGGCCTATTATAATTATTTGATTCGAACAACGCCCTTTCCAGGTGTCTGAGAAAAGATTCGAGTGTCAGTGAAGAGACCGACGATCACATACTGTTCGGAGCCTATAGCTAGCAGTCTGACATCTGAGATGCATAATCGTGCAAAATGTGCATGGCCCTTGGTGGTTTCAACCAGGATTTTATGTATTAACTTAGTTACGCCTAGATGGGGTGTGCGTAGCTAATAAACGAAATTTGACAGTTTATGGTAAACTGTTCATGCCAAGGCATAGAGCCTGTGCGCCGACATTTAACAAACGGCTCAGGCCTATAATAGGCCTAATGCATTGTAGGCCCTATTTTCGTTTATTAGCTAAGAAATTCGGTGTCAAAACGCAGCGATTAACAAACAAGAAGGCGATGTTATAGATTTAGCAGATCGTCTATAGGCCTAATGAACATATTAATTTCATTGCCGTCAAGTGGAGTAAAGCTTCAGATGAACAACAGCTGTTATAGGTGTACAAGAATAATTGATGTTTCCTAATTATGGACATTTGAAGTGCGCAATCGATGGTCCATACTCAGCGTACTCCTCTTTGCTTATCCAGACGTTTTGAAACGTCGACAGTGAGCCTAGAATGGAACCTCCGACCCAGGCCATATGCGAACGATCAGGAGTCGTATACACTCTCGTATACATCGAGCGAGGAACGAGAGATAGCATCTCTTTCTGCATACGATCGCGAATGCCAGGAAACAAGGCTGAACCGCCTGACAGGAAAATATTGTTCCATAAGCAATGGCGAATGTCGACATCGCACTGCATGATTGAGTTGAATGCCAGCTCGTGAATTCCACCGAAGCCCGCATCCATTCCGTGCTGGAGGAGACTCGGCCGGAAGAGAACCTCCGGGCAGCGGAATCTCTCGCTACCAATGGATATCGTCTGCCCATCCGGAAGTTCAAAGCTCTTCTGCTGCTGAGCTGCAGATGACGCATGCGTAGAGGCTAATTCCTCATCAAAGTCGAGTGCAACGTAGCAAAGTTCTTCCTTGATGGTGCGAACGATTTCTCGTTCAGCAAACGTCGTGAATGCGTATCCTCTGTCTCTGAGAATTGTCACCATGTAATCGGTGAGATCGCGTCCGCCAAGATCAATACGTTGAATGGCATTGCGAACAGTGAAACCTTCGACAATAGGAAACGTGTGAATGACTCCATCGCCGCATTCTACCACGTGAGCACAACTGCGACCGGAAGCATAGACGGACAGCTGACCAGGTGGAGCCATGAAGGTTGCTGGCACGTTGAACGTCTCGAAGATGACCTGTGTTAAATGAAACAAAGTATTAACTTATTCATTCATTCATTTAAGAGATTTTTAAAGCGTAGGCCTATGCATGTGTGTCGGTGTTTGCGTGAGAGAGACAGAAAGATAGAACGAGACAGACGACAGAGTCCGAGAGACAGACAGAAGACAGACATAGAGTGGAGGGAGGGGAGCGGGAGTTAGACAAACACAGAGACACAGAGGCAGAGACAGGAAAACAGACAGAGGTTGATGGATGTTATATTTGCTTCACCTGTACCATCTTTTCGCGGTTGGCCTTTGGATTGAGAGGATTCTCTGTGAGTAGAACCGGATGTTCGTCTGGATCAACATGGAGTTCGCTGTCGAAGATGTGCTGCCAGATCTTCTCCATGTCATTCCAGTCGGTGACGATTCCGTGTTCGATGGGATATTTCAGCGACAGAACTTCTCTGCTTCTCATTGCCTTCTCCCCAACAACGCAGCTGTTGTCCACGGTTCCGCTCATATCAGCCTATAATGCACATTTCACAACATTTCTGTAGGCCTGTAAACCATCTTCAAACGTGTGTTTCTCGAAACGTGTTGCAGCCTATACTCTTTTAGAAAAATCTAGTTTAAAACTGCATGTAGACCTCTGTTTATGACACGTAGCCTATGTAAAAGGTAGCCTAATTAAAGTCAATAACATAGCAAACGTTATAACTTCCCTATATGCCTTAACTCACGATGATCGGCCAAACTGCGTGCACAAACCCCCCGTTTAGAAACTCGACTGCATACTTGCTCAACCCCCATTGGAATCTAATAATTATTTGATGCAGTGTTCACTCAATTAAACGATCTCTATGTGTAGGCCTACATCAAGAATTTGCAAATAACGGTTCTTCGGATTTTCCAAGAAGCCTAAATTTTAATAGCCTAGGTTTTCGGAACAAAATAATATATGCCTATGAATGCGATATGAACGCAATGTATATGACCCGGGAAGTCAAGGGACTCAAAAGTTATGCAATGCGTTCGAGTGACGTGTGATCATGAGGTTTGAGACGAGACTTAATCTAGCCTATAGCCTATCTATATCTTTAGTGTATACGGTATACCTGATCAGTAGCAGCAGCTGCTTCTGCATGTGGATGTCGTCTGCCGATGATCGTAGGGAAGATGGTCATTGGAACATCATCGCCAGCGAATCCAGCTTTTATCCTTCCAGATCCATTATCGATGACAACAACACGTGGTTCGTCGTCGTCGTCACACATATTTTCTACACGTTGACGACTTCTGTATAGACAGCGCATGCGCAGTAAAGAGACAACAGTTACTGTAGGCCTAATTAGAAATCCTTTCTCTGCATATATTCAGAATAATGCCTATTGAAGGCTTTACCTACTGTACATTTGTAGCCTAACTGATTTTGGGACATAATTATAATAATATGAAAGTGAAACACGTGCATTCACTTGAAATCGTTGTATGCCTATCCATTTTTCTTCCATAAACGGATACAGCTTATAAACTGATAATTATTATTACAGTCTGTATAATTAAATTATACAGACTGGGATTTCAATATTAAAGAATAGTCCTACTATGAACAGACTGCAATCGGCATAGCCTACGGCTGTTCATAATAGTGTAAGCCTACGAATGATTTTGCAGTATGAACATACCTCCGATCGTTGTTTAGTCACTATATAATATATATATATATATATATATATATGGACTCGTGTTTGTATACGCCCCATGTAGACCTACCGGTAGGCCTACGTCAAACATCTGCGACGGGGGGTCGCGCTCGAACTATAATTAAGGCAGCCAAACTGTACGTATAGGCTACACATGTATGTAGGCATATCCATGTGATTTGTGCTTAGCAAGTTAGCGTAGGCCTATACGGGAGTATGCAGTATGAGAATTAAATGTGGAAATTACTGGCGGTCAGCGGGGCTGGGGTGTGCACAGAGAACTTAACTATGGGGCCCTAAGAAATACTGGGGGGAATGGAGAAGGGGGAAACTCCAATCCCGGCATTGCCCGCAGTTCTAATCCTGGTAGCATGTCAATAATAAACATTATCGGATTGTCTTGCATGTGGTCTTACCTGTCCTGTCCAACATGAAGTAATAAATGTTAGGCTACTTCCTATAGGCTGTCTATATAATCACATGACCTTTTAATTCCTCATAGGCCTACTGCGCTGGCTTCTGTTGTGCGTCGACCAATGTTCATGCCCATTACAACACAGGCTGACCTGATTAGCCTACAAACATCTGCGGCTCATGCATAGACATGCATGCCTGTAATCTACGTCTGTAACCTGTAATAACGTAAATTGTAAGTCAATAAGCAGGACATGCTTATAAGCTCATATGGACACCGAATGTCCTTTCTGACGAGTCTAAATGCCTACAAGTTAATTTAACATACTAGATAAACTAAAAGCAATCAGTTTGGACTTATGTTCAGCCAGGTTCATGACTCAACTTCACTGAGACGTATACCATTATGGTTGTAGGTCTACTAGAGGCATGACAGGATAGTTTAGTTCCGATAGTATGGCCATATGGCTGACGTTCGGCTGGCAATCGACTTAGGCCTAGGCCTACATTATGGGTCGATCGCACTAGGTAGGCCTAGGGTAGGCCCTACGCGCGTTGTTTACAACAATAGGCCTAGTTACTGTTTCAATGAAGTAAACTTAGAATAATTATAATTTTATGATTATCAATGTCAATTAGAGTGGTTATTCCCAACCTTTGTGCCGCGGCATAGGCCTAGCCTAATAGTGTGCCGCGAGAACTTTGCAAGTGTGCCACGGGAAAATTTTTAATAATAATGTTATTAATTAATAATTATTCAAAACAAAAGTGTAGTTACTCTACACTAGGCCTACAGTCTACAAAACTCTTTGATTTTATATTGAAAGTTTTATCAGTCCGTTAAGCCGTAGGCTACGTGCATGGTTCAACAATTAGAATTTCTAAAGACCCATCATTCTTCAAACCCAACTAGACTTGGCTTATAGTATGACACACCAGTTATTTTCTAAAAATTTAATACTCTTTGCAGCCATGGGTGTAAAGTGATACAGGCATACAGCGACTTCATTTTCTTAGCCTCCGCAGAATAGGGAGAGTTACCAGCCCTCTTCCTTGCCGTCTAATGTTCGACATCGTATATACAGTCGGTAGTTCTATTCGTCTGTTGGATACAACCGACTGCGGTTCAAGCCCCGGGTTGGGAGTTGACAGTTAGAGATTTAGATATCTCGGGCTAGCACGCATGGGACGCGGTGGCGCAAGCTGCTGCGGAGCGACCTTGGGCAAGTTGCTTACCCAACATTGTCTGTGGGGAAGGCAACGGGAAACCACCTCACTCATCTCATCCCCCAGGGGCATAAAAGCCAATGAACCTGCCTTCGGGCAGAGAACCATCATCATCATCATCATCATCATCATCATCATCATCATCATCATCATCATCATCATCATCATCATCATCATCATCATCATCATCAGGTCTATATAATAATTTGTACTCATTAACTCGAGCTGTGTTTGAACATCTATATGCCTACTATCAGTTATTCCGGTTAAGTTGTTCTGGATTATACATTGTAGGCCTATATGAAGAGACAGGAATTAGATATATGAAGCATGGAAGAAGCGTGCGCGTGTGTGCATAGAAGACGAAAACGATAGCCTATGGAATGACATTGCTAAGTGTGCTTAATGGTTGGAATCCGTAATCGGGAGCTATTGTCATTACAACAGGCATCCTCGGATATTAACATAGTACCCCTCTCCCCCAAATGCGGGTACAGACATGCGACTCTAACCGTCCACGGGAACTTTCCTCTATGCTGCTCGGTCCCGATAACGGACTATTGAAACATGCAATGCGAGAATTGCCGGGGAGTCGGAGTTTAACCCCAGTCATTCTCAGGACCCCATAGTGAAGCCTTTTATTAAACCCCCAGCTCCACGTGGATCAGAGTCTGACCTCCTCGTCATTTTCACTCATTGATTGAAACAAAGACGTTTTATTATTTTGCGATAAGTAATTGCTATGGGTGTAATTAACTTATAATAACGAAAGATTATAATCAAATGTGGACATTTTAACTAGATATAAACTACAGCTTAGATCTAAATTAAAATCTGTTGGACCGATTTTGCGGCTTCTTATATATACACTTTTTTCGACAGCTACTGTTCGATTAAGTTTTCCAATTGGCAGATCTCGATCATTTTGAATATATGACTTTAGCCATGCACAGATGACGTCATAATTATGCATTGTCAATCTTACACGTGACACAACCGTGAGAGGTCAAATCTATAGTTTCCGGTAGACCTGCACGCATAGGCCTACTTATATTTGCTATTAGTCTAAAATTGTTAGGGTCATCCATGTCAAGATCGTCACACATTTAGCACTGCATGGACCAGGATTGACCTTTTCTGTGATGCAGGAGGGAACTATTGCAGATCTCGATCTGTTAAAAAGCACGACTTGGCTACGTTTACTTTCTTGCCGTATGAGCAATAATTCGACTACCGGTACACATGGATTCTTGACAGGCGTATTATCTGGACATTATGCTGCCAACTCTCAATTCCATTGAGTCAATATAAGCGGCTGAACGAGCAGCACACCCAAGTTTATCCTGACATCGGGAATAACGCTTCGCTGCTTTATTCTGCATATTCTTCCTTCATCGTTTTTTATGATTTACTGATTTGCTGAGGACTTCTTCGTTTCGGGCAGCAGCTGTAGGCTACGTAACTGTAGACAGTCTTTGTGTGAACACTGAGCAATGCGGATACAGCCACACACTGACACACCAACGCATGCAGACAGCTCTTCAAAGAGTGGAGCGTTGCGCCAGTGCACATTAAGGTCGATGCTTGCAGCAGTCGGCAAAGGCTATAGGGCACTTATGCCAGTCGTCAAGAAAACGTGTCCTACACTGCCAGCCATAGGCATACATGCCACGTACCCTACCCTCAGAAAAACCCCTTCACAATAGGCGAATATAGGAAGTTGGATTGAAAACCTTGACTAGATAGTTCGCATTTGTACATAACTTGGCAGAAACGACAGCACACATTTAAAGTGGTTCTGACATTATATGCGACATTTAGTTTGCAGAAACGATAGTTTTTTTTAAATTATTTAATCAGATTACTTCTACAACTCTATTATTATTTCATAGGTTTTATAACATCTTCGGGTAAGTTATACAAAGCCTTGCATGCTTATATAGATCTATATACATACATATATATACATTATGTATTGTATATTGTATATACGACTATCTAATAAAATTATATATAAGAAGTATTACCATTCGAATGTAAAGTATCAAATACATTGTATAGACTATAGACCTAGTTATGCAAATTACATATTATCGGCTAATATGACAAGTTGACAACTTACAATTACACAATAGGCCTAGTATAGGCCTACTATATGACCACTACTACTGTTGTTACTACAACTAGGCATAGGCCTACTACTAGCACTAGTACTACTACTACTACTACTACTACTACTACTACTACTACTACTACTACTACTACTACTACTACTACTACTACTACTACTACTACTACTACTACTACTACTACTACTACTACTACTACTACTACCACCACCACCACCACCACCACCGCCACCACTGCTACTATTACCACTACAAATACTTTTGTCATGTGTAGACTCCAGTTGGGACTTGGTAGTCTGTCGATTTGACTTACTATTCTGACTTACTACTACTGTTGTTACTACAACTAGGCATAGGCACTAGTACTAGTACTACTACTACTACTACTACTACTACTACTACTACTACTACTACTACTACTACTACTACTACTACTACTACTACTACTACTACTACTACTACTACTACCACCACCACCACCACCGCCGCCACCACTGCTACTATTACCACTACAAATACTTTTGTCATGTGTAGACTCCAGTTGGGACTTGGTGGTCTGTCGATTTGACTTACTATTCTGACATACTACTACTGTTGTTACTACAACTAGGCATAGGCCTACTACTAGCACTACTACTACTACTACTACTACTACTACTACTACTACTACTACTACTTCTACTACTACTACTACTACTACCACCACCACCACCACCACCGCCACCACTGCTACTATTACCACTACAAATACTTTTGTCATGTGTAGACTCCAGTTGGGACTTGGTGGTCTGTCGATTTGACTTACTATTCTGACTTACTACTACTGTTGTTACTACAACTAGGCATAGGCCTACTACTAGCACTAGTACTACTACTACTACTACTACTACTACTACTACTACTACTACTACTACTACTACTACTACTACTACTACTACCACCACCACCACCGCCACCACTGCTACTATTACCACTACAAATACTTTTGTCATGTGTATACACTCCAGTTGGGACTTGGTACGATTTGACTTACTATTCTGGCTATCTGAGCAATGTGTGCTAACTGACGAATGTTCTGTTCTTTATAATATCCTTTAACATCGTTTATGCTGCAGATTAAAAAGCGCTTTTGATTGGCTTCTTGGAAGAGCGTCATAAGAAGTCTTGTGAATGAATAAAAAAATTAATAGATAAAACCGTCGCACTTAATGATCCGACCTATCTCGTCTCAGCATCTCTTCCAGCCCTCAAAGCATAATAATATTATGATGCTGCACTCGATCAACCGATCAACAGGTCTTGACCACACGCATGATATCATGTGAAATTATTTAGGTGATATCTGGACGCAAAGACAGCACTCAGACGATGGGTTGCCTCGTAGGCAAAGACCGAAGTAGCAAGGAGACGGATTCAAACGGAAGGGGGCATGTGACGAATGGTCCTCGCCCTATTCCAGGGCCTGATGACGACGACGAACCATTTCCGCGGCAAACGCAGCAGCGATCGAGTCTGCGATCGAATCTGCCGAAGCCAGACCCTCGACCTTCAGAACAAATATCAGAGTCACTTATTGTTGAACTGCAAAACCAAGGTATAGATCGAAGTCGAAATCTGCATTAATTGATGCAGCACTTTAATCTACATGTAGGCCTATAGGCAATGGCATATAAATCAATTGTTCCGCTGAATAAGTGGGACAAAAACACTAGCTCAAAATTTCTAGACTGTAGCCTAAGTTGATATTTTTCAAGTAACATAATTTTATCGATTCTTCATTTTTCGGCAATAGAGAAATGTCACAGTGCTGTAATGAATGAATACGGTACTGTTGGAGATTAATTTGTTTAGAAAGAGGTAAAAGATTTAAGGAAAGAGTCAGACGAAAAGATTCTAACAAGTCAAAGGTTAAGTCTCGTGCATTTTGGTTTCTTCTGTGTAAAACTTTTCAGACGCAGTTTCTTACAATCAAATGATTTTCTCACTGTAATAATTGTTGAAAAATAACTGGGGGGTTGGACCATTATCCATTTGGAATCGGGGTGTGAAAAACAGACTTTAACATGGGGCTTTAAGAAAGACTGGGGGGTTGAAACCCCCCAACCCCCCGGCAATTCTCACCCTCGATTTTCTATTGAAGAGAAAATAGTTTTTATTTTATGTTTAATTTCTGTCTATGTCTCATTTTAATTAAGTCATTCTTAGTAGATCTATATATTTTATTTAGGCAAGAAAATCGTTCGAGCCAATTACGACTTTTCGCTGACACAGTCCGGTGATTTGTCCTTGAAAAAGGGTGACGTTCTGGAAGTTATTTCCGAGTAAGTTATGATCATGCAGATAAGTCTTTGTCAAAGAAAGTTCACCTCTTTTCCACCAAACTCTCCATTATACGTATGGGTCAATTGGGTCATTAATATCATACTGGGGGGGGGGTTGTGATCGCAATAACCTGAATGACCCAAAGACATAACTTTCTTGCGTAATTATCAATAATAAGCTGACCATTCTTGCTGGTGATTTTTGTCATGGTTACATGCGTGTATCAGGACTATAATATTATGTCTAGGC
>OX243811.1:47671761-47746761 GCA_945859605.1 Lumbricus rubellus | reverse complement strand
CTGACAACGGGGCCAAAACACCTGTTCAAATTAAATTTGTTTTAAGCCTACTTATGCGGTATGCCGTATAGGCTATCTACCGGTAACCAACACCAGCTGCTTCAACTTTAACACATAATAATATTGTATTAATATTATAGTTAGGTCTATATCTATAGACTTAGAAACATTATATCTGTTCACACATCCATTGGACTCTCGATCCAATCTTGTTATATAGCACACAGTCCTCTGTTACTTTCCTCGGTCTGCTTTCTATCTAGACTAGACTTGCGCTGTGTCTTCAGGTCTTCATTCACATAAATTATTTATGATCTTTGAACTAAATCTAAAATAATTGTAAATGCGCCCTGATTGGTAAGTCTTGTTACTTGGTCAACTTTCACCCTCCCTCTGCAAATGTTTTGCATTGAATTAACTCTTTTGTTTTGATTATTATCTACAGGAACGAAGTTTCCGATCAAATGGACAGCGCCTGAGGCCATTCTATACGGACATTTCACTATCAAATCAGACATCTGGGCTTACGGAATCCTTGTGATCGAACTCTTCACTTACGGAGCCACTCCTTATCCAGGTTGATATCCACCACGCAACGCATAACGTATACAGGCCGATCGTAATAATTACAATCGTAGCCTATACAGATCAGTTTAAGCTTGGTCACTGTCACAATGTAGGCCTATTGTGCACATAATAATTAGGCCTATCAATATTTTTATAGCGTCAAGCTCCCATCTTAAGGCGATGTAACGTGACCATTTGACCTGAAACTTGAGAGAAGAGACTTATAATAATGAATGCAAATGAATGCTAGCCTACTTACACATGCCTACATTTGTACATACGTAAGTGCCTGTATAGGCCTACATACTGACGGACGGACGCACGGACATTCAGACAGAAAGATCAACATGTGCACATACCAAGAGACAGATAAATAGACAGACAGACGGACGGACGGACATACAGACAGACAGATGAACAAACACACACATAAAGACATACACACTTACAGACAGACAGACAAATAGACATACAAATCAGACAGACATAATAGGCCTATACATAACATGGACCAGCGCGTATACGTATACATACAAGCAAACGTACGCAGGTCTATACATGACATGCCATAATTGTCTTAGTGATGCATGTGTTTTTTCTCATGGTGATTCAGGAATGACGAATGCTGAAGTGGTGCAGCAGTTGCCTCGAGGTTTCCGTCATCCGGAACCAGCCGGATGTCCAGAGAGACTGTACGACGAGATCTTGCAGATGTGCTGGGTCAAGGAACCGTCGAGAAGGCCAACCTTCGAATTCCTCTACTACACGATGAACGACTTGGCCGTTGCACTCGAACCAAACTACAAAGAAGCTTAACGCATACATGTAGGCCTATACTATAGTAGGCCTATAATATGGACACTGTCACGCTGGATAGTTAAGCAGACATTAGGCAGACTATAATAGGTCTGTAGTTGAAACTATGCTTAAAGAAACGCATTCAATTATCACCGTTCGAATGTCGGTTCTCCCCGTTTGAGCGGACACAACTTCAGGAGATCCATCAAACAATAATTTTTGTGTAGTCTATAGGTTATATCAGATGAATGAGATTACCCTGGCTTGCGGCGCTGGTTTGTGTCCTGTTTGGGCTCCTGGATAGACCGATACAACTGGAAGACATGATGTAATTAGGCCCTACTACCTAAATTTTGCTGGTTTACCGAGATAATGGTTCCCTATTCCGTAAGTGATTTTGTCGTACGGTAATCAATTCGTCGCAATTTATATCGTCGTTAATTAAATCGTCGCAACATAATTCGTCGCATGCAAGTCGTCGTGTTCAGTCCGTCGTTTTTTATGTCGTCGTTAAATAATATTGTCGCAGTTTTTTTCGTATTGTAGGCTACATCTTATAGTAGGCCTACAGCAAAATTCTCATCATGTAAAGCTAAATTTAAAAACTGACATTTAAAAAAATTAAATTCATGGTTACATAGCTAATTTAAAAAACAGGTTAAAAGCACAATAAAAACGTAAGTAGGCTAAGCTTAGGCCTATGTCTTCCCGCTCACTTAATTCTCTCTCCTTTGTATAAATATAGGGTGTCTCGATAGGTCGTGAACGATTTTGAATGCGTATAAAAATATGTTATACACGATATAATGTGGAAAGTTTTATACTGGCGGGTAGGTTATTCAAATGAAAATGTTAATATAAAAAAAATAGATCACTAGCTCATTTTATTCAAATTTTAGCGCCGATATCCGTGACGTCATCAAATTCGTGCCAAGTAAACGTCCAGTTAAACCGCAAACAATAGGCCTACTGTACGACCATCATTGTTAATCCACACATAATTAATTAATACAAATTATCATTTAGTATTTAATAATGTTTCCTCTACTCATTATTACGGCCTCAAGTCGATTAGTCATCGAACCAAATAGATCTTTCAGAGTTGTCAGAGGTAGGCCTATTGATGTCCATGCCTCACAAAGCCGACGTTTTAAGGTCGTTTGGGGTTCGATATCGGCATAAACAGTTGCCGCCATAATACTCAAAACATTTTCCATTGGTGACAAATCCGGCGAATTAGGCGGCCAGTCCCCCGGTGAGATGTAATCTATCCATTGATATTTTTGTCCAACCATTCGACTGAGGCATTTGATGTGTGTGCACGTGCAGTGTGCACCGTCTTGTTGAAATAATCCATCGCCGTAATTATGAAACCTTTTTGTGGCTGTTAACTGAGCGCAGACTGCACTTCGCTGGAATGCGGGTTTGACCTCTTTCTCCTGTATCTCATTGATGTAACAAGTCGAAGTGACTGAAGTTTTATTTGGAATGATATGAAGTTTTGTTAATCCAACTGTTTATTCCGAACCCGAACCCCAGACACTGAACAATTTGTTTGCGGTTTAACTGGACGTTTATTTGGCACGAATTTGATGACGTCACGGATATTGGCGCTAAAATTTGAATAAATGAGCTAGTTATCTAATGTTTTCATATTAACATTTTCATTTGAATAACCTATCCGCCAGTATAAAACTTTCCACATTATATTGTGCATAACATATATTTATACGCATTCAAAATCGTTCACGACCTATCGAGACACCCTATATAAGCTTAACCCTCATAGACTGCCTTTTGTTTTTCTCGGCTACTCGTAACAAACGTTAACTTCGACATTGTTGCGATTACTAGGCATAGGCTATCTTGTATTGCTAGGTTTATATAGCCTACGTCGACACATTGTTGCGATCACTAGGTGTACCTTGTATTGTTGGGTTTATAGATCTATATAATTATTATATAGGCCTACGTCGACACATTGTTGCGATTACTAGGTGTACCTTGTATTGTTCGGTTTATAACTTTATATAGGCTACGTCGACTCGAAGTCTGCTGTGACCAAATTTGCGACCAAAACGACTAAATGATTGCGATTAGTTGTCTGCGACGAAATAGAGGGCGACCAATTGATTCGCGACCAATTAATTAGCGACTATATGACTGCGACTACATGATCTCAGGCTCTGCATGATCTGCGACTACATGATCTGCGACGATATGGGTGGTCACCGAGATGATAATAATATAATTATGTTAGGCCTTTGTTATGCTAAACGAGGCGTTGCGTGAGTGGTGGTAGGCTAGCGACTGCACGTAGCCTACCGGTACTTAATTTGGCATACATGTAAGTAGAACAGGAATAAGGCATTTGGCTCATTTGACCAGTACAGCCTTGATCTTCGCCCATTTGACCAATACCAGCCATAAAAATTGAGTGCCCGCGCAGTTCAGCCTATACTAGCCTTACTTTTTCAAATTCGGCGTCTGTCGTAAAAAAAGTAAAAAAGTAAAAAAAGCAAAAAAAGTAAAAAAGTAAAAAAAAATTTCTCCGGCGTATACAAAATGGACTACCCGAAGAAAACTGTTACTGAATTACGAAAAATGGCCGAGCGGAGCAGCAAGGATGGATATTTTACAAGACGGTGGAAAGCGAAGTTCATTGCTAAAATTGACGCCCACATCCGCGAATGCTGCGACGATGAATGCTCGTGCAAGTATCCACGGCCGGATCGACAACAAGGGCCACGCGAGACCATCGTCGTTCGTCGTCAGCGCAATGGCAACTCGCCCCCCGTGTGATGTTAGTTTGATCGCCAACGAGATCATCGTCGTTAATTGTCAATGCAATGGCAGCTCATGCCTGTGTGATGTAAGGGCATGAGTTGCACGGGATTACAATATCGCAAACGATTTTACACCGTTGGTTTATAATCGTCTGTGGATCAATCGAATATTATTATTTTTTTTCTCTGGCGTATAGAAAATAACTGAAAATGGAATATACAGCTCGGCCTAAAGACAGGAGATCCCAATATAAAATGGACTACTCATCGTATAATCTGAAAGAATTACGACAAATTACTAAACAGAGAGGACAAAGAGGATACTCGAGTTTGCGAAAAGCGGAACTCATAGCGTTCATATTGCAGGGAGATCGACTAGGCGCTCGGGCTCAGGTCACCAAAGCACCGGCGTATACTCCTGCCACTGTGCGAGAATTGCGAGAAATTGCAAAAAAGAGAGGTGTGCGAGGATACTCGAGATTAGCAAAAGCGGAACTTACGGCATTCTTGTCTAATACTTGGAAATTTTTGAACACGGGGAAAAATAAAATAGTTTTTTCGGATTGGCTGACTCGCGAGATTAGTGAGTTACCCCCGCAAATAAAACCGCCCATTCATAGGTTCAAACTTCGAGAGACTGCGACGGCTATCAAAGGGTTTACAAAAAGATACACGATCGATGGCAACAGCAGGATCGATGTTACAACTTTTCTCAAGGCTGTAAGACCGCAGGTAGTTAGGCTGCTCACGAAAAATCGAGGGGTAAAAGTTCAACTCGATCTCATGTGCGTAATGGAGAAAGTAGATATGAAAACCGGCGAAGTAGTAACGGCTGAGCCTAATTTCAAATCAAAGAGTGATATTATTTTAGAAGCAACCGATGTGAGAGAAATATATACCAACGCAGCGGATAAAATTAAGGAGAGCATGGCAAGTTTTCAGATGCGGGGGAGTAATTGGAGATTCAAAACCGTTTTGAAGTTGGATATCGATACAGTGGTTTATAAACCATTGAAAGGTAGTTCTTACATCCCACTTCCAGATTATTTAGCGAATAAAAAGGCTATTATTAATATGAAGAACGAAGACGATGAATGCTTCAAGTGGTGTGTAACGAGAGCTGTAAACCCAGTTGACAAAAATACAGAAAGAATTACGAAAGAATTAATTAGACAGTCTGAGGAGCTCAATTGGTCTGGTATCGAATTCCCAGTAGCAGCGGATGCTAATGTGATAGGTAAGTTTGAGAAAAATAATAATATTAGTATTAATGTTTTTGGTTACGAGAAAGAAGTGAATGTATTCCCACTATATATATCAAAACATGAGAATGATAGGTGTGTAGATCTATTACTCATTTCTGATGGAGAAAAGAAGCATTATTGCTGGATCAAGAATTTTAACAGATTGCTGGCACTACGAACAGAAAAATCCCATAATTCAATGCACTATTGCAGAAGATGTTTAATCGGTTTTAGAAAAGTCGAATCGCTTCACAAACATACTGAGTACTGTTCGCAGCAGGACGCCCAACGAATAGAACTTCCGGAACCTGGGACTATGCTAAGTTTTACACATCACTATCGGAAGATGCGTGTACCGTTTGTGTATTTTGCCGACTTTGAGTCGTTCATCAAACCTATCGGTACATGTCAACCCGTTCCTAGCACGTCTTACACCAACAAGTATCAAAAACATACGCCCAGCTCGTTTTGTTATCACATGAAATGCTTCGACGATGATGTTTATTCCCAAGAGCCGGTGCGGTTTACAGCTGAAAACGAAGACGATGATGTTGCTCAGTTATTCATAGACTCTATCGAAGAAAATGTAAAACGAATATACAACGAGTTCAAATTCCCCAAGAGGATGATATTCGGCAAGAAAGAGCAGGAGCTCTTCGACTCGGCTACTGTTTGCCATATATGCGCAGGAGAATTTATAGGCGATGAAAAACGAGTACGTGATCACTGTCATTTGACTGGAAAATTTAGAGGTGCTGCTCACAACCTTTGTAATCTGAAATACAAAGTCCCCAAGTTCTTCCCCGTCGTATTTCACAATTTGACAGGTTATGACGGCCATTTATTTATCAAGAAATTACGAGGTGAACACGGCGAGAAAATCAAATGCATTCCCTGCAACGAAGAAAAGTATATCTCATTCAGCAGAGAGGTCGTCGTCGATAAGTTTGTAGACGCAGATGGAAAAGAGAGAGAAGTCAAGCGCGAATTACGTTTCATCGATAGTCTTAGATTCATGCCCCAGAGTCTCGACGCGTTATCGAAAAATCTTCAGAAAGATCAGTGCAAGAATTTAGGGAAATTTTTTGAGGGCGAGAAGCTGGATCTTTTACTCAGAAAAGGTGTTTACCCGTATGATTACGTCGACGGAGTTGAAAGATTAGACGAAACCGAGTTGCCATCGAAACATGCCTTCTATTCAAAACTAACCGATTCAGGCATCAGCGAAAAAGATTACGCGCACGCGAAAACGGTATGGGACAAATTTGAATGCAAAACATTACGCCAATATCACGACTTGTACAATTTATCGGATGTTCTATTATTAGCGGATGTGTTCGAAAACTTCAGAGACGTCTGTATGAAGCACTACAACCTAGATCCTGCGTGGTACTACACTAGCCCAGGACTTGCATGGGACGCGGCGTTGAAGACGACTGGTGTAAAGTTGGAGTTGTTGAGTGACTACGATATGTTGCTGATGATCAAGCAGGGAATACGAGGAGGCGTCAGCACGATTTCACATCGATACGCGAAGGCGAACAACGAGTACATGGGGGAAGCTTTCAATCCCACCCAGCATTCAGTATTCATTCCATACTTGGACGCGAACAACTTGTACGGATGGGCGATGAGCAAGCCGCTACCGACTCACGGGTTTGAATGGATGAACGATGACGAATTGAATGATTGGAAAAACATTACCGAACGAGATGGAGTGGGATGTGTGTTAGAAGTCGACTTAGAATATCCAAAGGAATTGCACGACCTGCATAATGATTATCCTCTCGCTCCAGAGAGTGTAAAACCCGCGGGATCAAATGTAGCGAAACTCATTCCAAACTTGAATGACAAAGTAAAGTACGTCGTTCATTACGAAAATTTAAAATTGTATGAAAGTCTCGGATTGAAAATCGTAAAAATACATCGAGGAATAAAATTCGTGGAAAGTGCCTGGCTGAAAAAGTATATCGATCTGAATACCAACCTGAGAACGGAAGCTACGAACGATTTTGAGAAAGACTTTTTCAAGCTGATGAACAATAGCGTTTTCGGTAAAACAATGGAAGCTATCGAGAATCGAGTTGACATACGATTGGTGAGTGACGAGAAGGAAGCTATCAAGCTAGCCGCGAAAACTAATTACGACAGACGAACTATTTTCGATGAAAACCTCATCGCCATTCACATGAAAAAGACCAAGTTGTTTTACAACAAGCCGATATATCTAGGGATGTGTATATTAGACGTTAGTAAGACGCTCATGTATGATTTTCATTATAATTACATCAAGGCCAAGTATGGAGATAGGGCCAAGCTATTATTCACCGATACCGATTCTTTGGCGTATGAAATTAAAACGGAAGACTTCTACAAAGATATTTCCTCCGACGTCCAAAGTATGTTCGATACTTCAGACTATCCGAGAGATCACCCATCCGGCATAGAAACGGGTGTAAATAAAAAAGTGGTTGGTATGTTCAAAGACGAGGCCGCGGGAAAACAGATTGAAGAATTTGTCGGTCTGCGATCCAAGTTGTACTCTTACAAGATGGCGGGTGAAGACTACAAGAAATGTAAAGGCGTGAAAAAGAACGTCGTCAAGAAATCAATCACTCACGCAGATTACAAAGACTGCGTGTTTACGAAAAGACAACAGTCGAGAGCGATGAACGTCTTTCGATCCTATCGCCATGAAATTTACACCGAAGAAGTAAATAAAATAGCTCTCTCAGCAAACGACGACAAAAGAGTAATAATGGACGACGGAATCCATACCCTAGCCTATGGGCACTACACGCTGAAAACTAAACAAAATAAAGAATAATTTACACTAATATAAAATGGATGCGGCAAAAAAAGTGTGTACCAAATGCAAAATAGAAAAAAGCTTGGACGAATTTCACAAAGATAATGCACAAAAGAGCGGGTATTACCCCAGCTGCAAAGTTTGTAAAAATGCCAAAGTAAAGGAGCTTGCGCACAAATACGCAAGACAGGAAAATAGGGAGACAAAAGATACAAAAGTTTGCAGTCGGTGTAAGATTGAACAGAACATATCGGAATACGTCAACAATCGATTTCAAAAAGATGGAAAGGCGAATGAATGCAAAAATTGCAGGCATAAATATTATCTCGCCTCAAAAGCTCATTAGTTTGTGAAACATCTAGATGAAATATTAAAATGAGCTATACAACTGTGAAAAATATAAATGTCGAAGGCGTAGTCCTCCCGAATCATCCGTTGACGAATTTTGAACTACTAGATGCCGCGAAAAAGCTCAATATCCCTAATTTCCGGGGAGTATTTCTCAGAGACGAGCTGCCGAAGAAACCTGGACGGACTGAATGTGGGATATTGAATCTAGACGATTCTAATGGAACCGGCTCGCACTGGGTCGCTTTTTCAAAAAACGGCAAGGACAAAATATATTTCGACAGCTATGGCCTGCCCCCTCCTACAGAACTGGTAAAGTATTTGCAGAGTCCCGTGTACTACAACAGCGAGCGCGTGCAGCCCGACAACGAAGTGTTTTGCGGTCATCTATGCCTGCACGTCCTGAAAAAAACACGCAAAGATGGAGTGAGTTTTCAAGAAGTTATAAACAGCCTGCATTGAAAATTATTATATGTAGAAAATGCCTGTTGATAAATTTGGACATACAGATTCGGGATCTACTCAAAGAGTAATTGCTGGAGGCGTTACTGAAAGACAAGTAAATAGTACTTTTCTACGGCTAGATGGAGCAAACCCGGCGACTGGCGACCTAAATATGAGTGGACATACTATTAGAGGTCTGCCTACAACGAATACAACGAATACAGCGAATACAGCGAATACTCCGGAAGCGGGAATAGATGAGGCTGTGAGTCGGGGGCAAGTAATAGATTTACTGCAGAATCACGACGACGTCCCGACCGGCAATAATCATTTGACGAATAAGAAATACGTCGATGAACAACTTACTTCGAAAGTGGCGGCAGTAGTAGGACCCGCGGTTAGCGCTTACAGTTCGACTCAACAGGCTATACTCGCTAGAACTCACACTACAGTTACTTTTGATGTAATAAGATGCGGTACCACAAGACACGGTATTGAACAGGGTATCAGATCGACTTTTTTCTTCCCTAATAAAGCCGGGTACTATATCGTTTCGGCGTACATAGAATTTTGTAACAATAGTAATTCCGCGTATGGCACCGTCCACCTGTACAAAAATGCGGCGTCGTACATGCAAATTGCGGGCGGAGGGAGCACGAGAGGTTCGCACAACCATTCAATCGGTAGTAACATAGTTTTTCTAGACGAGTTCGATTCCCTCAGCATACACGCTTTTTCATCCATCGATACGAACATTTTGTGTAGGGACTTTTCAGCGGCATTCTTACGGCCCTAATTAATAAAAATTATTATATTCAAAATGCCTGTTGATAAATTTGGACATACAGATTCAGGATCTACGCAAAGAGTAATTGCTGGAGGCGTTACGTTGTCCCAAGTAAATAGTACTTTTCTAAGGGTAGATGGGGCAAATCCGGCGACTGGGAATCTAAATATGAATGGCAACTTCATCAAAGGCCTGTCTGTAACGAATAATCCGGATGCGGGAATGGATGAAGCATTAAGTCGGGGACAGGCTATTGCCCTAGTCACCGATAAAATCACTAATAGCGTCGTGCCTACCGGTAGTAGAGATTACGTTACGGGCATGAGGGTATCCCCGGGCAATCTAGTGAGAAATACGACGAGCGGTATTATATATCGGTTCGAAGGAACGGCTGGAGCTATAACAGCGGCCCCGGCATTATCCGCGAATTGGCGGCCTACAACCGGACCGGCTATTTGTGTGTTGAAAGAGGGTGGAGGGGGAGCAACCACAATCGTAAGTGGTGGCGCATTCTCGGGCACATATGCAACGCATGGTGGAGCATTCTTAGGCGTATATCTAATGCATCATCAATTAACGGTCGTTGCTATCAATACGGATTCGGCGTATACGACGTCCTTGGGCCTAATAACTATTCCTCGTACGGGCGTATATCGACTTGGCGGATTCGCGAATTTCTTGATAGGAAATGACAGCCCGGGCGAAAAAATAATCAGAATCTCGTATGTCAAAGACGAGATAATTAGTAACGAACTTTTTGAATGCATGGCCGGCGGATCAACGGTTGGCAGCAGAATATCGCTCGTATTACCAACCGTCGCCATATTTTTCAACGCCAACGATAAGCTCGGTATGAGGGTATATTCTGTCATATCCGGAAACAGTCCAAAGGCCGGCCGCCTTCTTCTCATGGGTGGAGGCGGATTGCAAGTCGAGTTTTTGTACTAAGTCCGTATTTTTATTCGTTGATACCTATCGTCTGAGAACACACGATAGGTATCTGCAAGTCTCAAAGTCTCATTATTCAGAACTGTCGGGCATCTCATCTTCGTCGGCCATTCTATCATGAACTTCAATATACCACACTCATTTTCTGACCGTCCGATTGAAACCTCAGTAACTTGTCTGAAATCACCACTGCGTATGCTTCCGTATTAGCCGGCGGCGCTGTATTAAACGTGCCTTTGATCTGGATATCGACCACCGATGACTTCAGACGCTCGGATTGCTTGCTCACGTCAAACACCATAATCGGAAACAGATCTTTGAAGTCCGAGGGTGTGATATTGCATTGCGTAATTAGTTCGTCCATTCCATAGTATTTTTCACTGAACGCGGCTGCTGCTCGGTACGCCCGCGAGAATTGTTGATTCGGAAATGATAGATTATAGTCGACAACTGGGTATCGGTCCTGGTTCATCATCACGAACATGTTCTTCAGATCGCAATGATCGAAAACGGATGGATTGTGTAGTTGATCGCCGCTTTTGTCGGTTTGAAAACCCAAGATGATGTACCTAGGCTTCTCAGGTAATGTCTTGACGCTAAGTCTCCAGCTAAAATTAGTCGACTGTGCGACGGATGTGGTATCGCATTGACGGGCTCTGTACGCAACTGGCAGCGACGCTTTCGATTCGATCGTTTTGTACAACTGCATCTTCTCCATATCCGCGGGAATAACGTGTGGCATGAACCACGAGATTTTATCCAGCCTAACTTTCCCTGCATCCGCTGCGCCCGCGCCGGCGAGTCTAAAAATTGCATCATCATCGGCTTTACGAACCAGAGTTAGCGTATGTTTCACACCAAAAACAACCTTGTCGTAATCATCGCAAAATCCGAAAATATGCTTCAATGGAACTACAAAGCTGAAAGTACCTTTGGCATTTGGTTTTTGAATTATATACGACTGTCTCACGGCGAAACCTTGATTATCCGCGATAGCAGCCGTCGCTCCGCTGTCCTTGTACCACAACTGATTCAAACCTTGAGCTAGTTGAAAATCATTCGGGTATTTGAGTAATCCGAGCATCGTCGTTGCTTGGCCCGGGTGAAATAACGATTCAATTACCTGATTTGACAGTGAATACGAAATTTGACTGAAAAGATGCATGAGCCCATTATTCGTAAGAGTTGCTTCATCGGCATTAACGTAGAAGGTGTTAGGTGGTGCCGCCTTCATCAATCTACCCTCGAACAGCAGGTAAGATTCTGCTGGATGACAAAATAGATCTTGAAGTTCGATGTTTATTCTAATCTCGCCTGAGGTGTTTAGATTCGCCCCCGATATCGGCTCATACTCCTACCATTCGTAGCGTTCGACGCTTTCATCGCTCAATGGTTGTTCGGTAAATCTCAGAATATCAGATGATTGCATTTTTACTACTACGCGATAATATATTTTTTACGCGACCTTCATTCCGCCGCCGTTTAGCGAGCGTACTAAATCTTGTATCGACATGGCGCCGTTCTTCTTCAGGCCATCCCCCATCATCAGATTATTAATATTCGGGATATTCGAGATCGACCCTACGCTACCGACGCCACTCAGCCGCTCTAAAATTTGTCTAGTTTCTGGCGTAATTTTCTTGGGAGTAGGAGCAGGAGCAAACAGTTTGGCCACTGCTTTGTCCACTACTCGTTTACCAGCGTCGATTGCGGTTGTTTTCCCAACATCGATGGCCTTTTTCCCAATTTCTTTCGCCGCGTCTTTTCCCGCGTTGAGAGCGGTCGCTGCTAATTGTTTGGCGGCGTTCGACGTAACTAGTCGTTTGAAAAATCCCGAAATTGTATCGAATATTCCCGATCCTCCGATAACGTATTGTTTTCTATACCTCCTTCTATTAATGACTTGCATTTTTCCTGAATTTTATAATGCCATCATTATATTTTTGTAAGCATCATTACTCAGCACTTCCTGCCTCAATAACGCGTCACACATCGCCACGATCTCGTTTCTCACGCCGGTATTGCCTGCTTTGAAGCTTTGAAATCTCAGCTCCAGCTGTTTCGCTAATACGTTTGGATCTTCGGAAATAACGATTACGCCGCCCACGCCTTTACCCGCTGTCGGTGTATTGCGGGCCCTCTTTTCCCATATCGGTTTGATAATTTCCCGATATTTGACGCTCGCAGATGCTTTGGGTTTGTTGGGATTTTTTGGCTGTCTGATAGCATCCGACGCGAGTAGAATCTCGGCGTAATCGTCTCTATCATTATTATCGTATATCGACGTGTTCGGCTGTTTCATCGTCAACAACTCCCAAAGCCCCGGTGTTCCGCTATACGTCTTATTTCCAACCGTCACATCGTCACCTTGAATAAAAATCGGAGTGTCGCCGATGTAGAATTGTCCATTTTTTGATCGTATTCCGAACGTCGTGTCTACGATTTTTCTATCGGAGGCGTATTGATGAAGGTACTTGGTTGCCACATCACCTAATTCTAAAGTTCTAATATCCTCGGTTGGGTCGTCGCTATACGCTTCTATCGAGGGATACTGAGGAAATTGAATCTTCAACGACGCGGGTAGCGTTTGTAGCGCGTTTGATGTGACTATCGAGTTTTCTTTGATGGCGGATAGTAAGACATTTTGCTCTTTGGAAATTGCGGATTGCGAATCGACGATAGGCTTGTACAGCTTGGTTAGTTCTTGTTGCAGCCCCGAATCCCCCAATCTCTCCGATAAAAAGTTTTGTTGAATATTCTTCTTGGACTTCAGAAACTCTCCGACTATGAAATTTCTTTTCGCCGGGTCATCTATCTTTAGAAACGACATTTTTAATAAAAAAATTAATGTTTCTCCACATGTTTCTCGACATGTTTTTCAACGTGTTTTTCTACATGTTTTTCGACATGTGTAAAAACACAAGTTAGACGTATTTTCAGACATAGCGACATAGGTCTACATAGGTCTACAAAACTCTACATGACTTCATACATGTTCACGTTAGTCGTCTTTCTACTAGATTCGGTATTTTTCTCAAACATGCTTTGAAAGGACTGCCTGACTTCCTCTCTTCCCCGATCGATGAGTGATTGTTTCGTTTCCTCGTCCATCGCGGCGGCCGCAACTTTCGACTTACTTTTGATTTCTTCTTTCATGCCATTGAATTTTTCAATCTCGCTTAGAATCAGAGAATATTCCTCGTCTGAAATGTGATCATCCACGAGTGCTTTTGAAATATGGTCGCTGATCGTGTTGAGCTTCGCATCAGCTAGCGTTTTGATCTTTTCATGCTTCTCCGCCTTCAGGGCGAGCTTTTTACAGATTCGGCCGCCAATTATACTCAATAGCCCCGCACCTAGCGCTGTCCCTTCCATAGCGATGGCGATGGGGGTTGCAATTATGGTGGCTAGTACACCGATTCCCGAAATTCCGAGGCCCATCGTGACCGCTATGAGGACGTTGTCTACTACGCCGATTACGCTCACACTTCTATGGTACTTTTTACTCAACGCTGCTCTTTTGTCTCGTTCTTGCTCGATCTCCTTTTTGATTTCGCTAATCTTCTGAAGTCGATACGTTTGCGCTGACCCTGCGGCTATTTGTATTTCACCTTCTGGCGCAGAGGGTGTTATATTTGTTAGGTTTGGATAGAGTTTGATGCCTTCGTATTCCATTCTTTTATTTATTAGCAATATATATTTTTTTTACCGTTGATAATTTACACAGCATAGCGAATCTCCTTCGTTTATCGTTACTGCCGAATCGGAGTTGTTTTGAATGGAAACTATGATATCATCAATCACATCTTCTGAAATCACTCCGTCTAGTAGACTGCAGCGGCGTTCTTTGATAGCCTGTCTGAGGGAAACGAGACAAAGTCCCGCCGACATTTCTACACCGAGTCCAAGCCTTAGCGTATTTGCCGCCTTTGGTTGTATCGTAATATCATTTTGCGCAAAAATCTCCCATCGCAGACCGCCTAGCTGCCTTACTGGGACGCGAGTAGCACCGCTCGTAATCTTCCAAAAGACTGAAACGGGCTGCGTTCTAACCTCTACCGGTCTAGTTGGTTTTGTTCCAAATTTGTGTATTGGTCTCGACATTTTACATATAATAATTTATAATATCATGCCGAGAATCGGAATGTTTCGAAACGGAGAGTTGGGGCCGAGCAAAAGTCCTTCACCATTCACATAGCCCGACCCTGTTTTCATGTACAGCCCGGACCCCATTATCGATGCGCCTTTTTGCCACGGAGACAAGTACAAACCGGATCCGGCTGCTCTTATTTTGCACGCTATGTCACCTTTCTTGACATACATTACACCCGAACCGCTGATTTTGTCGACAAGTTTCGATCCAGCCGCAGCACCGAGACCACCTAATGCGCCCTGTGCTAAACTAGGCAGTACGCTGCCAAGAAGGAACCGTCCCGCTGTCGCTAGAAACGGAAGTATAGCGCCTATGAATCCACCTTCGACTTTCTTGTTGTTCTCCAATTGCGTTTTACTCATTTTAATAATCATGCCAGTTCCTTTTTGGTAGGCTGCTGCCATTTTATTGATTTGCGCCTGGGTGAGAGCCAAAACGTGTTCGCCATTCAAATCATCGTGTGATAGTTTGATACTCACGCCGGTTCCCGCTTCAAGTGATCTTTTAATTTTGTCTTGTTGCGCTTCTGAAATATTAACTTTTACGCCCATGTAACGATTCATTTTATTAATAAATTACAAAAACTTTCAAACTTCCCTGATGTGAAACCGAATCGCCAATTCTTCACCTCGAAGATTTAGTAGGTTCCCGTGTTGGTCTGTGAGCCTCGTTTCCATCGTTGAAATTGTAGATAGCAAAATCGGGAGATATATCAAATTATGTGGCACTTCGATAATCTTGTAACCCGGGCCTACGTTTGGGAAAAAAGAATATATCACGTTTTCCGATGTTCCGTTAGTGTACGAAGACCCGATAATGTCGCTGGTCACTCTCAGGCTGCTTACACTCATTATATTTACCAAGTCCTCCGATTCGTTGTATCCTTCATCATAGGCCCATCTGTGAAAACCTAGAACCTTTCCGATCGAATTCTTTGGCGTAAAGTCAACCTGATAACGTGCTGCTATATTTACCACAGACCTCAGCGTATTGGTGTTTGGTGCTATTGAGATACAGTATTCTCCATTTACTCCATCGTAATGACCATTCCCCTTCATGACCCTCTGTATATATTCGTTGATATCCGTTATTTCATAGCTACCCTCTGGAACTTGAATGTTTACCCAATCCTCGCCGGAATTCGTCGAATACCTGAAGCCGTTGTTTGTCGCGTCGATATTCGGAAAAGAATAGTACGTCTCGAGGGCAACTAAGGCCATTTCATATCTCTTATTCTTCTCCAGTTCAAGTAGTGGATTAAACTTCGTTCTGATTCGCGTGCTCTTTTCGCTGAGAAAAATGGAAAATGATGTTTTTGGTTCCGTGTTGCAGGCCGTCTTTTCCGTGTTTTCCGATATCTGTTTGAGAAGCGATGATTCCATTTTTACTATACAATACAATTTTACAATGGCGGATCCTCGATTATATAAAATTCGTCGAGCCCGCTTCGGTATTTGCCATTGTACTTGTCGCTAGTCAGGTCTAAAACCACGAATCCATGAGGCCGTTCCCATACTGTTTTGCAGAGTTTTCGAAATTCATCTTTCGACATGTCTGTACTCACGTGATCGTTGTAAATATGATTACAATTTTTCAGGTCTTGTTTGAACAGGCAAATAAAGTTCGCATTTTCTCTGATTGTTTGACGCGCTAATTTGAAATAATTCTGGGCGAGGTAAAAACAATCTACATTACTATGCCTCCCCCGATTATAATACGTTTCACATTTGTTTTGTCGTTCCAATTGAAGATCGTCAAAAATCATCAGGTTCTTCTTTTCAGCGCTCAGATCTCTTGGGTCTGGCACATCGTCGGCGCTCTCAAAGAACTTGGCAATTATATCGGATTTAGCTTCTGAGTTTTTTGCTAGTTCTTCCATTACAAGGTCTGGCGACGCATTTAGTCCCACGATTTCATCTCGGTGCTCAAACAACCAAACGATCGCTTCTTTCGGTAATTTTTCTTCGTATGCTTTTTTAATAATGCGATATTCCGGCTGAAACAGAGAGGTACCGAATACCTGCAAGTTATTATAATCCAACCAGTCTGGCCTGAGTAAAAGATTGAGAAGAAGCGTTGTTTTTCCACACGCCGATTTCCCAACTATCAAACCGCGTATGCTTTTGGGTAACAACGGATTATTGAATCTTTTCGAGAGCGCCGTGCCCCAACTCATATCTCTAATCTCCATTTTAAAAATATATATTATTAAAAAACGAAATGTATTGCGTAAAATGTAAAGAACAGACCGAGACGAGAGATGTGCAGAACGCCGTGGCTAATAATGGGAGATCGATGCTCAGAGGTGTTTGTGTCGTATGCGGGAAAACAAAAACTCAATTCGTGAAGGCGTCCGCTGTTGCGCAAGGTGGGGATCTAGTTAGTTCACTGAACGCTGCCACTAGCAACATTAAATTACCTTGGGCCAAGTTTGCTGGTGAGGTACATTTGCCAGGCCATCAGTTTACTGGTCCCGGTACTAGACTAGATTTGCGTCTGAATCCCAACGAAACCCCCAAAGATTGGAGCAAACCTATAAACAGGGTAGATAGCGCGGCATATATTCACGACCTGGCATACAATCATCACACTGATACGGCTTCTAGGAATGTCGCTGATAGAGTAATGATAAACCAGCTGAATAATATTCCAAATCCAAGCGTGCGGGAACGAATAGAGAGGGCGATAGTCAAACCTATTTTGTCAGCTAAAACGAGTCTCGGACTAGGTTTAAAAAAAGCCTAGAATTACAGCAGGACCTGAAATGGACTAATCAATTAGCGAATGAATTACACAAACCAGTAGTGAGAAATTTTAGGACGAGGCGGGTCCGTGTTGGGGGGATTGACCAGATTTGGGCGGCTGATCTAATCGACATGCAAGCCTTCGCTAGAGATAATGATGGCGTGAAATTTCTATTGACCGTCATAGATGTGTTTTCGAAATACGGATGGATCGTTCCATTACATGACAAGAGTGGGAAGTCTACAGCCGATGGGTTCGCGAAGATACTCAGGGGTGGTCGACAGCCAGTCAAAGTTTGGTGCGACAAAGGGAAAGAATTTTATAATAAAAATGTGAAGAATTTAGTCGAGTTGTATTCTACCGAAAACGAGGGAAAAAGTTCCATCGTAGAAAGATGGGTGCGTACGATGAAAGAGAAGATGTTCAAGTACTTCACAGCTAATTCAACTAGAAGATATATCGATGTATTAGATGAGATGGTTAGTAATTATAATGACACGAGACATTCTTCGATCAAAATGACTCCCGCGAAGGCTAGTTTGAAAACGAACGAAAAGACTGTATTCATGAATTTATACGGCGACGAGATTTCAGAGCCTATTACACCAAAGTTTACAATCGGCGATCGAGTCAGAATAACTAGGAAGAAGAACATTTTTGACAAAGGATATATACCTAGATGGACCGAGGAGGTTTTTGTAGTATCTCAGGTTCAATACACAGATCCGCCAACTTACAAGATTACTGATTCTGCGGGTGAGGAAATACAAGGCTCTTTTTACGAGCAGGAGCTACAGAAAACAACTCAAGAAATATTTAGAATCGAAAAAGTGATTAGGAAACGCGGGAAGAAATGTCTCGTGAAGTGGTTAGGCTACCCGGACTCGTTCAACTCGTGGATCGAAAATGAAGACTTGCTGACATTGTGAGGCGATTTTGACAAAATACGCCAGACGCCAACATTCCCTACTACTTGTGATAATTAATATCGAAACTGGTAAATCCCACCATTATTGCGTTCTATCACATGAGGATGAGTAGACCAAGTTTTGAAAGTCGGAATTTCCATATCTACGTCGTAATCCACGCACGCAGGGATGAGTGTCCACTGCGTTGGCGGGTAACGGCGTAAATCTTGCGGGGAAATTCTAAGTTTCGATGACTCGGTGGTATATAATAATGTGGTGTGACCAGAGACCCAGTCACACTTTTCGATAAAACGTGACAGGGCCGTTTTTGAAATTTATTCGGCTGAGGCGTGACACGAAAATTTTCTATGGATGCCGATCTGCGAAATTTTGTACAGAGCTTGACCGTCTTTCTCCTACCAACGACAACGACGACGATGATGATGTTGATGATGATGGCGGTGGTGGTGGTGGTGATGATGACGGCGATGATGAAGAAGAGATGACGACGACAAATCGGGTTGATGATGATGGTGATGATGATGATGTTTGTGAGACGATTATGAAAAATAGCCTATGCCGTGTCTGATATCGATAACGAAAGTGAATGAAAAGACTGTGAGCCTCATAGCGCATCGTCAATACTGCGGGAAATTTCCATCGCGAGAAGTCGAATCAAAGACGATTATAAACCAACGGTGTAAAATCGTTTGCGATATTGTAATCCCGTATCTACGTCGTAGTCCACTCACGCTCTTGCTTCACACGGGGGGTGAGTTGCCATTGCGCCGACGACGAACGACGGTAATCGTGCCGGGCCCTTGTTGTCGATCCGGCCGTGGATACTTGCATGGGCATTCATCGTCGCAGCATCCGCGGTTGTGGACGTCAATTACAACAATCAACTCCGATCTCCGCAGTCGTGTATTACATCCAACCAAGCCGAGCTGCCTGGCGATGTTTTGTAATTCAGTTTTAGTTTTATTCGGGTAAACCATTTTATATTGGAATATCTTGTCTTTATACCGAGCTGGATATTCCACGAATTTGAAAAAGTAAGGCTAGTATAGGCTGAACTGCGCGGGCACTCAATTTTTATGGCTGGTATTGGTCAAATGGGCGAAGATCAAGGCTGTACTGGTCAAATGGGCGAAGATCAAGGCTGTACTGGTCAAATGAGCCAAATGCCTTATTCCTGTTCTACTCATGTAGAACTACAATAATTATGGCAGCATTAACTAAAGTCGAGAACAGTCAGAAAGACATAATTACTTGACACAGAAAAGACAATTAATTGAACAAAATAATAACAGTTAAGTATTTAAAAATTTTTTTTTATTATAATGTCCATAGAGTCATCATAAATTATCTTGAGGGGGCGCTATAACAAGTGCACATACAAACAAACAAACATGTTCCTCATCACACGGCTAATCATTCTATATATGCAAAATCTTTTTCAGTCTTGTAAACAAAGAGTTTTTTGCCAGGTCGGTCATAATTTCATGCGTCCGCCTTGATCGTTGTAAAGTGATGTAATATGCCAAACGAATTTCTAATGGAGGGCAACGGCCTCTGTTGTCATAGGCCCTCGTCAAATCTGGATCATCCTCCTCCTCCTCCTCCTCCTTGATCATTGTCGATTGAGTTGATGTTCGACTCTTGATGCTCCAGCGTATCGATGGATGGCCCACTGCGATCTGGTTCCTCTTCCACCTCTTCCCTCCAATCATCTCACCCCTTCATCTTCATTCCCCTTCTCATCCCTCGGCTCAACAGCGCACACCACACAAATAAAAGATAAATTTAAAATTATATTTAATCATGATGATCAACTAATCATGAAAGCTCATGACACTTTCCCAAACACCTTAGTCAGTTGAAATGATTGCTTGTAACCCCCCCACCCCCCATAAAAAAAAAGTCTGGCTACGGCCTTGTTAACAATAATTATTTATTATTACTACTGTAGGCTATTACTATAAAAAGCAATGCAGTGCAAACGGATTGTTACTCCAATCCATTGTCATCCTCGTCTTCCTATCTCTGCCTAAACGGCACTTATTATGCAACACCACCACTGCCTGTTACTCTCCATGATCTTCTGGTAACACGCTCTTGATTATCACTCGGAATCTCTAGAGTCTAGACAACAGTTCCCTAATTACAATAGATTAGTCAAAACTAATAGTAAAGGCAATTAGTGATAGAATTAACTAAGAAGCAAAAACGCCACACCTTCAACCGTGTATGCTGCAATACCAGATTGTTAAGACAAAATACAAAATCCTACAACTGTATTCACTCGCAAAAATGATTGGCATGCATAGTTTCAGTTCTCGCTAATATACATACAAAACGCTGTTGCAGGATCACGTAACTTGCAGTCCGATAATTCCGGATAATATGATTTCGCCATGTGTCCATATGAATGAATTCCAGATACATGAAAGTCATGTAAACAGTACAGAAAAAGTCACTTTAACTAACTGCTTTGCAATCAAATGCACACTCCATACGAACTGCATTTTGTTTCATTCTCTAACCAATATAGTGTCTTAAAGTATTTTTCAATTTTGCTTACATATGAAATCTGATAGATATTGGATAATGGCCTAACCAGCATTTACGGTAATGCAACCCATCCTCAACTGCCTAGAAGGCATCATAAAACATTTCATGATCTCAAAATAACGACAACTGACAGTAAAGGAGATCAGTTCTTGTGTTGCCAAATTTGTATTGGACACCATTCGTGGTTTGTGGCCTGCGTATTTGAGGCTCACAAGTCCAATCAGAAAACTAACACATATCACACACACATTCCATCAGATAATCATGTTTCATGCCAAGAAGGCTGACAGCACCGCTTATAGGCCTACATGCAAATAGGAATACATGCAAATGATGAATGATTAATGAATCAGCAAACAAATAAAAAAACTCACGAAAGAATGATTTCCTTATTTGGTCCATAACTAATACAACACATTTTTAAACACTTTTTTTACAATTTCAGAAGAGAAACATGATTCAGAACACTTTTCCAAGTCATTACATATGACTTCTTACTTAATAAACACAATATTATTAGTACTTGGTGAAGAAGGAAAAACGCAGCTTTATGATCATAAGTCTTCTCTTGGTTGGTCATCTCGAATGGTAGTCTTCCTTTTCTTCTGACCGGCTTCCGATTTAGATTTTGATTTCTTGTCAACTTTCGCATCAGTTTTATCCTTTTTTGTCTTTGACGATTTCTTGGAAGACTTGTCATCATCATCCGAGTCGTCTTTAACGTCAGATCCCTAAATGTAACCAACTAATCATATAGCATTCTTAATGTCTGAACATAACAGACTGGTTGACAGCGGTGATAAATTTTTAATAAGCAATTTTTATGGTGCTAATATTTTGTTAATGACAGTTATGGAGTCCAACTGCTATAAAAGAAAGATCAGGAGTGAAGAAGCAAATGTTGCATTCATGAAGAGGTGGACATTACACAGAGTTGCTCAAATTCATCATTTAAAGACTACCGGCATCAAATTAGGGTTGGGCATGGACCTGAGCATGGCCATCACTGTGGCTGAGAATCGAACACTGTGGAAACATTTAGTAAACTCATTGTGCAACGCTCCCATTGGTGGAGTAGGCGGCGAATGATGATGATGGCATCAAAGCTCACTGCACAAGTTATTAAATAGATTTAAGGCACATGGCAGTTGGTCATTTATACCTGTGAACCTCCTCTGCCTGGATAGTCTTTGCCTTCAATAGTAACCACCTCGCACCTCTCCTGTCTAACCAGAAAGTCTTTTACTTCCCAAGCTTTAGCACCATCCTTGAGCAGAAACAGAGCTCGATTACTGCCAACAACATATCTACAACCAGACAACAACATATCTACAACCAGACAACAACATATCTACAACCAGACAACAACATATCTACAACTCTGTCGAACGCCTTTTCGTAGTCTACGAAACATATGTATACATCCTTTCCTATTTCGCAGCTTCGTTCAGTTATTACTCTCAGCGACCCAATTGCATCTCTAGTTCCCATGCCCTTCCTAAAGCCGAACTGATCATCTCCTATCTCATGTATTGCATCTGTTTTCGCTTGTATCCTCTTTGTTAGTATCCTGATCAAGATCTTTGACGCATGTGTAATGAGGCTGATCGTGCGGTGGTCCTCACATCTTGTTGCATTTGGCTTCTTTTTGATTGGTACCATGATGGAGTGTAGGTAGTCTTCCGGCCATATTCCTGATGTGTATATCTCCTGACATATCTTGATTATTTCCTTCATTGCTCTCCCATCCAGACTCTTCAACATCTCTGCTGGTATATCGTCATACCCTTCTGTCTTGTTGTCTTTCATTTCTTTTATTGCTGCTCTTACTTCCTCTGCCAGCAACTCTGGGCCAATATCTTCTTTTGCTTCCCCTATCTGCTCTTCGATCTCCCTTCTCTCCTCTTCTTCTGTTCCATTGGAGTTTTCGTCCTTATATAATTCCTCCATATATTCTTTCCACCGGTTTTTAACTTCTCCAACTTCGCTTAGTATGTTGCCTTGTTTATCTCTAATCTCTATTCCTCCTCCCTTCCCCGTTTTCCTTGATAGATTCTTCACTTTGTTGTTAAACCCAAATCTACAACCAGACAGCAACATATCTACAACCAGACAGCAACATATCTACAACCAGACAACAACATATCTACAACCAGACAATGGAAACTTGTGAATTAATACCTTGCAGTTAATGCGACCTGACTAAATATAAAAACATGAACTGAATGAAGACATACACAGTATTATATAGATTTATTCAAGATTTGACTTGAGTTAACATACAAGACTGTTTATAAGCTTTGTAGCCTTGAACAGTGGATTGTCAGATTTGGCTCTATATGAAAATATTCAAGTGGAAGCATTTTTCTACTCTGCATGACATTGCTGAGCTCACACTTAAAAAATCATGATATTTCACAAAATGTCCATAAGACGAAAGCAACGAACATAAAATCAACAAACTATAGCTATTAGCTTCACTGATACCTTTCAAACACTAAAGTCTTGGTACTGGCATTGCTTTACAAAGCTGAATTGGTACTAGCAATTCAAATTTCTCCAGCATTGCAGACAATCCACACAATAAGATACATTTTAAATCTCCAAACCTGCATTTGCACACTCCAGAGGGATAACTGGTCCAGCATCCTATGTCTGGGCTAAAAAGACGAGCGTATAAACTACCTAGATAGAGATTACATAATTGCATAGGTAAGCATTATATCAAAAGCAACCGTTTTCCATCGTCAGGTCATTTACATACCTTTGTACATCATAATGAGCATTGAATAGACTGCTTTGCCACAGCTGAGTTATAGTTTCCGTCTCCTTTTCACTGGGATTTCCTGGAAGAACAGTATAATCATAAAAATTTATTTTTACACAGAATAAAAGAACTTAAAATATTAATAGGAACAATATTTGATGCACAAAGCATCATCAGCTGACCGCATGAATTCTGCAATCAGAGTCATTGAGTGAATGTAAGATAAATTCATAGCAGAAAGCCTATGATCTGTGCAGCAATTTGTGAATACAGTTGTTTTCTGCATGTAGCAACTCTTCAACCACAAGGCAACGTGAAACAAAAGGTTGAGTACTTAGAAGATTTTTGTGTTGTGATAAGTAATAATTCTATGGTTCATATGATGGCACCCATGAAAATGTTTTGGTACGCACTTTAAAATCAGTCGCTCATTGTGATGTGATATACCGGTAAATTGAAATTAACACTCTAGTGGCATGTATGAACAAATACATCAGTCATGCATGGTCAGAGACAGTGTTATTTTACTTCACAAAATAATTTCTATTTCAGTTTCAGTTCAGTTCGGCTGAAAGTAATTTCAGTTTCAGTTCAGTTTCAGTTCTCAAATAATTTCAGTTCAACTTCAAGTTCACGTTCTTAAATAATTTCAGTTCAACTTCAACTTCGAGTTCTTAAATAATTTCAGTTCAAGTTACAGTTCTTAAATAATTTCAGTTCAGGTTACCATTCTTAATTAATCTTACTTCGAGTTCAATCAACGTAGTTACTTGAAGTTGAAGGTCTATCAACGTAGTTACACTAGTACACTAGTACAGGATACTAACTACTCACTGCAAAGTGCAGTATTTAATTTCAGAAAAACTCTCATTTCCAGAGAACTGTTCATCCTGTTGCGTCTTCCAGCAGTTAAAAGTCCACAAAGAGAAAAAATTCTCTCAACAAAAGCTTTCTATTTTTAGTCATAAATGTGTATAATTTCCGTTCGGATTTTAATTATCGTTACAGTTTTTATTCAGTTCGGCATCATTTATTTCCGTTTCCGTTCAGTTTTCGTTCTTAGAATATTTTCAGTTATCGTTATACTTATCGTTAACGGAATGGATTATTTTCAGTTCGACTTATCGTTTCCGTTAACGAATATAACACTGGTCAGAGAGAGAGATTAACACATTGTAGCATCACTTATATGCAGGATATGCTGGCTACCTGATACAGAGGCGAACATCATAAGAGTTCGGCCTTGTTTGCTCATCTTAAGCATGCCCTCTGGGTCGTTTGGATTCAGCTGTGACAGATCGATTTTTGGCTGAGGTCTCTTCCATTCTGGAAGCTCATCCTCCTCCAGTGGCTCATCTTCTGCATCCTGTTAATATACAGCAAAAATTAACTTTAGAAACCAAAAGAAGGTTGCTGCAAAATCCCGAAACACTAAGCTGAAAATCTCTTCATCATTTGCAAAGTATCATTTTAGGCGGTTAGCTTAGTTGTCTGCGATAGAGTGTCTTACTAGCCTGCTCAGTGCTCACTCTCCACATCTTTCTCTCAATCTCTCTCTGGCTCTTTATTTATTCTACCACTGCATGTCGGCAACCATACGAAGATTAAAAAAATCTGAAGAACAAGATCGAAGGTTTAAGTCCGAGAATAAGACCAAGACAAATTATAACTTAGACCAAAACCGTCCAAGTATTATCATTATTATTAAATATATATTTGCAACACATATGCAAGGTCACACCGAAATGTGAATCTGAGGCGTAGATAGTCAATTACTAGAAGATGCAGTTAGATATTTATTTGGGCGATAACTGCATTGGGATGCATTCCTCTGCTTCTGAGTTATGATTCCGATCGCTTGAGCAAAATGATCTTTTGAATGGAAATCCGCTTTGGTGAAAGTGCTTTCTCAGCGTCCATCTCCAATTGCTGGAACACTCTTCCTCCTGCAAAACTATTTTATTTCTAAAATACTTTACAGAAGTGTTTTATGCTGTATTTTCAAAATACTTCTGAAAAGCATTATGTCCATCACTGTATTAATTTTTTTTAAATAAGCTAACGTTGGCACAGAACTGCAAAGCAAATCTATGTATGCCTATTTATGTAGGCTACACAACATACGAGTAGCTTTGTAACTGCGACTTTTTAATCTTGGTTTTTATAATTTCGAACTTTCCTCTGTTCTTAACATAATATGCCTACCTCCCACTGGTCGTAGAGTCTTTCCACGTCGGCGTCTGTATAATCACGAACATCTTTCTTTTTCCACTTATCCTTAGCATCATCGGGGGGCTGTTTATCTGACTTTTCTAATAAAACCGACTGTAAAACAATAAAGAATACAAGAGAAAACAAGGCGATTCTATAAAATTTACAAGAGATCAAAAGTTCCATCGCGAGTGTCATGTTGTTGTCTTTAAAAGTGAACTCGATGCGAAACCGAAATGCGGAAGAAGTCAAGATGTCAGCGAGCCATGAAGAAACTTCTTCAGCAACCGGACGCAGGACAAAAGGACTTTGTTGTCAATATATTTGCATCGACCTATAAGATCGCAACGCGTTCTTCGATTCCGGAGTCAGCTACGATCCAAGGCTGAGCTGGACGGTTCCTATTGGGCAGCGGTCTTCACTCGCATAGGCTCGCACTGTCACACATAGCCTAAAATTAACTGGAGCTGTTTCCCATTATCGGAAAAGTTTGCCAATGATGGCGGCTTTGAAGCCTATATAGCTCTCAGCTTAACTAGGCCTACATTGTCGCAAGGTGTCGATAAAGTTAAATCATAACTTGAATGGCGCTTGACGCTGCACGATGCTGCAAAGCACTAGGCCTAAATGTCAATGCAGGCCTACTCGATTTTATATAGGCCTAGACGTTACTGGCCTTGACACTGCTCATTTTTCATTGAATTGATCTGGTAGGTCTTCACCACCGCTGCGGGTTTAGGAGTGGGGCGGTAGCGCATTGGATAATGCACTGACATGGAGATCATCGGGCCCGAGTTCGAGCCCCGTGGGGCGGAGTGCTTTGTAGGCTGCTAAGCTTATTAGCGCCGTGTATTGCTTGCTGTCAGTGCTGTTAGTAGTTAACATTTAGGCCTAGGTGACTAGGTCTTCTGTCATTTGCGTTTTTATTGAACTGTTTCAATTGCATAGGCTACAGTGTACACGAAAACGATAGGCAGCAGGTCAAGATCTTGAAACTGTCCTTTAGTAGCTTTTATAAGCAGTTCCCGTCTTCCAGGTGGTTCAGGGACACAGAGGAGAGGCTGATAGGGCAGGTAATTCAGTTTAATTGAGTTCAGGGACATAGAGTGGTGAGTTAAGTTTAATTGAGTATAATGTCTTCATTGTTCTATCAATTGAATGTCGTAATTATTCTAAACTAAATAATTTGTAAAGTATATCACACAACACAGATCATTAATCACAAGTACAACTCACAATTTCACAACAGGGTGGGCCATAAAGAAAGACACATAAGGATTTTTGCCACCTTCTAGCCTACACCAAACTGTTGACGATGATCCTTCAAACTTTTCAGTTATTTTTCAAGTCTTTCATACTCTTCATAAAGGTTTTCTCATGCTTAGTCCAAATTGGGTCATGCCTCTTTTGTAGCTGGCCCATGATTATGGAATACGGTTCCACAATCACTTTGCTCTTCTACTTTCAGACGTTTTGTTTTGGTATGCTCAATTGCTAATCCTCCTTCGACTGTGAGCTTTAAAATTGTTGTGACCTTTGAAATTTTCTATACTGAATTGTGATTAGGTTTGAAGTGCCATTTACATATGTTTAGCACATTATTACAATGGTGCTATAGATCTCTTTTGCTGTTCTTGCACTTATTATGCACTGAAGGTCAGTAAATCTTTATGTAAGACACATTTGTCCACGGTTGTTACACAAACCCGCAATCATTGGTTTGAAAATCTAGTGCATCATTATATACAAGTTCTCGTTACATAAAGAGAACAACACTCACATGAGTGCCCGTCTCTTATTAGCGCAATAATTGTCCTTGTTTGTATGTTTGTATGTGCACTTGTTATAGCGCCCCCTCAAGCTCTCTCTACTCAGAGGCGCTCCCGATGCAGAGCGGAAACTGCATCGGAGTTTCACGCCGAAGCGCTGAGCAATTGTAAGTGAAGGACTTGCCCAAGGTTCTTACGCGAGGAGGCGGCTCCAAGGCAACGACGCCACCACTAGACCACCGCGCCCCACTTGCCTCGATTCAAACTGCTTCGAGAATCAGGGTAAACTGCATCGATAAATCACTTTGAACAGAATTCCTTAGAACAATTTAATTTCATTTACAACTTATTCTAGTTCTGCTTAGGTTACATCTGCTTAAAAAAGTTAGCTAACACATACAACTGTTAACATCCAATTAGCAATCACATTCACAACACTTTTGAGAGGTCCATGAAACTCTCTCATACAAGGGGCTGTCCATATATCACATATGCACGAAGGGGAGGGAGTGTCACGGGATTTAGGTGATTTGCGTACGCGTGTGGGTCTTGGCAAAATGTAGGTACCGGTACACAAAATAAATGTCTAATTATGATGTCCACATTAGCCTACTTATAATTCTGTATTATCTTATAGTCATTCAATGGCATTTGACTACATAAAACCTATAAAATTATGTTGTTCAGATTTAAACAGTAAACCGTAACAGTCAACAAATTTTACCTAACAAATATGATGTTTAACAAAAATAAATAGTAGCCTACGGTAAAATACATGTTTCACATATGACTTTAGCTAGCAGCCTTTGTAGGGATAGGGTAGAGAAGCTTAATTGTACATACTCATAGGGGTAAACAATATGTACAGGTGTGGGAAAGGGGTCAAAAATACGATTTTTTGCATACGTAATATATGGATGGCCCCAAGTGCAGAAATTTTAGCCAAAAAATGAAAATAACTTAATTGGATCAGAGCAATGTTTCCAAGCTTCTGACTAGCAACTATTACCATGAATATTCAGGAATAGAAATTTATTCTAAAATAACTTTAAGACAATATGTATATAAAAGACAGGAAAACAACATAATTATGTTACTGGGAGACATTAACACCAAAGAAAACTTAGGACATGGAAACAACATGAACTTGAGGATAATTGTCAACTATTACTTCGCAAATAAGTCATCACTGTAACGTGTGTCAGTCAACAGTTACAATACAACGTGAGCTTTCGTACACATACTCCAGCGCTTGAAGTTGCAACTGTGAACTAAGTGAAGAAGAGCTGAACATGCTGTGTGTACATTGCGATGGATGGATGTCGTTCCTCCTCCAACTTCAGACTCAATCCATTCACTTTTGCCAAATCTACAAGCTATATATACAAAAAACAATCAGCTGAAGCAAAATCTCAACAAGTTTGCAATAACATCAATTCACTTGAAGAGCGTACACTGCCTTTTCAAAAGCCTACTTAGATACACTCCCAGCCCAACCACAGCAAAAAATTATACTCAAGCATTTCCAATACACATGGGGGGGGGGCAACAATCGAGAAATGGGTAATGCGGCCTAGTTGACGTTCTGGCACGGGGAACCAGAAGTTGCCAGTAGCAGAAGAGTGAAGGTCTTGATGGCTGACTGTATTATGTCGACCGTGGCACTACCAAGAAGGTTCCTAAAGAGCAGCACAGCTATGGTATCCTGCAGGAAACATGCTTTTGTGACAGGGTCACCAATCAAACAATTTTTTAAAATTTTATTTAGATATATAGTTTAAAAAGAGCATCTACTGATGATCTTACAAGACACTAATAATTGTCTAGAAACGTATATAAGACTATTGTCTAGTCTACTACAGCGCTGTCCAACCTTTTTGGTACCATGGGTGGCAGAAGCAATAAACCGACCGCCGCAACAGCAAACTCAAAGCAATGGCTAAAATTAATGGTCTACTATTAACTGTATTGACAGATATTAGCCAATGTATAGATCCATCTTACGGATGGACTTCAAGCGGGGCCGATTGCACTAAGAGCGCTTCTGAATGGCTTCTTCTGAGAGAAGTGCTTTATAAATGGTCATAGGCAATACAATACAATCATAAGAGATAAGTTTGCAATTATATTTTACCATTCATAAACTTATGGCAATGCTATATTTTCAAGATTGGCATTAGAGAAAAGCTACCATGACAGAGCAAAGCAAAAATAGAACTAACCCAGTTTGAAACATTGAAAACTAACCTCATTATTGATTTTGATGCATTCACACAGGCTGAACCATAAATAGTTTTCTAAATGTAAACAAATAAATCAAATGTAAATGTCATGACAAACAATATGCAATATTTAACCTGGGAACTCGCCAGCAGCTGGCCAAGATTGACATGGCTGCCCTCGCACATGAGTTTCCCCTTGTAACCTTCTCTACCTCGGTCCGTGACCTTGGAGTCATCTTAGACCAAGAACTTTCCTTCTGTAAGCACATATCTTCCCTGTCACGTGCCTGCTATTACCAAATTCGACAGCTGCGCGTTGTTGCTCGCTCTCTTTCATTCACTGCTTCTTCTACTCTTGTCCATGCCTTTGTTTGCAGCCGCTTAGATTACTGCTCTTCTCTTTATGTCGGCCTCCCACAGGTCCGCCTGAACTCCTTGGTTAGGGTCCTTCGATCTGCAGCACGCTTGGTTGGTGGCATCTCCCGGTTCGATCACGTTTCTGCCTTCATGAGGGACGACCTCCACTGGCTCCCACTGCAGCAACGCATTGCCTATAGAGTTTCGTCTATAGCTTGGCGCTGCATCCTGTCTCAAGCTCCATCATATCTATGTGCACTTTTTACTCCTGTCTCCGTTTCTCTGGGCCGCCGTTCGCTGCGGTCAGCTGCCCGCGGTGACTATCTTGTCCCTTTTTGTCGTACCGCTACTATGCAGCGAAGAGCATATTCTGTGGTGGGTCCAGCTATCTGGAATGGCCTCCCTACGGCTCTCCGTTCTCTTCCTCGTGACTCTGCTGGCTCTTTCTACCGTCTTCTCAAGACCTTTCTTTTTGACCAGGCCTGGGTTGGGAGCGCCTCTGAGTAGAGATCTTGAAGAGGCGCTATATAAATTTATGTGATTGATTGATTGATTGATTAACCAGTAACTAACTGTGATAAAGATATATGAAAGGGTGGTTAGAGGATGTTAAGCCAGAAAAAAATGCTGCTGAAGGCCAGTACTTGCAACAATACACAAATCTATAAATAAATGAACTAAAAATATAATTAGTTTAGTTTAGTAAACAAAAGCAGACAACAATAACCTGAATAAAACTCCAAATAGATACTTGTTCAGAATATGAAATGCAAACTTAGCTATACACAGAGCTTATGACAAGTTGGCTTTCAAGTGGCGCTCAAGAAATTTGGAGATTATGATACATTTTCTCTATTCTTAAATGTCAGTATATAAAGAAAGGGCAGACTTTACTTCACACCTATACAAATTTTATTGTATGCAATCCGGCTGAATTGTTAAATCCACAACCTGTAGTTGAAGATGCAGAAAATGATTTTGATCCAAGTGGGTTCAACTGTTCAGGAATGCAGCTCATCATTTTCAATTAAATTTAATTAAATTCAAATATAAGGTTCGTCAGTTCAGATAAAAGATTAAATGCATGATGCACATAACGAAAGACATACCTGACAGGTCTGGATAAGCTTTAGAGCAGACTAACTCAATCAGTGCAATACCAATTCTCAAAGCCACATCTCCTGATACCTAAAAAAGCAATTTAATTAAATGAAACATTGGCAGAACATCCTGGTAATCCTATTTATTACTAAAACTTTAAAATATTCAAGAACAAGGCAAACATGAAATAGAAAACCCTATTTCATTTGATTAGTCAGGTCAATTCACATTTTTCAAATATAACATATACCAGTGGTTCCCAACCTTTTTTGACCTGAGGGCCACTTTTTCTGAGTTGGAGGATACGAGGGCCACTTTTTCTTAGTTAAAGAACATTAGGGGCCACAATGCTAAAATTTAATTAGCTAAAAGCATATAAAATTGTTATAATTGATTCAAAATAGAATGTTTGATGTTATTTATAGACGTCAAAATAAAATAATTTACAATATAAAAGTCTATGGTTATATCCTGTACAAATTGTCAAATTTCTTCATATATTTTTTAAAATTCTTTGAGATGTGAGGGCCACTTTGAGGTTTGGCGGGCCATTTTTTTAGACTTGGCGGGCCACTTTTGGCCCGCGGGCCACGGGTTGGGAACCGCTGACATATACCATAATATTAATAAAAATAATCACGTCCAATTTACATGGCGCTGCAACACGTTACAATAGCGCCATATCTGTACAAAAGAAATGGACGAAATCTGAACAACACAATTACTGCAAAGCTCTGTTGTAGACAGAAAATTTTAGACAAACTAACTTTTATATTCAGTGAGTCTGTCACACACTGCTGAACAACTAACATCAACACAACTAATACTAAGGTTTGAAGGAAATAAATTCTAAAAAAATGTGACATACTTTGTGATGGTGGAGGATGTTGGTTGCAATCTGACAACCAATTTCTGCCAAGTCTGTGTTTTCATTCAGAAGACAACTTACAGCGAAAGCTAAAACAGTCTCGGATGAAGCAGCCGACTTTTGATTCTCGCTATCATGCATAAAGACCGACTCAACACCACGTCTTTCAGCAAGGAAATTACATACCTGAAAATCAAAGAATCACAGCAACCAGCCTGCGCTTATTTGTGTTCAGGTAGAAAATGATAATAATTATTATAAAGAAGCTGAGAAACCATCTGGCTGAACTTTTTACTCATTATACTAAAAAAAATACAATTTATAGGCATGCAGATTCTTAATTCTCAGCGTAAATGAATTATGTATCTCATTTTAACGTCTCATCATTGGAGCCCTACATGCATAATATGAATAATAAATACTTCGTATGTATATGCACTATTATGCAGCTCATTAAAATTCTTAATTAAAGAATCCATGATACCAATATAAGGAATCACGAGGAGCAAATGGCAACTGCCAAGTTCAAACTTAAAGAATCTTAGCATATCATTGCATAATTATGACTGTTGTAGATTGTATGTAATATCTGCAGTAAAACACATCACATTCCAAGAATGAACTGTAAAAAAAGAATAAATTAAAATTTACTAAAGTGCAATAGAAATGGGCTCCCACTTGCGCTTACTATTTCAGAATAATTTGCCTGATTTCTACCAGTTGTTCAAGGATCAAGACCATTCTCTTCAGCCATTCCTGGGCTGGGAGTGCCTCTGAGTAGCTTCTTGAAGGGACTCCATATAAATTTTTGGAACAAATGAATGAATGAAAATGATTACTCACACATTTTGCTACAGCCAGTAAAACTTCATGAGGAAGAACTTCAGAATGACTGATCAGATTTTGAAAGCTATGGTTTGAATCATGAGTACAGACGTCTATGAAATCCGTTCGAGACAAAGCCAGCAGAAGCAGACGCCCACAAATTGATCGGATTTCATCCGTTAGTGATGCATCTAATATTAAATTACCTAAAACAGAATATCATCTTCTACATAATGCACAGTTTCAGTTCCTGTCACAGAGAGATATCCATATCACCCAAACAGTCACTTAAATAGATATTTCTAGCATCCTTGTTTAGATTGTTTATCACTTCGAAGCGGAGTCATAGCAAATAGGGCCAATAAAAAACTGATAATCGGTTTAAATACGGATTTCTAAAACCAATATAATCGGTTTGAATTCAGATTTCTAAAACCGATAATTATCAGTATACCCCAAAATCCGAACCCTGAAATTTACCAAGCAAATTTCTTCTCAGTGTACTCAAATATCCAATACTATTTGGCAGGAGGTAAATTTTCCATGTATGCAATGACCCGAACAATAGATTTAACAGATACTTAGAACTTGAACTTGGAAGAAAACGAACTCTGAATTGCGAAAACAAACTATGGTTTGTGGAAACAAACAAACAATGGTTTCATTAACGTATTAAGCACTTAAACACATACATATGACGCGGAGATGATTTCTGTGTAAACTCCAGTCTTCTTGTTGCAATGAAACGTATTCAAAAACTTCTTCAATGGACTGAAAGTCATTTGGTCGCAGCAAACCACGGATAGTGTCACGTCGCTGCTTGTAGCTTTCAAGAACCTACGTTGAAAGTGATAATCATTGCATCAAAAAATAGAAGTTTTGCTATGGTCGGTCCGTCTTTCTGGAATAAGTTACCTATTAGTCTCCGTAATGAACTTCTTTGTCTTTCTTTGCCCCTTTTCCGCAAGCGTTTGAAAACCATTCTCTTTGATTATGGTTTGGTGTCAGGTCGGGAGCGCCTCTGAGGAGTTCTCTTGAAGTGGCGCTATATAAATGTTCGATTACAATTACAATTACAATTACAATTTAATTTAAGGTGTTTGCATGAGCGTTATTTTCTATTTTCCATCCATATTCAGGGCTATCATGGCATAACATCAAAGCTGACTAATCTTAGACTCGTTAGCAACGTGTTTAAATAGGCTTTTTAAACAAATGCGCACACACACAACAAATCTGCCATATTTTCGGTTTCCTGGATTCTATTAGTTCTGGTTCTTCATGTTCCCTGACCTATCAAATATGGACCAGGTTTGTCCAACAGCCAACTTAATCTTCCTGCCAATCATGCAAAACCTTACCACACCTCATGTATTTCACAGTTTGCTCAGATGCTCTATTGCCACAACTGCATAGATCTATGCCTCAAATGCAATCATACAATGTTATACATGCATGGAAAGGTCTTTCAGCATCTACCAGTAGTATTCAGAAAAGTGTTCATGCTTAAAAATACAAGACATGAAATTCTGCCTTTCATGGAACTCTTTGTGTACTCTTGCTCACAACTGAGATTTCGAAACACCTTAGTAGTTCAGTTCCAAAATGAATCATAAATTGAAATACTTACATTCATTACATTACATTACATTACATACACCATTCATAGAGAACCATTTTAAAATACATTAGCGTTAACCTGTTCATGATTGGACGTTCATCCAAAATTCCAGCATAAAATGTTTAAAACATTGTGACTATCACACATTCAGACTATCATCATCTGATTTAATATTGGCAAAAATCATTCTGCACTATGAATGGTCTATAACAAATTATGTTGTTTATTTAGAACATTTTCTTACTTTCTCATCAACATGAATCTTCACTGGAGGATCACTGGCCACAGTGTCAGGCTGCTTGCTGCACGAAGTGGTTCCTGTGCCAACAGAGGTGTCTTTGGTGTTAGAGGTATTTTCATGGACATCTGCAGAAATATTTGAGCTGATACTTTGTGCTCCTATAACACGGTTGATAACTTCCCGGGTGTTGCTATCTGTTGGTGGTAATATGGAAGTACCAGCTGATGCCATCGAGTCCATAAACTGCCTAATCATGCCGCCAATTGGTCTGAAAAAAAGATGCAAGTTCTACATGTACAACACAATGCAGCACTGCAACATCATCTTTATCTCACTTTTAAACTTAGATTTAAAAACTTTTAAACAAACATATGAAGCTTAAACGATTTGAACGTCCAAATGTAAACAGCGTAAGAACTTACGTTTCCATTACATCTCGAGGCAAATCTGTAATCTCAGACGGAATACTCTTTCCAGTCAGAAAATTTGCCAATTCGTTGCTGAAATTGTTGCAGTTATGATCGAATAAATGGTAGCAAGAACCCCTGCAAGAAAATTAAAAGTTCAGTCAACTGCAATTTCACACATCCATTAATTACTTAACATTGATACCAATTCTTTTTTTCTTGTTTTCCAAAATTAAAGAATAGGCATGGGAAGAGCATTCTACAAAAGAAGAGAACGCCTCAAAGAAAAACTAAATAATAACCTGAAAACGAGAATGATCAAGACGCTGGTGTGGAGTGTAGTCCTGTATGGTTCTGAAACATGGACAATGAGGAAGGATGATATAAGAAGATTGGAGGCTGTGGATCAGACATAGAAAGGAAAGAGTAAGCTGGAGGGAAAACAAGACGAATGAAGAAATTCTACAGATGGTGGGAGAGAAAAGGTCAATGCTGGGGATAATACAAGGATGGGAGAGAAACTGGATTGGCCACATTATGAGAGGTAACACCATACGTAGTAATAGAAATCGTTGAAAGGTAGAATGGAGGAGAAAAGGACGAGGAAGACCAAGAACGATGCTATTGCACTGGATGATGACAAACGAAGACCACAGTGGAAAAGTGAAAGAGGCACAGAATAGATATGAGAGGCGTCGTTGGATATACGATCCTGCCTGAGGGCCGAGAACGAAAGAAGAAATACCAATTGGCGCTCTGCTACACATGCTCTCATGAAAGTAATTATTTTTTTGAACATCTACTTCATTTGATTACATATAACAATCCAAAAGCAAATACCCTGTTGTTCAAATGAACTTCTTTTCTTCCACTTATTTTTTTTAAACACCAAAATTGAACACATATCCACATATATATATATATATATATATATATATATATATATATATTAATAGCATGAATGCCATACTATGCCTGCATATACAACTACACATAATATCCACAACACGTGCTAGACATAATTTTGTACTGCCATTATCAGATCATAATTGACAACCAAGGTTTCTCTTTCTGATTCAAGTTGCATCTGCAGTTCAAATTTTCACTGCAATGACGAAATGTCTGACATCATTAGAGAAAAGTGAAACTACATTTATGAGAAAATCTAACCACATGAGTTACATAAAAACTGTGGTGACCTGAATGTAGTGGATCCCAATTCTTCAAGATGTTCCTTAAAGACTTCGTAAGGAATCTGAGTCGGGCCAAGAGGAATTACGTGATTTGGCTGACCAATTATCAAATGACCCTGCAAATCAATCAATTAACAAGCAAGTAAATCTCTCATAGTAGAACAGGAGAGATTCATTCATTCTACTCCCCTTCTCTTCAGCCAGTCATTGTCAAATCCAAGGTTTTGGACGTGGGACCAGCACTTAACATGACTTACGCGTCAACTTCCCAGAACTTTCAACAAGTGCCAAACTGTACTGCTTTGTGATAAAGACAAGCACGTTTAAACACGTTCATCATTGTTAGATATATATATATAATTATATATATAATATATATACATAGGCGTACGAGGCGGGGGTGCAGAGGGGCAATTGCCCCCCCAAATTCGGGCAAGTTTGGTGGGTTTTTCGGGCAAAACAGACCCAAACGACTAAAAAAAAAAAAAAAAAGGTCGTCAAGTTTCGGGCAAGTCTGGTTTTTCGGGCAAAAATAGTCGCGGACGACTAAAAAAAAAAAAAAAAAGTCGTCAAGTTTTGGGCAAGTCTGGTTTTTCGGGCAAAAATAGTCGCGGACGACAAAAAAAGTTAACTTTTTGGCCGGATTAATTTTTCGGGCAGAAGTTCAATCTTTGCCCCCCCACTTATGAAACCTCCCGTACGCCTATGTATATATATATATATATACCCCACCAGGTAAAATCTATAGTCATTGCATCACTGAACATATATTATGTTACTGAAAATACCATTACAATTACATTGATCTTATTTATCAATCAAATCACACCAAAATGGTAATGAAAGATCAATAATGTGAACACCATAGTACTAGTAAACTTTATTAAACAAAGATAATGGCTGACTGGTTATTAATAACTTGCTCATTAGCAAGCAGCTGTCGAACAAAATATTTGTTATCATACAATGCATTCAATTTCATCCACATGTTGAGAGTACTTAGACAGAACATTAAAATCCTAGGTCCAAAAAATAATTTGATCCTAAAGGGTGAGATGGCACCTTTATCCCACCATATTCCTCTAGAGATTTCCAACCATGTATAACTGACTTAATTTTCAAACAGCACCAGTAAAGTACAAACACTGCAAACCACTTAACGTCATATCTTTGTTAAGCATATAGTGAGGTTGGGTCATTTAAAACATTTGAATCTGCCCAACTAATTGCACTGTAGCAGTATTTCTGCAACGACTCAGTGCAATTTGATAGGTTTCTCATATGATATATATGTGTGTGTAATACTGTATATAATGACGAAGACAAGAATTGTAAAGACAATGATATTCCCAGTGGTGCTGTATGGATGTGAAACGTGGACAAAAACAAAGGCCTTAGAAAGGAAAATCGATGCTTGCGAAATGTGGATATGGAGGAAGGTATTAAGAACTTCGTGGATTGAAAAAAGAACAAATGAATCCGTATTACAAGAGATCGGACAATCAAGAGGGAATATGTCATTGGAACAGAGAGCGGCAAGGCAGAAAATGGCGTTCTTTGGACATGTGATGCGAGCAAACGGCTTGGAAAAGGAGATGATGTTGGCCTGCGGAGAGGGAAAAAGGAAGAGAGGACGCCCAAGAAGAAGGTGGATGGAAGAAATACACGAGAGAACAAAGATGAAACTGGAGGAATTGAGAGACGCGACGGAAGATCGTAACACATGGAGAAGGTTTATCACAGCGGTCGCTAAGGTTCCAAGAATCGATGGCACAAGGTGACAAGGTGAATACTGTATATACTGTATATATATAATTAATAATTATATATAATTATATATATATATAAGTGAACAAGAAACTCACAGGAGCACATGACATAATTCCATCATTACCAAAGAAATATTCCTTGCCGTAAGCAACAATTCCCGTATGCCAAATACCATTCAATGGTTTTCCACCTAAACCAAAGTCAACCAAAGGCAAAAGTTACAAAAATTAATGCTATACATCAAAACAAATCCTACACAATGACATATTGTCAAATTTTTCAGAAATTCATAGCATTTCAAGTTTTATAATTCCAGAAATTCATAGCATTTCAAGTTTTATAATTCCAGAAATTCATAGCATTTCAAGTTTTATAGTTCCAGAAATTCATAGCATTCCAAGTTTTATAGCAGCAAATTGGAGGAAGTTGCAATCAGAGAGGCAAGCTGCATTGATACTTATCGACTGCTTCCTACAGATGCTGTAAGTACAATTAAGAATTCTAAATTATTCAAAAAAGTAGGCCTCGGTAAAATCCCATCTCTGAATTGGTGGAAGACTTCAAGGGACACTTCTAAGCAAAGTCCAAAGGGTGTTATGCAGAAGTTGTTCATGTAAAGGATTGGGCTGTACACTATGTACAGTGTACAGCAAGCACCACCTCAGAGCTTCTTACAAATTAGAACATGCGAGTTTCTATCTCTGACAGAGACCTCAATAACAAAATAGTCCAATTAATGAATAAGTCATTAATAAGTCTGTGGTCTCAAATTAATAGAAGATCAAGAAAATCATCTTCCTTATACTGGAGACAAGTCATGTTTTGATGAACATTTGGCTGCAGTGCTTTTGCCAGTCAAGAACATTGTTCTGTCAGTTGTGGAAGCAGGCTCAGCAATGACACTGGTCAGCGGCAGCTCATCCTCGCAACATATAAGATTTGACAAGAGGTAGCAATTTTATAAGAATGACATCTGCAACAAAATAAAATAAATCTCAAGCAAATCTGACATCAGCTGCCAAAACATGTCCGATGCTAAACAAGCCTTAGAAACAAAGCACTTACCAAGCAACGAGGACAGGAATGAACGCGCCATACCACCAGAGATGTCATACACATATAATTGAACTTCACTTTCAGCCATATTCATGCAAAACTGAAATATCTGAAAGGTAATTAACAGACCTTAAAACATTAGTTAAATAAAAAGAAAATATTTCTTTGAAGTAATTGATGTAAAATAGTATTAACGTCGTGAACTAAACTAAAACGAGAATGAAAAAGATTAGGTAATTGTTCACGAGAATTAGAAAGAAATTGCGATCTAACACTAAATAAAATCGAAATAGAATTTAGGAAGAACCGAAATAAAAACGACAACTGAATGAAAACTATATAGAAAACGCAAGTATCTGCATTGCTAGAATTTTCGACCGCAAAGCAGTTGAACGGCGTGTACGAATAGGACATAAATTACTGTCACACACTCGCGTCTCCAAGTCATAAAGAAGCGAATGTTGGATTTGTTGGTGGCTTTTTCTACATCAATTCATTTTAAGGCACAACACCAATTTGTGCTAATTCATCGTTAATTAACCACATCCCAATTCTACGTTCCATCTGCCTTACTCGGTGTCGTGGTTATATTAAATGATTATCAAATTAAACACTTGCTATGCATGTATAATTATTAATTATAGGTAGAAGTTAAGCTAGGCAATTTAATTGGCGAGTTTAGGTAATATGTGTGGCAACATATAATATATTTATACATAAAACTAATGACTGCAGCTGAACGCGTTAACGAGTGGTCAAGGTTACCATGACAACAAAGGATGCTAAGCCTATTCGTGATTGGTGCAAACTGGAAGCGAATGACGTGACGAGTTAAAAATGACGTCAGCGAAGTGGACGTTGAGTTTTTGACTCTCTACAGGTATATCTGAAAATGGTGATTGATTCGCTGCGGTGATCAATCCAAAGTTGTGATTTTCAGAGTAGAGACGAAGGTAATTGAACTGTTCGGACGATCAACCGATAGTTCAAAGTATTGTGCATTAAGTGCAACGCAATTTAAATGAGAAATTTGCGTTAGTGCATAATAATCATCGTGTGAAGTGTGAGACACTTGCGAAGAAGACGAACTCTTAGGCAACAGTCTGAAGAGTCGTGTAATTTTGAATCGGCTAGTGAACAGCTGATTCGGCGTGTGAAGTACGAGGGACGTTTGGTCAACTGGAGAAGAGCTGTGAGGTGAATGCGACGACTCATCTTGTGTGCAACTGATTCACGGCAAGATACGAGTAAGGCGATTGGTGTGGTTGCTTCCATGACTGCATTTCAACCGTCTGATCAACATTCTTGACTGCGACGATCGGACGACGGAGAGAGCCGAAGACATTCGAGTTTCATACAACTCGACAGATAAGAGCAAATATAATATTTCCTAAGTAACTCGCCACACTAGGTAAATAGGATTGTTATTTGTTTGTGCAATTGAATGATATTGAATAACTTTATTCTATTATATATTTCATAAGAAGCTGGGAGTTCGTTGAATTTGGAAGAATTTCTTGAGTAAGTTAAACCCAACCGATTAACCACTAGGATAATAGAGTGCCCTTTTACACGGGATACGACAACTATGGGGTCCTACGTTCCGGAATATTAAAACTGGATTTTTAACTAACACTCGAAATATCAACGAACAATAATCTCAAGTATTGAAAATGTATAGTTTTAAAGTTATCGCTTTTGCGATTGCGAAAGAACGACTTTATTAATAAGCGTTTACTCGATGCGAATTGTTTAGTATACGATTAACCTCGCGTAACCATAGAGTACGCATTTTAAGAGGGAACATTTTATTAATCTTATTTAAGATTATCTTTTGAAAGAATTTAATTCTTGTATAGCGAAAGCTATTGGAAATACTTGTTAACTGAGTAAACAAGTAAGTAGACCATGTCGTCACTTGGAGAACATGAACAGTGGGTTAAACTCGCTAAAGAGATGGGAATGGAAGGTGATGAGTTGAAGACGTTTGTGCGTGATAGACAGCAGGAAGCAAGAGACGACAGACTGCGTGAACGAGAAGATCGAAAGCTTAAAGAAGAGGCAGCCAGAGCACAAGAAGAGGCACAAGCAGCCAGAGCACGAGAAGAGGCACAAGAAGCCAGGTCACAAGAATTAGAGTTAATTAAAGCAGCCAGGGCACAAGAAATAGAGTTAGCAAAAATAGCTGATGCTAGGCTTGAACGAGAGGCGAATGAGGCCAGACTTGAAAGAGAGGCGAATGAGGCGCGATTAGTTCGTGAAGCGGCCGAATGTCAAGCTAGGAGAGATATGGACCTTGAGGTCAAAAAGCTTGAATGTGAATTAAGGATGAGAGAAATTGATTCTCGGAATAATCAGAATCGTGGTGAGGCCACATTCACAATGGTTGGCGATGGTTCATACAAAGGAAACAATAACCATAACAGAGGAATGAAGGATATCAAGTTCCCTGTATTCAATGAGAATAAAGATTGCTTGGATGCATATTTATTAAGGTTTGAAAGGACATGCACGGCATACGAGATAGCAACAGAAAATTGGTCTCTGATGCTAGCCAAGCATCTTGAAGGAAAAGCGTTAGAGGTTTATCAAAGAATGTCATCTGAGGAGACACAAGATTACGAGTGTTTGAAAAGACATCTGTTAAAAAGGTTTCAATTAACAGAGGGTGGATATCGTAACAAGTTTAAGATGAGTAAAATGGAGTCAGGTGAAACACCTACAGATTTTGTGCATAGATTGAGGAGATATATGCAGCAGTGGCTACTTCAAGCTGGATTCGAGAAAACCTACGAAGGAATGGAGAACTTATTATTAAGAGATCAGTTCTACCTTACGTGTAGCAATGAACTTAAGATGTTCCTCAAAGAAAGAGGCAAGATGAGTCTAGAGGACACCTTGAACTGTGCCGAGTCTTATATCGAGGCGCACGGATATAAATACACAGAAAGTAATCTAAGGCCTCCAGTGAAGTTCAGTAATGAAAGGCCGAATGTGAAACCATTCGACGATAAATCTAGAGAGAGATTTAATGGAAACATAAATAGAGGACGAGGAGACATGAAGCAGAACAGGGAGATGAGTCATAATGGAAATGCGAATAGAGGATTTAGTAGAGAAAGAGAACAGGCGGCTGAACATAAGATAACTTGTTTCTCATGTGGCCGAACCGGACACAAGTCATATGATTGTTCACACAAACAAAAAGGAGTTGTTAAACATACTGCGGCGGCTATACAAGTATACGAGAATAGGGCGTACAAGATAGCGCAAGCAAATGAAGAGTTGAAACTAAATGAAGTTGAAAAAGAGGAAGAACGTAAAAAGGAATTACCGATACAGTTGGCAGCAAGTACAATGGTTACTGATCGGAGAGATGATGGCGATGACCTTGAGAATAAAAATGAAGGTCAGCTAAAGGTGAACGGTGTGATTGCCAGTTGTCTATATGATTCTGGATCAAGCACATGTATTGTCAAGAGATCACTGGTAAATGATGTTGATTTCACAGGAAGAGAAGCCCAATGCATATTAATCGATGGGACATTGAGAAATTTTCCGACAGCAAAGGTTAATATTGAAAGTGAGTATTTTACAGGAAACGTTGAAGCAATGGTTATGGAAGAACCGGTGAAACCAGTAATAATTGGTAGGATGAAGGGACTGAAATATCTAGTAGTAAAAGAAACTACAGATAACATGACAAACTGTGATTGGAGTGATACAGATGATAACGAGAATAGAGAGGATAGATTGAAAAAGATTCAGAAATCTTTAAGTGTTGAGTCACAAGGACAAAGTGACAAAAAGAAAGTTCATTTTGCGAGTGAAGTCACAAGTGAATTAAATGATGATGTAACGGATGACGTCATAGAGAATGATGATGTGTGTCAAACGACAGCAGCAGTTGAAACCAGAGCGGAATCAAAGAAAGTAACAAAATACAAACAGTTGAAAGTTACTGAGATGCCGGATTTAAATGTATCAACAAAAGAAATTAAAGAGTTACAAAGCAAAGATGAGACTTTGAAGAAGTTTTGGGATAAAGCAATTGATTGGAGTTGTGATGACAGTGTAACAGAGAAAGTTCTTTATGTGAAGAAGAACGGATTTTTGTATAGGAGATTCATGGAGACAACGGAAGATGATGCGAAGTGGCAGTTAATGGTCCCGAAGGAACTTAGAGGTAAAGTATTAGCCGTGGCCCATAACTCGCTATTGTCAGCACATTTGGGTATGAAGAAGACCCATGATAAAATTGTGAATGAATTTTATTGGCCATCTATAGGACAAGAAATTAAAAGGTATGTCCTGAGTTGTGATGTATGCCAAAAGTCGGTGGATAAAAAGGTGAGCCACAGAGCACCGATGGGACATCTTCCGGTACTGGATGTACCATTCAAACATGTCTGTGTAGACATTATCGGAGTGATAGAACCTATGTCATCAAGAGGTTATCGCTATATATTAACGATAGTGGATTTGAGTACCAGATATCCAGAAGCGATTCCACTGAAAGGAATAACTACAGAGGAGGTGGCGGAAGCCTTGTTCAATTTTTATTGTCGCATGGGTGTTCCTCAGAAAATCCATACTGACAGAGGGAGCCAATTCACTTCAGAATTGATGGCTGAAGTTAACAAGATGTTGTTAATCAAGCACACTTTCACTAGCCCTTACCATGCTATGGGAAATGGATGTGTGGAGAGACTTAACGGAACAATAAAAGCAACGTTGAGGAAGCTAATAGGAGAACAGGTCAAGGAATGGGACAGGTTCTTAGCACCATTATTATTCGCGTTACGAGACACTGTACACGAAAGTCATGGGTTCACACCCTTTGAATTAATTTTTGGAAGGTCATGCAGAGGACCAATACAGATATTAAAGGAACTCTGGACAAATGAGAAAGTGGATGATGATGTAAAAGATGTTTATACATACATGACCGATTTGAGAGAAAGAATAGAAGAAACATGTGATATGGCACAGAAGGCCATACACAAAGCAAATGAAAAGAATAAGAAGTATTATGATAAGAAAGCGCGTTACAGAGAGTTGAAAATAGGAGATAAAGTTTTATTACTGTTACCCAGTTGTAACAATAAAATGCTTGTTAAATGGCAAGGACCATTTGTGGTCAGAAAGAAAATAGGAGATTATGATTACAAAGTGGAAATTGATGGTGGAAAACTCAAAACATATCACATCAATATACTAAAGAAGTACTACGAGAGAAAGGGAGAAAGTAATGATGTAGAAACGTCAGCATACATATCGGCGATAGTACATGATGGTAAAGATGGTGAAGATGAAGAAGAAGAGATATTGAGCTTATATGTAAGTAAACAAACGGAGACTTACAAAGATGTGGATATCAATCCTAAATTGACGGAAAAACAGAAAAGAGAATTAAGGGAACTACTGAGAGAACATGAGGACATATTCAGTGATAAGCCAGGAAGGACAGACATGGTAAAGCATGAGATTCATCTGACGAGTGATGAGCCAATTCGGTTACGAGCTTATCCAACGCCATATCACCTCCAAGCGGAGATAAACAAAGAATTGGAGACGATGCTAGATAATGGAATTATAGAAAGATCGGAAGCAGCGTATGCAGCGCCGCTTGTAGTTGTTAAGAAGTCAGATGGAAGTAACAGACTTTGCTGTAATTATAAACAACTCAACAAAGTGACAGTATTCGATCCAGAACCGATGATGTCGAATGAGGATATTTTCAATAAACTCAGTGGAAGTAAAATCTATAGCAAGTTCGATTTCTGTAAAGGGTATTGGCAGATACCAATGAGCGAAGAATCAAAAGACTTAACCACATTCATCTGTGCAAGCGGATTATATAAGTTCAATGTGTTACCATTTGGACTAGTCAATAGCGCGTCCAGTTATAATCGCTTGATACGGAAATATTACATGGAACTGAAAATCTAGAAAGTTATGTCGACGATATTCTTGCTCATACGAAAGGATGGGACGAACACATGAAGACGTTAAGAGAGTTTTTCACAAGAGTGAGAAAAGCTCATTTGACATTGAAACCGAAGAAATGTTCACTAGGATATGGCAAGATAGATTTCCTAGGCCATACATTGAACAACGACGATATAAGCCCTAAGGGAGAATCTATTGACAAGATTGTGGAAATGCCACAGCCTAAGACGAAGAAGCAAGTGAGAAGCTTTTTAGGAGCGATAAATTACTATCGAAAGTTTATTCCACATTGTGCAGAATTGATGGCACCGTTGAGCGACTTGACTAAAAAGTTAGCTCCTAACAATGTTGAATGGAACCAAGAGTTAGGTGAAAATTTTGAGCAGTTGAAAGAAGCACTAGCTAAGACACCAATCCTTAGGTTACCAGACTTGGAGAAAGAATTTATAATACAGACAGATGCATCAGGAAAAGGGATAGGTTGTGTTCTTATTCAACAATATGAAGGAATAAACCATCCGATAGCATATGCGAGTAGAAAACTGTTGGAAAGAGAGATGCGATATTCAGTTGAGGAAAGAGAATGTTTAGCCATAATGTGGGGAATCAGTAGATTTGATCGATATTTGTGTGGAAGAGAGTTTGTGATCGAGACTGACCATTGTGGACTACAGTACATGAAGGAAGGGAGGATGAAGAATGCAAGAGTCATGAGGTGGAGCCTTGCCCTTCAGAATTATTGTTTTACAGTACGTTACATTAAGGGATGTAATAACGTAATGTCCGATTATTTAAGTAGAGGATTGACCTAAGATTTAAGTAAATCAATGGTGATACTATAGGTAGATAAGAAGTAGTTGTGTTAGGTTGTGATGTTGTGTAAAGTAGTATAAGCATAGGCATAAGCAGTTATTGTAATTTGATAATTAGATAAGTTGATAAAGCCTGTGTACAGACTTTTGAAGAAAGGGTATTTGTCGTGGTTATATTAAATGATTATCAAATTAAACACTTGCTATGCATGTATAATTATTAATTATAGGTAGAAGTTAAGCTAGGCAATTTAATTGGCGAGTTTAGGTAATATGTGTGGCAACATATAATATATTTATACATAAAACTAATGACTGCAGCTGAACGCGTTAACGAGTGGTCAAGGTTACCATGACAACAAAGGATGCTAAGCCTATTCGTGATTGGTGCAAACTGGAAGCGAATGACGTGACGAGTTAAAAATGACGTCAGCGAAGTGGACGTTGAGTTTTTGACTCTCTACAGGTATATCTGAAAATGGTGATTGATTCGCTGCGGTGATCAATCCAAAGTTGTGATTTTCAGAGTAGAGACGAAGGTAATTGAACTGTTCGGACGATCAACCGATAGTTCAAAGTATTGTGCATTAAGTGCAACGCAATTTAAATGAGAAATTTGCGTTAGTGCATAATAATCATCGTGTGAAGTGTGAGACACTTGCGAAGAAGACGAACTCTTAGGCAACAGTCTGAAGAGTCGTGTAATTTTGAATCGGCTAGTGAACAGCTGATTCGGCGTGTGAAGTACGAGGGACGTTTGGTCAACTGGAGAAGAGCTGTGAGGTGAATGCGACGACTCATCTTGTGTGCAACTGATTCACGGCAAGATACGAGTAAGGCGATTGGTGTGGTTGCTTCCATGACTGCATTTCAACCGTCTGATCAACATTCTTGACTGCGACGATCGGACGACGGAGAGAGCCGAAGACATTCGAGTTTCATACAACTCGACAGATAAGAGCAAATATAATATTTCCTAAGTAACTCGCCACACTAGGTAAATAGGATTGTTATTTGTTTGTGCAATTGAATGATATTGAATAACTTTATTCTATTATATATTTCATAAGAAGCTGGGAGTTCGTTGAATTTGGAAGAATTTCTTGAGTAAGTTAAACCCAACCGATTAACCACTAGGATAATAGAGTGCCCTTTTACACGGGATACGACACTCGGCTCCTCATGCACGGTGATGCACCACATTCAATTTCACACTTGAATGGCACCCATTTTAACATTGGTAAAAAAAAAAATTCTGCATTGGACGAATTCTGCAACATTCAGATCAACCCAGTACGTATGTGTAGTGAACACATTGGGTTTGGTTTTTCATCCTATGGAAAGAGACGTTAATAGTGCACGAAACAGTAGCAGAACAAGCGGAACATGCCTATGTAAAGGAAGCGTACGCGTGAAAAGGAAATAAACAAAAGCAGTCTTCTGGCAAACGCATTAACAGAATACCACAGACCAATTCTTCAGATTGTCTTTTAAGAACTTACTATTAATAATAAAGCTGCACAGTCACCGAGGTTCGACGATTCCAGTGTATCGGTATCAACGACCTTATATATCCGGTATCCGCCGGCGTTATCCGCCATAGACATTATATTCCTGTTAGAACCAACGACCTCTGATAACGATTGTATCGCCATCCCGAATAAATTCTATAAATACGTTTCATGAACCTAGGCTTTCATCAACAACCTCGATAGGCCTATATCAGAGTCTCTGGGGCCTTATATTCATTCATTCATTCATTTCGTGAATTTATATAGCGCTTCTTCAAGAAACTACTCAGAGGCGCTCCCAGTCCAGCCACAGCTAAAATAATAGGTTTTGAGCGACTTATAAAAAGCAGGTGAATTTAGTCTAGGCATAAGTCGCAAGTTTAGTGGGAGGCCATTCCAGATAGCGGGACCCACAGAAGAAAAGGCTCGGCGCTGTCTTGTAGAAGTGCGAGCTCGAGGAACCAAAAGCTCCCCCGTTGTCGTAGAGCGAAGAGCTCGACGGGCTGCAAGGTCAGAGACAGGTCGACAAAGAATAGACAGGTATGATGGAGCACAATCAGTAAGGCATAATATAATATTATTATGATATCAATTTATATAATAGGCCTAATATCAAATCATAACAATGATAATATTATTATCATGCCAAGATCACTGTCATATAAAATAATAATAATTATATTATGCAAGTGCGTCCTCTATTGGTTTGAAAATTTGTATACCATGTTATTTAAATTTATTGTGTTTACAAAATTATGAGGGAAGGACTCTGTGTTAATAAACGGTTCTTGTAGGTTATGTTAAGTAATTGAATGTTTCAACATGTGTCTTGTTTTGGGGCCTCCTGCTGTAGGAAAAACGCTTCTACTGAAGAGATTGCAATGTATCTTTGAAAGCGCATAGGTATTTAAACTTTTCTGATGCGGCGATAATACACGATGTTGCTATGGCGTCCTTGTACCAAATTGTACGTGATCACTCTCCGAGATTTCTGTACCGTGTTAACGAGTTGTCTACTAGCTGCGAAGTGTAGCGCCTCGTAGCCAGGCTATTGTTTCGTGTTCGTGCCAGGTCAGATTGCTGAGGGGGTCAGATCGGACGGAGGGGACAGCATGTTGCCAAGGTTGTTTGTCCAGCGCACTAATCAATAACTGTTGCATGACAAGAAACCTACTGTTAAATAAGTTTGAAGCAGTCAATGTATCCATTTTGAGATCATGGTACAATGCCATAGTACATGAAAATTATCATAAATGTTTCAACCGCTAACTGATTTGACACAGGATGCTAGTATTTGATCAATTAATATTTTAATAGTATTGTTGGAATTATATTTAGACGGCATCACCTAGGATTACATTCTTGCATTAGCTTGACTTTGAAATTAATGATAGTAGCATGTTAGTCACGTATTTTTGCATTAATTATGAGGCTGTCTGTATTTCTGGCAGTCTTTCCTTAGCGTTGTGCTTCAGCTTGCTCTACCAAAGGTAACTACACGGAATTAGAGGATGCTCCTCCCACTATGCCAACAGTAAGTGATCTTTTCTTTGGTCTCAGAATCTCAGGTGGCAAGTAATTGAGTAAATTTTAGTTCATAATTATGTGGACATATAATTGCATTGCAGAAATGCCAGTTGTCATGGTTCATGGCCCTATGGACGTTAACTTACTTAGAACTTAGTCCTTCCCTTGCAGCACTGCACATCGGGCAACGCAGCTTCTCCATTCCACTCTGTTGGACGTTAAGTGAAGACAAATTTTGTTGCCCCTCATCATACTGAAGGAATTCATGTTTGAATCATTCATTTATTCATAAATTGATGTAGCACCCTATGTGTTAGTGTAAGCTTTCAAATATCAATTATCTTTCTGAGTTTAGTGTCATCCTGTTTTATGTTACAGGTTGGCACAAATTTAGTGAACATTGTGACAGGGAAAAAGAGTGAAGTGGTACTTCGAGAACTTGGTGGTTGCATGGCCCCTGTTTGGCCGACGTACTTCAAGGACTGTTCTGCTGTTCTGGTTCGTCTATTGCCATTCTTATTCCCAGGAAATTTAATTGTTGTTTAATGACACTGTGTCATAACAAAATTGACTAGCGTCTCATCCTCCTCTCTGTGGAGTTTTCGCTCATTAATGGCTTCCCAAATCTTGAACTCATTGAAAGTTTTAAGTGCAAGTGAATGGTGAGAGATTGATTCTGAACATAGAGTTTTTAACAATAAGTTGACTGAGAATTTTTTGTCATCGAGTATTCTGATTGATGCATTTTGCTTGATCTGTCAAGTAGAGATACCAGTCAACAAGAAATACACCATCAAGTAGGATTATTCAAAACAACCGTGGCACAAAGTTGAATCAGATTAGGCTAATGCGATGTCTATTTCAGTCAGGTTCTCTGGTTGAGGATGGCTAAACGGATTCTGATCGCTGAAGCGTGAAATAAATCTCTTCTTACATGAAGATAAATAGTTATAAAATTCTTGAATGGCAAGTTATGAATAAGAATTAAGCATCTTGCTGAGAAATATCAAGTCTCAAGAAAATGGATCAGCTGGTTATAATATAATATAATTATCTCATTAATCTGTTGGCATTTTACTTATTGTATTCACTTGTTATTTTAGTTTGTCATCGATGCTTCCAATCGCCACCAGGCGTCAGCAGCATGCGTTGAGTTGCTCGACCTTCTGAGTAACAATGCTCTCAAGTCGACTCCTGTTCTAATTGTTCTAAACAAATGGTGAGACTTCTGCTTGTCCTAAAGATAACAATCAGTTCAAAATTTATGGTATTTAACTCTGTAATGAAAAGAGGGTCTACTGAATGCGACTGGAAAGCCAATGCAGTTCGTCTGTATGGTGTTAAAAGTACTCTTCATTCTTCAAGCATTTCAGCATTTATGAGTTATTATTAAGATAGAGTTATCCACTTTTCTGTAGCACTGGTACTGGTTACATCTTGAATGACCAACACCTATGTTACAATAGTGCACTATGAGTAACGTTGATGAGACAATCATTTTCTATTTTTAACTCCCCTCTAAGGCTGCCTTACACGCAAAACTAAAATCTTATTTTATTATTGTACAGGTCAAACGTGGGTGAAAGGGGGGGGGAGAAATGCTGCAGTGCATGTGACATACTTATAGAAGTTGTCCAATTTAACCTGAAAATAAAGAAGAATTTGGAGGTCGAATTAAGTATTGTGACTGCTTCAGTAGTACAACTATATTATAGCAGTAGACGTTCTTCCTTTGAGTTAGTTCTAAAGTCGTATGAATTGTGTTGGATGTCACAAATTTTATCTCCTCAGTTTTCCCGCGTTGTTTTCTTTGCAGTGATCTGCCAAACATAATGAATCGCGTTGAAATGGAATCGACGTTTCGTCTAACAGACATCGTACGCCATTCGTCGCAGGCCGTTCGAGTGATTGAGTGCAGCGCTCGAGATGGGACAGGACTCGTTCACGTTGTTCAATGGATTCAACAAAACATTCACTTGTAGATCAATGTGTCCTTATATTAGGCCTATATGTTCTTTGTATTATATGTACTTCGACTAATATACGTATTAGTTGTTGTAGGGACTTTTCAGTTGTTTGCTACAACTCTGCAATCACTGGTCAGATCTCCTTTTTAACCAATCTATCATTGTTAAAGCTAGTCATCATTCATTCATGAACATTCTTTTGTTTTAAATAGACCCATAAAATCGTCATTTGGGTGTTATTTATACACAATGAAGAATGTCATGTTGTGTTCTCGCAACTTCCAGCACAGCAAGCATTGCATGCCAAGCCTCTGCCTTTGGTCTTTGGTAAGCCCATCATCACTGTCAAGCCAGGCATTATTGGTGGTCATGGACAAGCAATGACTTGGTTGTCAGTCTTGCTTTGGCACGTCAGCAGCAAGTGCCAAACTAGTGACCCAGCCGATAAGTTTACAGAATCTATTAAATCTAGTTTAGCCTTGGTGCAGATCCAACAATCATGGCCCAATATGTGTATGCCTGCATTTTGCCTTACCCCCCCCCCCCCCACGTACCCGTAATCGTCGTCACACTCATGGCAGGTGGCCAGGGTTGTACCACTACCATACTGGCAAGTGTTGGCCACTAATGGCCAGCAACAGACCAAGCAAATATGGTTGTGTGGGCTGACAGAAATTTGCAGACTTTTCAGATTGATAACTTGAGCTATGTGTGATGCTCCAATCTGAATTGTTAATAGGTGTAGGTGGGAATTAGGTTAATTGTGGGGTTGTACCGAATATTCATTTCGGGTCTGAATAGCAGACCAAATGGCTATTTGATATTCGACGAATAGTAACTGTCGGACCGAATATGAATAGTGGTCACGTGACAGCTCCGCAATTATAGCTGCGATAGCGAGTGGACTGAAGCAGCAACTCTCTCATTAATATGAAATATGCTGTGGATGACAATTTCATAGTCTAGTTAAAAACTGGCAGAAGGATGCAAAGGTTGCATCTAGTTAGCTGTTCACTTTTATTTTGTGTATTAAATTTTACTGAACTGAATGAAACTTTTGCTTTTTACAATTGAAATTTTGAATGTTGTCGGTAGACCTATTTTGTACACTATTCGTATTTGGCTGAAGAGTTGGTAAATTAGCATACATTATGGCCTTCTACTTAATTAACCAAAGCATATTACTTTGCACGTCTAGTGTTAAATACTTATACTCTTGTAGATTTTGTAGTACGTACGTACGCGTCTGATTCAAGGATTCACGTCTGGCATGATAATTTCATGAAATTATCATTCATTCATTCATTCATTCATTCATTCATTCATTCATTCAAATAGCCTAAAAGTCTATAGTAAGCACTTATGCTTCCACTTTCGGCATGATCAAAGAAGTCGTAGAGTTTGTTTCCTTCTCCCTCCCCTTTTCGCCGTAGCAAAAGTTCTTTGAAGCCATCTCGCCTAGATGGGGTGGAGGAGGAGGGGTGCTTGTTAGCGCAGTTGCACCGTAATCCCTGTCAGCTCCAAAAAGCAAACTTAGTAATTTACTATCTTCATTAAAGATTTAAAGTTGCAGTCTTAAATTGAGTCTCTCCTTTAGAAGGAAGGCAGACCTGAAGGATTGAAGAGAGGGAGGAAGTAAATATGGGGAAATGACGAAGGAAGAAAACAGTCGTGGATGATTGCTTGCTGAATGGCAAGTTACACAGACACGAGCCTAGGTCTAATCTTAACGGGTTCATTCTAAGATAAGCCTAGCCTACATAGCCTACATGTGCTCAGCAGCGAAGGCGCTATGGTCAGTCGGATCTCGCCTCTGGTTGCATTCTGCCAGTGCCAGTCCTAAGCCTGGATAAAGGAGGGCGACAGTAATCATCTTTGATAATTATGGCAGTGTCGTTAAATAACAGCCTAACAAGCTATGGTCAGTCGCTCAAATTAAGAGCTCTTGTAAATTAAAATGTACCTTCTTCTCCTCCTCCTCCTTCTCCTCCTCTCCTCCCTCCCCTCACCCTCCTCTTCTAGCTTCTTCTTCGTCTTCTTGTTCTCCTTATCCTCCTCTTCCTCGTCTTCTCCTCCTCCTCCTCCTCCACCTCTTCCTCCTGCTCCTGCTCCTGCTCCTCTTCCTCCTGCTCCTGCTCCTCCTCCTCCTTCTCCTCCTCTCTTCCCTCCCCTCACCCTCCTCTTCTAGCTTCTTCTTCGTCTTCTTGTTCTCCTTATCCTCCTCTTCCTCTTCCTCGTCTTCTCCTCCTCCTCCACCTCTTCCTCCTGCTCCTCTTCCTCCTGCTCCTGATCCTGCTCCTCTTCCTCTTCCTCTTCCTCTTCCTCTTCCTCTTCCTCTTCCTCTTCCTCTTCCTCTTCCTCGTCCTCGTCCTCGTCCTCGTCCTCGTCCTCGTCCTCGTCCTCGTCCTCGTCCTCGTCCTCGTCCTCGTCCTCGTCCTCGTCCTCGTCCTCGTCCTCGTCCTCTTCCTCTTCCTCTTCCTCTTCCTCTTCCTCTTCCTCTTCCTCTTCCTCTTCCTCTTCCTCTTCCTCTTCCTCTTCCTCTTCCTCTTCCTCTTCCTCTTCCTCTTCCTCTTCCTCTTCCTCTTCCTCTTCCTCTTCCTCTTCCTCTTCCTCTTCCTCTTCCTCTTCCTCTTCCTCTTCCTCTTCCTCTTCCTCTTCCTCTTCCTCTTCCTCTTCCTCTTCCTCTTCCTCTTCCTCTTCCTCTTCCTCTTCCTCTTCCTCTTCCTCTTCCTCTTCCTCTTCCTCTTCCTCTTCCTCTTCCTCTTCCTCTTCCTCTTCCTCTTCCTCTTCCTCTTCCTCTTCCTCTTCCTCTTCCTCTTCCTCTTCCTCTTCCTCTTCCTCTTCCTCTTCCTCTTCCTCTTCCTCTTCCTCTTCCTCTTCCTCTTCCTCTTCCTCTTCCTCTTCCTCTTCCTCTTCCTCTTCCTCTTCCTCTTCCTCTTCCTCTTCCTCTTCCTCTTCCTCTTCCTCTTCCTCTTCCTCTTCCTCTTCCTCTTCCTCTTCCTCTTCCTCTTCCTCTTCCTCTTCCTCTTCCTCTTCCTCTTCCTCTTCCTCTTCCTCTTCCTCTTCTTCTTCTTCTTCTTCTTCTTCTTCTTCTTCTTCTTCTTCTTCTTCTTCTTCTTCTTCTTCTTCTTCTTCTTCTTCTTCTTCTTCTTCTTCTTCTTCTTCTTCTTCTTCTTCTTCTTCTTCTTCTTCTCCTTCTTCTTCTTCAATTATTCCCTCTGGCGAGGGGTCAGCCACTCGAATTTTTCTCCTCCACTTGTGTACCAGTTCTATCATAATAGCCCATAAGATATTTCCGTGACTTCTCGAAAGTTCTAAAATGCATACCTGGAAAGCTATTGCTTGTGGAAGTCTACATCGCCAAATTCTAGGATATAATGAATAATAGGCCTAAATGAACGAAATGGTGAAGAAAGCAGATCGGTTAATTATTTTTTCGGATATGTTGACTAAAAGTCTAAAACTTAGACTGATCTTTGTGTGGCACAGTGGCTCGATAAAGAAGTATTATTTTCAATGCATAGGAGAATAATATTGAAATTCGAGTTCACTGTCATTCATCTTGACTATTTCTATTACTATTTTATTATGATGTATGTATATGATCATTTATATAGCGCCTTAACAAGAATCTCACGAAGGCGCAATTATGGACCTATTGCTATTATTATTATTATTATTGCTCTGTTCCTTAAGAACCTAAAAACTGTTTTATTTAGCCGTGGTTGGGCCGAGAGCGCTTCTGAGTAGCCTACATTTAAGAGGCGCTATATAAATTTCCGAAATAAATTAAATAAATAATAATAAATAAATAAATAATATTGTTGTTATAATTATTATTAGTTATTTCTATTTGCATATTACGCTCTGAATCCTCGTAGAATTCAAAAGGTCTGTTCCCGCCATTTCTTGCTGCAAATGCGTTAAAAACTCCACGAAATACGACGTCACACATGACGACCAGCCAATGGCCGCGTGCTGGCGGCGAACTTCAAAGGGAAAGTGAGCGACGATGGCGGCACACTTCAAAAGAGATCAGAGGCGACGTTACCTTCATATTAAGCTGGTAACGCCAAGAAACGTCGCAGTCTTATCAGATCGGTTGCACTGGAAAGTCGTTCAATTTGAAACAAGTGACGCAAGAAGGGATTTCGCGGTTCGAAAGAATCGAGCGTCATACGACCGGTTGGCTTGATCGTGTACCATGTATCCGTCCTATCCACCGAGCCAACCTATTCTAGGAATGGGTTCCGTAGCTCCCAGCGTGAATGGAACGGCCGCTGCCTTCCTCTGGGACGGTCGAGCGGGGTACAGTCTGTACCGGTCGGCTGCAGCCACCCCTGCGGCGCCTGCAGTGCCAGAAATCGACTACATGAGACGAGGCGGAGGAGGACTGATGGGTCCTGCAATCGTTCAAAGCCAGACTGCAGGAGACGTTGGTGGAAACGCAGAAACAGGCGGAGGAGGATCCAACGCCAACCTTCGACTTTCGACGGCGATGTCACCGCTACACCAGATGCCAATTCTGGTAAGTGTAGACCTATTGCATAATAACCTCTCTTATCATTGTCTTGTAGGGCCTGTATCAGGCTGTATGCGAACTTCGCGAATGCGCTATGTTTTATAATAATCTTCGTTTGATTTTAAACTGACACAACGCAGAATGATTAGGCCTACAGTTATTCATAGTATGACAGAAGATCACATGTAGGCCCTAATTACAGGATTCGTAGGCCTGTTCAACTGACGGCAGCCAAACGTAGGCCTATCTGAGGGATGACGATGAAAAGGCCTGTAACGCAGTCTTTCCCAGACTAATGGCGCATTCACAATTTCCCATCGCCAACGAAATGTTCTTACATCAGTGGCGAATAGCTGAAAGCCTGAAAAAGGCGCATGTCGGCTATGCGCCATTCGATAAAAATCTGTATGACCAATTCGATTTAAATGTTTAGGACCACTTTGAATCTTTGATCAAATGTTTTGGACCAATTGTTTACGGCCAATTCGATAACATGTTTATTAGGACCAATCAGTCACCATTCATGACCAATGTCATAAAATGTTTTAACCAATTTGATTATTATGTTTAGGATCAATTCGATCAAATTGTTAGAACCAATTTGATCAAGTGTTTGGAACCAATGTGATAGTTTGCATGTAATTTGATCAAATGTTTAGGACCAGTTTGATAAAAAAAATCATAAATTCCTAGAATTCATATAGCACCTCCTCTGCAAGAAGCCTACTCGGAAGCGCTCCAATTTAGCTCCAATTTGACAAACACCATGGGACCAATTTCATAACCTATAGCTTATTCAAGTCACCGAGATTTCTAGCAGCCAATTCCTATCATCTAAACGTCAGATGAGTGTTTTTTTATCATCTCACCTTTTCACACGTTGGAGTGAAATAAGGGCAGTTGGCAATGACATCATATATTGTATTCTACACTAATTGGGATTAATCTTAGATTTTATTGCAATCACATGCCTAGCTCGTTTGAACTCTTCAATATAACCATGGGCGGAGGTTTTTTGGGTGGGGTGGCGGGGCTAAAAACTTGGACTTTGGTTGGGGGCGGAGACTTAGTCCAGATTGAGCGGCGTCGAAAAAAATTTCTCAGCCAAAAATGTTGACCTTTTTTAAGTCATCGAGTTGAAATCTTTTAAATTTAAAAAACCATACTGTTTTCCTTACAAGAAAGTTGACCACATTTTTTAGTCATTCGGTTCACTAAATTTTCGACTCTGGGCCTTCTTAGAAGGGCTAACCCGGAAAAGACACCATTTTTATGGTGAAGAAGCTGAATCAGGGCCTTCTTCAGGGGGGACATGGCCCCCTAGCCCCTGATAAACCATGAATATAACCTAACATTCCTGATAGAAAGAGATGGACAGCGAGACGGAGGGAAACACCGACAACACAGACAGACAGCAGAGATAAAGAGACAGAGAGGGGAGAGAAGGGAGAGAGATAGAGAGAACAAAGCAGAGAGAGACAGATGGACAGATAGACAGACAGATACAGACAGTGAGATACACAGATAGACAGACAGAAAGGGATAGACAGAGACAGAGAGACAAAGACAGACAGAGAGACAGACAGAGAGAGAGAGACACAGAGAGAGACACAGAGAGACAGAAACTGAGATACACAGACAGGCAGACAGAGATGCGAAGGGAGGCCAAAGGGTGCACTCAGTGACTCGGCGGCGTACTCCGGATTTCAGAGAGGGATGATTGACAGATGGAAGAAAAGAGCTTAGATATGGAAGGCATTGTGATTGACTGGCATTCGTTGAGTAAACATCAAACAGACCTGTAGCTCGGAAAGTCCACGCAGCTGAACATCTCTTAAGTTCTTAACTGGCGAACTGTATTGCATCATCGATGACATTCTCAATACCCTGGACAGAGACCTCCTTGACTGCAAATACAAGAAACGTAATATGCTAGGCCAATGAGATTAGACAATTTGTCATCATTAATGAGCATGGGTGGCTTTCTACACAAAACCCGATGATGGTGGTGGTGGTGGTGGTGGTGATGATGATGGTGGTGGTGGTGGTGATGATGGTGGTGGTGGTGTTGGTGGTGGTGATGTTGGTGGTGGTGGTGGTGATGGTGGTGGTGTTGGTGGGGGTGATGATGGTGGTGGTGGTGGTGATGTTGGTGGTGGTGGTGGTGGTGTTGGTGGTGGTGGTGGTGTTGGTGATGATGGTGGTGGTGGTAGTGATGATGGTGGTGGTGGTGGTGGTGTTGGTGGTGGTGGTGATGATGGTGGTGGTGGTGGTGATGTTGGTGGTGATGATGATGATGATGATGTTGGTGTTGTTGTTGGTGATGATGATGATTATGATGATGATGGTGATGGTGTTGGTGATGATTATGATTATGATGATGATGATGGTGGTGGTGGTGTCATATATGGTTAGTAATTTACAAAGTTGTGAGGGTGTTGCATCACTGTATAGGGACGATCAGCTGGCTCTTTCTACCGTCTTCTCAAGACTTTTCTTTTTGACCAGGCCTGGGTTGGGAGCGCCTCTGAGTAGAGATCTTGAAGTGGCGCTATATAAATTTATGTGATTGATTGATTGATCAGCCTTTTCGGTACAATTCTGTCACATATAGATGCATCACCCTAATCTAATAACTGCATATTAAACAGTAAAAAATAGCGGATTGAAGTTCTTAATGATCTAGACTATTATATAATAGGCCTATGCGGGGCCAGCGCAATAGAGCATGAGATGACAAAACTACGAATTGTCAAAATAATGAAGTTTCTTTAAAGTTTAAATAGAACAGATCATTCTGCCATAGTTCTGGTGAAACACATTCAGTGTGCATTTCTGTCTCATTCGACTGTGACCTTGGCGCTGATGTACATTGTAGGCCTACTTACGATTCCATTAGATATGATGTACTGGGTATAGTGTAGACCTAATTGATTGATGCCCAGTACCTCATTCTGATGGTGCTACAGAAGAGGTTAACCTATCTTTTTAGCCGTGGCTGGGCTGGGAGCGCCTCTGAGTAGACTTCTTGGAGGGGCGTTATAGAAGTTTTCGGAATGAATGAATGAATAAAAAATCAGGTTTTGATTACCTGGAGGTAAAACCAGATTTTGAAAGCCTTCTGTGACTGTTTTTGTCTTATGTTGTTTCGACTTCAGATGAATGGAGAGACGAGTGGAATGCGTTACACTCCAACCACCCAACAGATGATGATGCAGGCTGCATGCTTCCAGGATGCAACGACGACGACCACTGATCCATCATCTGCGGCCACTGCTCATGATGATGGAGGTCTGGTCGATGTGATGTCTGAGCTGGCTGATCAGCTGAACCTCTTCAGCATCGCTCGAAGGTCCACGAAGAAACCACCGAGTACATACCTTTGCCATTTATGCTTTCAGAAGGGTCACTTCATCAAGGACTGTCCCATGGTAAGACATTTGAATAATGATGATGATGATGATGATGGTGGTGTTGGTGATGATGATGATGGTAATGATGGTAATGATGGTAATGATGGTGATAATGATGGTGGTGGTGGTGGTGATGGTGGTGTGGTGGTGGTGGTGGTGGTGTTGATGATGATGATGATGATGATGATGATGATGATGATGATGATGATGATGAAGATAATAATAATATTATTATTATTAATAATAATAATCTTCGTTTATTCACATTCTATCAACATCATCATCATCAACACCACCAACACCATGTTGATATTGTTGATGATGATGATGTTGTTGAGATGATGATGATGGTGCTGGTGTTTTTGGTGTTGATGATGATGGTGTTGTTGGTGGTGGTGCTGGTGTTTTTGGTGGTGATGGTGGTGATGTTGTTGGTGATGTTGTTGGTGATGGTGCTGATGACGGTGCTGATGATGTTGGTGTTGTTGGAGTTGTTGTTGGTGATGTTGTTGGTGATGGTGCTGATGATGTTGGTGTTGTTGGAGTTGTTGTTGGTGATGTTGTTGGTGATGGTGCTGATGATGTTGATGTTGTTGGTGATGTTGTTGGTGATGTTGTTGATGTTGTTGGTGCTGATGTTGTTGGTGCTGATGTTGTTGATGTTGTTGGTGCTGATGTTGTTGGTGCTGATGTTGTTGGTGCTGATGTTGTTGATGCTGATGTTGTTGGTGCTGATGTTGTTGATGCTGATGTTGTTGGTGCTGATGTTGTTGGTGTTGGTACTGATGTTGTTGATGTTGTTGGTGCTGATGTTGGTGCTGATGTTGTTGATGGTGTTGATGATGATGATGGTGTTGATGATGATGATGGTGTTGATGATAATGATTATGATGATGATGATGATTGTTGATGCTGATGTTGGTGCTGATGTTGTTGGTGCTGATGTTGTTGGTGATGGTGTTGATGGTGTTGATGATGATGATTATGATGATTGATGATGATGATTATGATTATGATGATTGATGATGATGATGATGATGATGATGATTGATGATGATGATTGATGATGAATGATGATGATTGATGATGATTGATGATGATTGATGATGATTGATGATGATTGATGATGATTGATGATGATTGATGATGATTGATGATGGTGATGATGATGGTGATGATGATGATGATGATGATGATGATGATGATGATGATGATGATGATGATGATGATCTTTCATTCTAAACTTATAAGTGCACCTTCATAGTATGAACTGGTGATGTAATACAAGTTCTACCTGAGTCGAATTTAATTTTCGCCACAAGAGACGTTTTGACTTTCACACCTTTCAGCAAAATTTCTCTGTAAATTCTGAGCTGACTTATGAGCACTGATAGAGACAGGCAACCAATGAAACTAATGGACCGCTGACTGTCACATCAGTCTGTCGGACACTCAGTTGCTGGCCAGTTCACATTTAAACATGTGTGGGGGGAAGTGGACGTGGACATAATAGAGGGCAATAATGCCAAATCAAGACCCAAGAAGTTCCAACAGACTAAATGCACAAATTGAAGGAAAAGAAAGCACAAGCAGCCAAGGCTAATCTGGATAGACAATAATTATAAATGAGGACACGTGACGTCAATTGGACTAACACTGAGAGCATCCTGGACATGACAAATGACTCCCTTAGACGATGAAGAACATTTATTCTTATCCACCAGTGCTGCCAATTGGCTTGTCTGTCAGATTGACTGCAAGCATATACATGCACATCTATCTGATCAGCCCTCACTGATTTGCCTTTCAAGTGAATGAGCTTGTGAATAAACCTCTTACCAAAATTTGGCTCTTTGCCTCTTCCTGTATGAGATTAGAATGCCATTCGTTCGATTATTTCATTTGAGTGTCAATGTTGTCTTAGGCTCGACCTCGGGATGATGGACTGACGCCCTATCAGGGCAAGAAGAGGTGTTTTGGCGAGTACAAATGCCCCAAGTGCAAACGAAAATGGATGTCAGGCAACAGCTGGTCTAATATGGGACAGGACTGCATCAAGTGCAAAGTCAACGTCTATCCTCATAAGCAGGTAAATATGTAACAAACAGAAAATAACTGAACAACTGAATCACCAATAACTTGAGTTTGAATAGATTAAGTGCATAAAGTCTATTGTGAGAAAGTCAAGATAGGATGCAGTGAACTGAAGCTGCTGGCGATGAATTCTATTTTGTTGCTTGTAGATACTTCTGAATCATTGCCGTTTAGGTTTTAATTGCAATACTATATTTGGTCTGAGAGTCAATAGCTATTATTAGCTGTTCTGTTCGTTTGATTGAAAAGGTCTGACTTGCTCCTTGCTCGTCCATCTATTACATATTAGCTTGCTTGATCTATCTACTATAATTATTGTTAGGTTTTAGGTTAAGGAGCAGGTCCAAGGGTCTTCTGGTCAATTGCAGGATATTCTTGATTTGTATTCTTTTATGTTGATTTTATTTTGACTGACTTTCCCCCCCACCAACTCACAAGCTCTGCACATTTCGCTCTGCCCCAATTTGTAATTCAAAATGCAGCCAAAGGTTAGGTCTTCATTGCTGTTAGGATTCCATCCTATAAATTATTCCTTCCCTAACCACTCCTCTAATTAACTCACCTGTCTGGCTCTTGGAACTCCATTCTTTCTGACAAAACTTGTGTAGTGATGAGAAAGATTCTCAAAAAGCATAGCCAGCTTATTAACTGTTAGCTTTGCGCCGGCCATAAATTAATTATCTGCTGTTCCCGCCACTTACCATTTTTGGACGCTGAAGTAGTTGAAATGTTGAATCTGTGCAGATAATATATGAGTTGCATTGTGTGTGTTTGTGTACATTATGTAGCGCCCTCTTGAGAAGAATGTCGACTTTGACGTCGGTGAGAAGAGTAAAGTGCATCCGCAGCATCTGTGTGAGAAATGTAAGCAGCTGGGCTTCTACTGTCGACGCATCAACTGAAAGTGCAGAGCAGCTGAGAAGAGATCAGCAGCATCACAGTTGCATCGCATTGTCTCTTCGTCATGCGATCGACTGTATTATTAGACTTACATCACATTTCGTTCCAAGTTGATCATTAAGTTAAGTTCGGTTTGAAAATGTTATACGCAGCCTCGTTTTGGCGTTTGCTCAATATTGCTCATCTTATTCCAGTTACAGTTATGTTTATATGTTGATTTTGCGAGCAGGTGCATTTCAGAATTGTTTCAAGAAGTAGGCCTATCGGGTTTATTATCAATATTAATATGTGTACAACACTGTACATGAATTTCAGTTTCAATGATATTCGACTGTTTTGAAAGTGATGATTTGAAGTGCGTCATACATTGGCCTAGTAATGAGTTAATCGTAGATTTTTTTAAAATCGTGGCATGAGTAGTTGTTTAAAATCCATGAACAGTTGCTAGTTTATCTCTTCATTGCGTTAAGTGCATCTCAAAAATATATGTAGCTAATAGGCTGTAAAGAAATATGTAGCATAGGTTGCAGTTTTTTTAAGAATAGGTTGAAGTTTTTTTTTAGAATAGCCTGCTAGATTCCAGGTTTGCCTTGAACATTATGACTAACTGTGCATATTATGATGGTTTCAGTTAAATGCCGATTTTCTTAGCAGGAGCTGTTATATAGGCAGCAGGTCTATGTTTGTGTTGGCTTGCATTATGTTTGGCTGCCTATACACGTCATGAAAGCTATGAAGTGAATTGATAAAATTTTGATTCTGCAGAAGTTAATGATTTCAAAAGTTGTTCGTGAGAGTGGATTTTTTTGTAGTAAGAATTGTTCCATAAATTGTATTAGTTTAAGCATTGTTCGGCATGAAATATGCATTTTAAAGATTGAATTGAAACGTTGAGAAGGAACTTCGCTTGTTTGCAGTTTCTTTTCTGCCTCGTTCCGCTGTTGGTTCTGAATAGGGCTACATGATGCATAGATTTAATGAGTTTAAATTTGTTTTGCTGCGGCTCTGTCATTAGTTTGTGGCTGATAATTATTTTCATTGGTCATTGTCTATCATGCGCATAACAGGAAGCAGAAATATTTCACGGGTGCTGGTTGTGTGATATTCTGTCATGAAATGTGTGAAGATTGGCTGTAATGAACAATGAATTGTTGCAAAAGTAATGCTGTCAGGAAAAACGGAAATTTTTGCAATTATGATGCTGCTTTGTTACTTTAGTTTTTTAATGGTATTGCTTGCTCCTGAAAGAGTTAACTTTTGCTTGTCAAAGAATTAAACGGCAGACGACCATAATTTATCGAGTGCTTCAAGTTATACTTCTTCACCCAAGCTGTATTTGCCCAAAGACCACAGCTTTAAATTTTAGGTAGAGCCCATGATGTGTTGAATAGAAAACCATCAGATGGCACTCCAATCTCCCCACACTCGATGAGACATTGGCAGGTTACATGATGTTGGACAAGACGGCCTTTTAGGTGACAGGGTGATCACGTTTATGGAGCGCATCTGTGCCGTGCCATTTCAGAACTAATTGGCCCATCATCATTGGGTTGTATTAATCCAATCGTTTACCCTGACAGGAGTGTCAAACCTTTCTTAACGACGGCGGGTCAGTAGCCTAACCTAACGATATTTCAGGGCTGTTTTTTTACATTTGAACTGCTCCTTTTCCTTCCCATCCTCCATAGTAAATTACTTCCAATCGGAGGACAATGACCATTTGTGGGTAGTTTTAACTGTCCAGAAGTGCTTCTACAGCAGCACAAATCCATTTATGATTTAGAACTGCACATTTTGTGTACAACTGCACGTTAAAAAAGCCCTGCGATATTTTCCAGAAAGTGGCGGCCAGGGTGACAATCGAAGGCATATATAGTCCTATAATTTATTAGCAAAATTGAACGGAGTTCAGTAAGCACGTCTCCTGAAAATTATTGCAAAACCAAATCTTTAAAAGTCCCTTTTTGCATGAAACACGACTGCGGTGTTGGGTCTTCCGGCATTCGCTTGCTGCAAACCAATCTTAGTTTCCTATATTGAGAGTGAACCTCTTCCAGAAATTTGAAATCAATGTATAGGCTACATGAGACAAAGAAGTAGGCCTACTTAGCGTACAATCAAACTTCTATAATTTAAGTTAAAAATGTGCTTCCCTGTAGGCCTACTGGGCTATGCAAGGCATTGCCAATCAGTATAACAAAAACTAGGACCCAGTGATTGCCACTTTTGACCTATAAATGTAGGCCTACCTACCAGAATAGCTTCGAGTTTCAAGACTGCACATTGCTAAGAAAACGCATGCACCTAGAAGGCTAGAATGTACAACACGGTGCCACCACCAAGGCCGCTAAATCTGGCCTTGCGGTCAAAGGTCAGGCTTCGAAATCACTAACCATGTCTGCAAAATGCTACAAAGCGCTCGTGAATAAGCTGGTGCCCTAGCTGTGCTTGGATTTCGATTGAAGTTTGGAGATTACAATTGCTATTATGTTAATTTGTGTAGGCCTACTCTGTACTCAGTTTATAATTATAGTAGGCCTATACGCGATACTTCGATTTTTAGACTAGGCCTACAAGGCCTAGGTCGCCTAGCCTACAAAAGAATAAAATACCACGCTCAGTCATTAACATAGTTTTTCAAGTATAAACAATCACACATAAAATTATGTAGATAGCTTAGATTTACATTAGTAAGAAAATGTTGTATGTCAAGATATGTAGCCTAGGTCTTTAGCCCGTAGACGCATTAGTCTATTTAGCCAACAATTTTGGACTAAACTTTGTAGGCCCAACTTCGAGCTTTTCGTTAAATTAGCCTAAAAGATAGCGTCTTACAATATGCATGCATAATACTATGAATAATATATTTTCCGTTCAATAGACGTTGAGCTAATTTTCTCTTCACTTAAAACGTCCGCTATATTGCTATACCCGAGTTTGTAAACAATGCAAATTTCCTCATGAATCGCTATAACAGCGCATCGTGAATTGCTGAGGCGGACAAGATGGCGGACAAGATGGCGGCGATGGACGACGCAACTCTGAGATCAAAGATGGCGGATGGCGCGTGGTTGCATCCGTCGAAGTTGCAGGACGCCAGACAGCCAGACAGCCTGTCGATGACGTCATTCTGCTCGAAAAAGATGTCGCCACATTGCGAGCCCCAGTCGTCGACACTACACGTCCGTATGACGATCGTCTGGCCATCGTCTGCCAAAGCAATTTAGAATAATCAGTATAATTACTTACATCAATCAATCAATCAATCAATCAATCAATCAATCAATCGATAGATCGATCGATCGATTGATTGATTAATTGATCTAATTTTATTTAGATAATAAGCCTAATAAGCCTAATAAGCCTAATAAGCCTAATAAGCCTAATAAGCCTAATAAGCCTAATAATAATAATAATAATAATAACAATAATAATAATAATAATAATAATAATAATAATAATAATAATAATAACGCCCTGATCCTACTGCGCTCATCATTTGGCGCTTCGAAAGTGAGCTACCTTCTCCGCTGCTCCCCCTGCTTTGACCACCCTGCCCTAGTGACATTAGATGGACTCATGAGGACGGGCCTTGAGACCATTGTCAACTGCTCTCTCGGTGATCTCCAATGGTTGCAGGCTGCGCTACCAATAAAAGATGGCGGACTTGGCATCCGTAGAGTCGCTTCGCTGGCTTCTTCTGCCTATTTGGCTTCAGCCGCGTCGACTCTCGACCTGCAATCTGCCATCCTTGCGGTTGGTGGGGCAGATCCTGACCGGTTCGTGTCGGATCTGCTGGAGGCCCGTCATGATACCTTGCCGGCAACAATGCACCCCTTACCCGGAAAACAGAGCCTCTGGGACAGGCCACTGGTTGAAAAGGATAAGGCGGAAATCCGCCAAAGTGCCGTCGGTTTAGTCGACCGAGCCAGGCTGGATGCGTCGTGCAGTCCCCATTCAGCTGACTGGCTGCTCGCGCTTCCAATCGCCGCTTGTGGTCTTGTCCTGGATAATGAGGCTGTCCGGGTGGCGGTGGGCCTGAGGTTGGGCTTGGACTTGTGTGGTCCTCACACATGCCATTGTGGCGAAGGAGTTGGCCCCGAGGGCCATCATGGTTTCGTCTGTATAGGAGAGCCATGGGTCGCTCCCTTCGTCACCACGCCATAAACGACATCATTTGGCGTGCCCTCCTCAGAGCTGACATCCCAAGCATCAAGGAACCGGCGGGTCTCTTTAGATCCGATGGAAAGAGGCCGGACGGGGCAACTCTCATACCTTGGTCAGGTGGGAAGTACTTGGCGTGGGATGCCACCATTGTTCACACTTGTGCCGCCTCGTACATAACCCACCCGAACGGTCTGGTCGAGCCTGCATCAGTGCAGGCGGCCATCCGCAAGGAACAGAAATACCGAGAGTTGCCCGCTTCCTACATCTTTCAGCCGGTGGCCATAGAGACATTGGGCCCGTTCAATCCTTCAGCCTCAGACTTCATAAATGAAATTGGCAGCCGCATCTCTTCTATCACTGGTGACAGACGTGAAGCTTTCTTTCTTTTTCAACGTCTGTCCACTTGCATTCAACGCTACAACTTGGTCGCTTTCAAAGGCACTTTTGCCTCACACTCTGAAGACGAGGCCTGACCCACCAGACATACCAAAAAAAAAAAAAATAATAATAATAATAATAAGAATAATAATAATAATAATAATAATAATAATAATAATAATAATAATAATAATAATAATAATAATAATAATAAGCAGACCAAATGTTCATCCCTCCCCGCCACTCACGAGTTCGTTCCGGTGGCTGTAGAATCGCTGGGCCCCATCAACCGTGCAGGCCGAGAGCTCTTGATAGAGTTGGGGCGCAGAATGACCGCCATCTCAGGTGACCCTTTGGAGACCATGCACGTATTCCAGCGGTTATCCATTTGCACTCAGAGATATAATGCAGCTGCATTTAGAGGCACGTTCGCACAACGCACCGAGGACGAGGACCACTAACTACATGTACATAGATTAGATTCATAAATCCCGAGGGAACATAAATACCTCGGGTAAAAAAAAAAAAAAATAATAATAAAATAATAAAAAATATAAAAAAATAAAAAAAAATTAAAAAAATAATAATAATAATCTTTTCTTTAATTAAACGCCTGCAAGACGCTCTGCGCTTTACATTTACAAGTTATGCAGTAATCTTAATTAAACTTGACTACTAACTGAACAGACAGCTTTGCATTACATGGCGCCCATAGCAGCCTACAAAGCATATCCGCTCAACGGGGGATCCAACTCACTATATCTCTCGCACTCTACGCCAGCGTGTTATCCATTGCGCTACCGCCCCTCCCCCCAATAAGTTCACAATAAAAAACCATTGCACGGCTGCATTAACAAATTTATACGAACGGGATGTATAATACATGTACCTATACATTAGAGTATGATTAGACGAATGCTTGCCGCAGGATAAGAAACATACACAATACACATAGGCCTATTTATAGGGTCTATTATATAGACGCCGCAGTTCCGCATATTGGCTCTGTCTGCTTATAAAGAGAAACCTGCAGAATAAAAGTCTAATCACTTATAGAAAATGCCTGCAGGATAATTTTAGATTAGCTGGAAATGAAGAAGACGAAGTGTATCACTGAGCACCTTGCAAAATCTAAATGTAATTATCATACTTAATATTATCTATATAATAATGCGTAATTAGGCCTGTTTAAAGCATAGAATCTGTAGTAGACCTATAGGCCCTAGTCTAACATTTGCTATATTAGTTCGAATCAGTGTTTCGATGTATTTTGATAATATGTCTTTTGTACATGTGTTTTTACTAGTGTTTCCTTATAGGCCTATAGTTGCATGTATAATTGTATATAATGTATATACATAATATATATATAATATACGTATATATATATATATATATAGCATTGAGTTCAATGACCTACATCTCGTCCCTTTGATCTTGACGCAGTAGAAGGCCTCGAATCCGAGATATCCGACTTCGCATCTGCGATGCAGAAGATAACCAGTCTGGTTGTATGGACCGAAGTCATCCTCGCAATCCTTGTTACTTCCATCGACCGAATAACATTCAAAACAGTGAATTGTCCAACCTAACGCAAAACACATAAGCAACATGCGAACAGGTTATATACTATGACTTATGACTTAAATGTACTCATGCGTATTTATTTACAGGTGCAATTTAACAATGCTGAAAGGTGCGTCTTATAAGATGACTTAAAATGTTTCTTTAGCTGCCTTTGACAAAATAGTGAAGTTAGTGACGTCATTGCATACATGCTTCATCATGAAAATGACACAATGCATGAAAAATCACGATGTATAGTGCACTGCGCATAGCTACAGATATCTCACGCTCTTTGCACACGTACAAAAGTGACAATCGAATCTTTTGTCTCCTAAGACTCCGCCACTGGTTGCACTCTGTCAGTGCTAGTCCCAAGTTTGTATACAGGAGGAGGGGCGCTAATGACCTTTATCAACACACAGTGTCGTTTAACTGAAACTGATATTTTGTCTCTTCTCATACTTCTTTATAATTTATAGCCTACGCTTAATCCGAAATGTCTTTCATCTACCGGCCAATATACCTTTCGTGACTAAGCTTAGGCTACATTACAAAAATGTGCAACTAAATGAAAGAATAGGCCTACTGCTAAATAGACCGACTGCCGTAATCAATGGATTCTAAGTTGTGCAACAATTGAGGATCTAATCAAATTGATATTTTCTTCGTAATTTCTTTTACATTGCGTCTCTCAAGATCGGCGACCAAAAATATGGCGACTCTGTAGGCCTACGGTAAAACTGTGGGAGTGTGGGGGCACAGTGGGGCCCATGGCAGTCAACAAAAATCACAACGGAAAGATATAGGCCTACATGTATATAGGCCTAAAATGAGGATTTGGATTTTTATTGATATCTCTGGGCAACTCATCTGACCAATCACTAGTCGGCCTAAATTAGCTGAAACCCTGCTACAAGCTTTCAAGTTGCGCTGCTGGTAAATTATTGTGATCTCTGTTCCCGGCACTTCGTCTGTAGCCAAATTATTTAACGCCTGAAAGCTGAGTATAAGCCTTCGAATAGTAATTTTAAAGGCCACTACGTTTTTACAATATTTGATTGGAGACCTGTATGCTATGTGGAAAGCAGTCTGTGGTAGACAAACGCTATACAACCAATCGCTTTCGTAGACGTGAACTGCCTTGGATAAAAACAATCATTTTTATGGGCTTGTGAGTCATAGGCTACAGATCTTGTTGCTAGTAGCCATAGGCGTAGGAGACATTTCAGCGCTGGGGGGCAAAAATGACACTTTTGCCCGAAAATTTTTTTTCGACCGGCCGAAATCTTAAGAAAAATTTCCGTTACGTTTGCCCGAAAATTCTGGCGCCTTTTTTCTAGTCATCCGGGCGAAATATTCTGAAATTTTCCGTTACTTTTTGCCCGAAAGTTTTTTTGTTCGGGCAAGTCTGATTTTTCGGGCAAGAAGACCAGGAAAATTTTTAAAAGTTTAAAAAAATTAAAACTTTTTATATTTTTCCGGGTCTGCTTGGCCGTAAAATCAGACTTGCCCGAAATTTGGGGGGGGCATTTGCCCCCCCTGGACCCCCGCCTCCTACGCCTATGCTAGTAGCGACGATATGAGAGCCAAGTATTCGGATTTGTGCGCACTCAGGTGAACTCAGTCAGTGCACGGTGTAGCCGTGTGTTGATGCCATGGTAGGCCTTTTATGATGATGCCAAGACTAGTACGTGAATATCTTACAGGAAATGCATGATCTATATGGGCCATTGCAAGAACTGTTAAATGTTAAATTTCATGCATTGAAGCACAATCAATCGAGGTATACATGTACGATATGAAGTTATGAAGTATACGATTAGGCGTTTCACCTTTCATCGCATTCACACAAAAAGTGTTTGGCTATTATATTATAACCAAGTAAGACCAAAAGCCAACGACCAGGATGTCAAAATACTTTGACGTCTGACGTCATCAGCAGATGTCATATATCTTTTAGGAGTGCACGTATATATATAATATATATGTATATATATATATATATGTGTATATATACATATGTATATATATGCACATGCAGAGACTATAATTATAATATTTACTAGCAACTATATTATACGGTGCACATTATATGATGTCCTCCAGTGAAGCAGACGCGTGGATGATTTTCTGCCGATGATCTCTGCATAATTAATAGACGGTGCCATCACTCCCTCACTCCCTGCATCCATCCCTCACTCCCTCCCTCCCTCCCTCACTCCATCCCTTCCATCCCTCTCTCCATCCATCTCTCCCTCCATCCATCCCTCCCTTCCTCCATCCAACCCTCCCTCCATCCCTCCATCTCTCCATCCCTCCTCCCTCCCTCCCAGTTGGCTGCGGATCCACGCATCGATGCATGTGATCCAATCGGCGGCCATCGATAGATTCACTACTGTGTAGGCCTAGCAGACAATGTGCCATTGTAGGCCTATTCTGCACGCATCGTTTCGGTTCGTGCCAACAATCTCTCAGCGTTTGCCAGAGGATGATGACATGGCACGCACCTCGGCTGCTGCTGCTGCTGCTGGTGGTGGTGGTGGTGGTGGTGGTTGTGGTGGTGGTGGTGGTGGTGAAATGATGATGCTTGTCCTCCTAATCCCGTTGAGATCTCATGCATGGCGGCTCAATACACAGCGGGTTCTTCCTATTAAAATGGGTCTGCATTGGATATCACACCAGATGCTCGCTTGCAGATGCTACACTCTGTCTGTCTGCCTGATTGCCTGTCTGTCTACCTGTCTGTCTGTCTATTTGTCTGTTTATCTGTTTATATCTGCTATGCAGCACATTTGAAAAATCTATATTCCAAGCAGCAATCTTTGATTCTTAAAAAAAACAGTTGAATCTGCACTTGCTATAGAACTTTTACTCTGAAAGTTGATAGCATACGTGTAAACATTCTAGAAGTAGCTTAGGCCTACTACTGATGATGCTATAGAATTTTTTAATACAATATACGGTAATATAGAATAGCACTCTTACACTTGAAACTCCCTTGCACCTGAAGTCCTGAACCCCACTTCTAAAGATATACACATGAAGCTCACTAGCAGCGCACTATCAAGACTTAGCAATCGAGGCCGTTAGCAGTGTCTATGGATGATATATTCGTTTGTAAGTATTGTACAGGCAAAATGTTGCTTCATGAAAATCACAACTTATATAGTTTTTTTAAGACTGGATTTATTGTTGGTATCGACTTCTCCTCCATGATGCTTTTCAATTGAAAATAATTGACGCTTGTTGTGGTTTTTAACCACAAATTTAATGCTTAGCCTACTTAGGCCTACTTATCTACGACGACCTTAACTTATAACTAAACCATATGCGGCAAACCTTCATATCTGCAACATTGCTATAAAATGAACCGAGTATAGGCCTAATATAAACAATTTTTCAATGGTATAAAATTATGCTCAGTGAAAGAAGAAGGATGACGTGGTGGGTACACGAATCAGAAGAGTCGACTAGCCTATATATTATAGTGTTTATAGAAATAATAGAAGGATGGTGTAATATGACGTGGTTGAGGGCTTGAGGCGTTTGTCCATCTGTCGATACTCGATAGATATCGTCGGCACCGTGTCATCGACTAATAAGGGAGACGCGTTCATGCAGAGTCATAATATATGTGAATAAATGGAACGGCTAAGAAGATATGTGAATAAATGGCACGACTAAGAACGCGGCGTCCCGGATTCAAACCCGCTAATGAAGATACGACGCTAGCCTCGTGACTGCTGGGGACTGCCGATTGATAGCAGACACTCATCATCATGCATCTGCTGTTTAGGCACCGCAGGAGTCTTGGGCGCGCTATTTGAAAATGCAGTGCGTTTGCAGGCGGTTCAATAAAGTACATACTTATTTACTTACTTACTTATTAGTAGGCTACATTCAGTACTACTGTCGAAACATCCACTTCTTTCCACCGACTTCTGTGCAGACATTAATTTCAATCATCGTCCATTTCCAGAATTTACTGAGATTGCGGAGCTCAATTAAGCTCCGTTCGGTTCGTCGATTCGCTAATCTCAACTAGGAAGCGAACTCCTAGCAATATAATATACCGGTAATAGCCTAATAGTAACACCTTTCCTGACTCTACCACAATATATATATAGACTACGGTGAAGATTCAACAGATTTTGCAACAGATCAGTCAGTCAATGGCTACCACCATCCGACGTCGATTCAGAACATCGAAATAAACAGAAGTTCGCTATAGATCAAAGAGAGCGGCACTTCAAAGAGAGCGGCGATATACAAAGAATCTACCACGGAGATTGCGGTCAGAGATATTGCGTCGCCAACAATTAACAGCCGATCTCCAAACCACGCTAAGATTCTAGGTACATGTACATAAGATCGCCCTAGTATATTGACTATACAGTTTATAACACTCTAGTAGTCTAGTCTATTATATATAGGCCTATGCATCAGCATCGTCGTCGTTATCATCATCATCATCAGCGGCAGCATCATTATTATCATTATTATTATCATCATCGTCGTCGTCGTCGTCATAGCCTATAGTATAGATCTATAACTTACAAATTAAGTCTATTGCACTATCATCGTTTAGCTGCACAGGTCTCAATCTCATATAGCCTACATTAAATGAAGTGATATGATAATGATATGATAATGATATGATTGATATGAACATGATAATAACCTGATTATGATGTGATGTGATATAGTGTACTAGTGTAGTGTAGCATAGTATACTGTTGCATAGTGTACTATTAGTGTAGTGTAACGTAGTGTAGTGTAGCATAGCATAGCACAGCATTGTAAAATATCGTATAAAATATTATAGTAAAGTATAGTATAATATAATATAATTATAATATATTATAATTATAATATAATATAATTATAATATAATATAATATAATTATAATATAATATAATATAATTATAATATAATATAATATAATTATAGTATAGTAAAAGATAGTATAGTATAATATAATTTAATTTAACATAATACCGATATGTACGTTATTTAAGTAGGATAACTCGGTTAACTTGTTCGGCTATAACGCCTGATAATGATTGACAACATGCAACAGCAGAAGAGTATAAATAACGAGTCCTGAACACTCACAACGATGAAACATTTCAAAGAGTAAGGCCAGCATCATCGCCAGACTCGTAAGTGAAGTCGGAATTCCAGTCGTCATTTCTTTCATTGCTTTCCAACTTATTCTGACGTCTGCTACGAATTATTATTCAGATGCCGTTTGATCCGACGCGTATAGAATAACCTTTTGACTCCAATATTTATTATAAACTGTAATTATATATCTGCGACGCAGCCAGCATTCGCTGATGTGAATAAAGCATCCTCTGTTGTTGAGTTTGATAACAATTGACGTCAGTTAAGCACTTGTTTCATTTGCGACGAATTGGAAGCTCTTAAACCAGCGTAGTTATCGTGCTGCATCCAAAGACAGAAAACTTCGAGAGATTCTGATGCATTGAGCCGTGAACATGGATTCCGAGCGAAGACCAGATTCGTGTTGAGCAAAGTAGAGGCGCTGTGCATGAATGAATGCATGCAAATTCGCTCTGTGTTGAGTAGTAGAATCCGATGCTTGTCTTCATCGCAACAAAGTTCCTCCCATGTTAATCCCGGATTAAGGGCAAAACCAGACTTTTGCTATATCAGTGACCCACTCACTGTCCGTATCAATCGACATACATGCATGCAGAAAACGCCAATGCTACTGCTGCTACTGCTGCTGCTGCTACTGCTGCTGCTGCTGTGGCCTTCAGTCAAGCGTAAACGATGGAAGAGGCTCATGGTCATCATCATCACGAGTGACCTACAGCACGAACCACTGGAGAATACAATAATACATTACACGTATAACACACGCATGCACGCGCCTACACACCTGCATACAACATACACATGTCATACAGGGACACACCCACACTGTCCCACACGCAGGAGTAGCTAGGCCTGTAGATTAAAGCTGTTAGAAACCAGCAGCCCATATTTAAATGAATTGAACAGACAATTGTCTGTATTGGTCGGTCTTTTGGAGGAATAAACGAAAATTAATTAACTCATTTTAGTCTAACTAACTCAAAAAATTAATTGTAATATTATTAGTAAATTCTATTAGCTTTTGCTCAAAGCTTTTCCAGCGTATGCATGAGAGATATCGAAAGCTTTACGGTTGTACATGTATGGTCCTTTACATTTAATTATATTTAATTATAGCCATGTTATGATGGGAACCCTCATTCTCAGACTGGAAGAGTCTCAATGCGTGATGTTTTTGAGAGCAGTTCAGTTGGTGCGGCGAAGAATTGAGGGTCGTGCACTATATTATCTGCGTGCCGATTATTGTTGGATTAATCTTTCACCAATCGTCGGTATAGTTACCTCGCCAGTGTATTAGCCTATATAGGCCTACGTTATATAATTAATTAATGTTTGGGAATTCATTGAACTGCGTTAGGACGAAGTGATTCGTGATTCCGATCGCTTGTTCCTTTGCGTGGGCCAATCACGTGGATGACCCTCAATCACATGGATGACCTTCTCGTCTCTGGTCTTCACCAAAGATAGCATTATGTCGCCTACGACATTCGCTTCTGCATGCACGTACCCAAGAACTTGTCTTCTAAAGTAGGCCTAAACTAATGAGA
>OX243811.1:47661761-47664261 GCA_945859605.1 Lumbricus rubellus | reverse complement strand
ACCGAAAGCATCAGCCCACTGATGCATAATCTTGAAGCGTTGCAGTTTGGTACATTCTGCAATTTCTTCGGAACAAGCATGGACCGCGAACCCGAGCATCACGATTGCGAGGATCAGCTTCATGCCGCCTGCTCCTATTTAACCTAATGCACGAAAGAAAAGCAGCACAATCAAGAGTAATAGGCTATATGAGACCATGGGCGGAGTTTATCAGGGGCTTGGGGGGGCTAAGCCCCTCCAAGAAGGCCCAAATTCAACTTTTTTACCATGAAAATGGTATCCTTTTCTGGGTTAACCCTCCCAATAAGGCCCAGACTCGGGGTTAGCTCCCTCCAAGAACGGAAACCAAACTCCGCCCATGTATGAGACATCACTTTAGTAATACGTAGCCTACAAAAAATGTGAAGAATTATACTAGTTGCGCAAACCTGTACATGTATAGTAAACAGGTAGGCCTATAGTAGCCTAAACAAGACATGCAAGGTGACGGGACACAACTCACAAAGGCGAAAATCCATCTGAATATTAATTTTTGCAAGCATCGCATTGATTAGATGGTGTGCTATATAATTTAAGGACAGCAGATTTTTCAAGACCTTTCAGGAGTCTGAAAGTTGTTCTAGATACCGCAGCTGGATCTGTGCAGCATGTGTGAAAAATGGGTTTTAGACTTCAGCGACAACAGATTAAGGTCTAACAATTAGTCGTGCAGAGCATAAAAACTGCTTCCATTGATTTAGCCTATATCGTATTTATTTATTTATTTATTTATTTATTTATTTATTTGATTTATTTATTTATTTGATTTAGCCTTATCGTATCGAGCACAGCTTTCAGAAACGTTCAAGACGAGAATTTTCACATTGACGATGAATCCTCTGTATACGAAGGCATTCATTTGACCTTGCGCCCCTATATTGATGAGATGAGTGAGGTGCTTTCCCGTTGCCTTTCGCACAGACAATTATTGTCGGTGAGCAACTTGTCCATTGTCCAAGGTCGATATAATTATGCAGCAGACCTGGCTTGAGGTTGATTGGAACCTGAGACCCTTTGGTCACAAGCATGGGCGTCCGCAGGAACTTTTCTAGGGGGCGCAAACTTTTAAATATTTGTCACATGATCTAAATTTTTTGGGTGACAGTTTGAATTTCCATATTACCACGAGAGAATCCTATTGCCTACCTATAAGTTATGCGCCCAAAGAAAGCTATAATAGGTCAAACTTGTAGAACGAATCGATAGTCATATTGAAAATCGCGTTGTAACAACCACAACCAAATAATCTAAATTTATGTGCAACTATGCGAAAAATCCAGGGGGGCGCCACTTGCGCCACGCTGCGGCCGCCCATGGTCACAAGGCGCCTAACTTACCGCTATAATGCAGTCCCAATAATTATTCTTCATCTTCTTCAGGTTCTCTGCCCCTAGCTATGTTCAAATACAAAATCTTGCCACTTAATCTCCTTGAATTTTTTTTATCTGTCCTCCACCATTAATCGTTCTTATCAGTGTTCTTTCTTCTCCAATTCTCCCCAGAATCCCAGCAATTCTTCTTTGTTACTTTTATGCTCTGTCCAGCCGATCTTTTCTATTCTCCTCCATGTCCACATTTCAAATGCCTCCAGTATTTTCCCCAGTTATCAATCATTACTAATTACTGAGTGACGTTTGTTGCGCCATTGTATCATACACAGAGCACCAGACGATGGCGCTTCATAAATGAAGAGATGGTCTATACCGGTCAACCCAAAGTCTTAAGCCTAAAGTGAAACGACATAAGCGATTAAGCCGAACGATCACACACTGAGAGAGAGAGAGAGACAGACAGACAGACAGAGACAGAGACAGACAGAGAGACAGGCAGAGAGACAGAGAGAGGCAGAGAGAGAGAGAGAGACAGAGACAAAGAGAGAAAGAGGCAGAGAGTGTGAGGGAGAGACAGACAGACAGACAGACAGAGTTTTCTAGGATACAGGAACAGGAACATAGTTCGTTTCGATCAGACAGTAATTCTAAGCCTATAAATACGTTGACCATAGAAAGACAGAACCGTACGTACAATATATAGTTAGGCTACACGGTGTCCCAATTGAAGTGAGCCCCTTTTTGTTTTGGCGATATACTTGTCAGTTCTAAATGAAACTCTATTAAATTTCAGAGACTGTAAGAGGGATACATTTTCAATGTTTCCTGAAAATTTCATCCAATTCGACGAACAGAGTCCGAAGTTATGCACGTTCAAATTTGGGCAAAGGAAATTTTAAGTTTCCAACATGTAAAAGATAGGAAATTATTGTTTGCAACTGCACGCCTTACTTTCTAAATTAATAAATATGACGTCATATTTTCGTAATTTCCATGTTAGGGGTCAATAATAAAAATGATTTTCAGCAAAGATGATTTGAGTTTAATAAAAAAATTAATAGAAAAAACCATTATGGTGCAAAAGGTTTTTAAAGGAATTTCCTAACAGAAGCTGGTCCATCGCAGCCTTA
>OX243811.1:47646761-47656761 GCA_945859605.1 Lumbricus rubellus | reverse complement strand
GATCTCTGATAGACAGACGGTGGAGTGGAATCTGAAGAAGATGATGAGAGGGACGCACATGTCTCGGATGATGTTCCACGCAGCGTGGCCGTAGAAGTCCGAGTGGATGGGAATGTTCTCCGCCTTCTTCACCTCAAAGATGCAGACGATCCACAGCGACAGGTTGCAGAGCAGCAGAAAGACGACGACCGACCGACCGGGCTTCTCGTCCGCCTGCTCCCGGTCCCTGGCCCGTCTCTGCAGGGCGTCCGTGATGAAGACCGTCTGGAGGGCGGACTGTGCGATGTTGAGGACGGAGCAGCCGCACGCAAGGATGGGGACCGCCTGGCCGAAGCTGATGTTAGCAATGGATGAGACGAGATGGAAACACTCGAGGCTGAAGACTCCGCAGAGGGAGATGAAGAGAAGAGATGGATCGAGTTTGGATCGCGTCTCTTCGCGGATGAAGTTCAGTCGTTGGAACTGGAAGAACGCGATGACGACACCGACGAAGACGACGAAGAGGAGGAGGATCTCTGTGGAGTAGAAAAGGATGGTGGAGGAGTGAGGTCCGTTGAAGGACAGACGATCGCCGAAGACGAAGTAACAGCTGACGGCAATCATCGTCAACACACTCACCAACAATCCGACGAACAAACCTTTGTTGGCCTTGTTACAGTTGACGGATTCATTGGAGTTTGATGAACACCTCCGCATCAGAAAGGAATTGGTGATGGCCACAGACGAATGCTGCTGCTGCTGATGCTGATGAAGATGATGAAGATGATGAAGATGGCGTTGCTGCTGAGGATAGATACAGCCGACGTTGCGATACATCTTGTAGGCGACAGCAGCTGCGATAAGACTGTATTCGATCGTACATGGGAAGAGATATGGGGCTGCCTTCCACACCAACGTCGACTCAAAATCACAATGGACTGACGCTGTAACGTTATAATTGTAGAAAACAAAGTAAGTGAAAGTAGAAAACAATGGCAAAATTTAATGGCAAACAATATTATTGGCCACACACACCTACACACGCACACACGCACACACACACACACACACACACACACACACAAGCTCAAGTGCGCGCACAGTCAGTAAAACCGTTTGTTAGCATAGGCTAAGATCCAAGCTACAAAAATGTCAGATTCCATGGTGGCTAAGGTAAGATGCCATTTAATTTACAGGAGCAGTTTAAATCAATAATTATTGAGGTTCCTAGTAAAGTCGATTTCGTGATGATGACGACGACGACGTTGATGATGTTGATGACGACGACGATGATGACGACGACGAGGCTGAGAAGTTTGGAGAAATTTCGTAAAGGTCTCATCGTCATACCAATGACGGAAGAAAAGAAAGAAGAAGATATTATAATATAGCTAATAATAATATATATATATATATAATGTATATATGTGTGTGTTAGTATTTTTTAATCTCTGTTGACTAGATTGAAACTATTGGTCATAATTTTTTTAAAATCTGTTTGTAATTTCGTTTCAGTTTGCTTTCATTTCATGTATAGCCTGTATAGCCTACCATGTTGTTCTTTGCACTGTTTTACAACCGCCAAATGTTATATTGAGAAAAGAAGGGTCAATCCAGCCTCAGCGGGTCCATACGACCTTTTTGGATTGATCCTTTGACTTATGCACCGATCACTCGAAAGTCATTGAGTTTGTACTGATTGCTGTTATTTTGTTTTTGGTTAATGCTTCGTCAATAAACGGCTACTACTATTATTTTTTAATCAGCATGTATAATATATTAACACTGATTAAAAAATTAATCGATTATATATAATCTGAAACAATTAGTTAACGTCAATTGAAAAAAAACTGTTTAAAAATGACAAAAGTCTCTCTACAAAAACTTCAATCGTTAAACGTCGTACTGATGCAGTGTCTGATGGTGATAGACCCTCATTCGTTATTAACGTTACAGATTGTTTTGGACCACGCTAAGCATTGATTAATTAATTATTGTATTCACGTCGGTAGGCCTAAGCATTGATTCAGGGCTGTTTTTGAAGGAATTTTTAGAACTGCACAACCCCTCTTTCCTTCCCATCCTCCATGGTAAATTACTTCCAATCGGAGAACAATGACCATTTGTTTGCTAGTTTTAACTGTACCAGTACAGAAGTGCTTCCACAATTGCACATATCCATTTAGATTTTAGAACTACACATTTTGTGTACAACTGCACGTTTAAAAAGCCCTGACCCGTTCTAACCGATCATCCGCCTGCCTTACATTCTCTCGACCGCCAGTCACAAGTCATCTCAAGTTCTCCAACCGAGCAATATCCAACTCAGCACCACGCCTTTGGAATGATCTGCCTCCTGAATTTCGATCCTTTTCAGTTCCTCCACCATCATTACTAATCACTCACCATCCCCTTCCTCTATCAATCACTCCTCGGGCTTTTCACTCGAAGCTTAAGACACTCCTTTTCAAGAACTCTTGCCCTGTCTCATCTAATCCTCCATGTGCACCCTCCATTTCTCGGCCCAGACGACACCCGCCTTAATTGCTGTTCCGCCCCTCTGATCCTATGGTAACTCGACCCGGACCACCACGGACTACTCTCTCGGAAACCCTTCTGACTCAACGCAGCGCTCGCAAATAAGCTGGTACTTGGCTTTCGAGTGGCGCTTTAGAAAATTTGAGTTTACGATTACGATCATCGCCGAATTGTCAACTCCCCGTTCGCCATATTCTTTGCTACGGAAAATAAATCGTTCGATACTACGATTTATCAGCAAAATAAATTTAATCGAATAAACCGAAATAAATTAATTAAAAGTGTTAAGGATTATTCATAATGTACTCGCTCGAGAGGGGAGAGAGAGAGAGACAAGGATGGACAGAAAGAGAGAGAGACAGAGATAGAGGCAGGGGCAGGGGCAGAGACACAGAGAGAGAGAGACAGAGACAGAGACATAGACAGAGATCAGTGGCGAAATGAATGTTGTTGAAATGTGGTAAACCTTCTCCGTAATTTCGTTTTATTTCCGACGTGGTATTGGAGAAGGAGGAGAATAGCGGGTTGACTTTGAGGTCTCGGTGACATTCCGTCACAGTCGTAGCAAACCAAACGCAGACATTGGCGGCCACCATATGCATCAGACCAAATCTCACGCCGGCCTTATGCAGATTGACCACAATCTACAAACAACAGAGTTCAGACAACTGTGTGTGTGTAGCTGATATACTGTGTAGCTCAGAGTGTACAAACCGCATTTGCGACATGACGTCCTAATGACTGGCGCCATATGAATTACCACACGTATATTATAAGCATATACAAAAATTATACATTTTATACAGGCAGACGCACATAGGCTTACTGCTTCATCCATGAAGAGCAACGTGCTTACAGTTGATCATTGCAACCGTGCAAGGAAACAACTTTTCTGCCTTTGGTAGGTCTATTATAGTCTATACTCTGAAGTCTATTACAGGCAGCAGTTAATCTACTCTTTACATCACAGTAAAAGTGACTAAATCCTCGAAAGGCGGCTGAATTTTTTCTGTATAGGCTACAGTCAATAGAGGGCGGGGCGGTGCTTTTTCTACAGGTTCTGCATTGTTTGACACAATATATTGGATATAAGTATTAGAGATAGAAACGTGATATATGATTATTTTGAAACCTTGTGATACTTGAAAATGAAGAACGTCTGAAGGAAGACGAAGACGACATGCAGGATGACGGTGACGATGCTAAATTGTCCTTGACATCGGAATGTTATCTGTCCATCTTCGATGTACTGCACGAGATGAAAGCCATCCTGGATCATACTTCCGGTTCCAAATCCTACAGTCGACAATCGTGAATAATAATAAGTGCAAATGCCAAAATCAGTTTAGAATTAGTTGAAGTTTAACTACAATGTACTTTTAAAGTAGGATATACTAATAATATTATAGCCTACAGTCACTGACTTTGACAACAAACTGGCAAGGAGTACTCATTACTTAGCCTACGTAAGTTTCGCTCCTACCATAGGGTAAGGTCACAGACCATAACCTGCTCTCTTGGCTCCTCTAGCCTCCATTACTTCAGTCCTTGAAGTTAAAAGGTTTCAACGCATCCATTATTCTAGCTCGCATGGTTAATTTTTTGGCTCTGTTCAATTAGAAATGGCCTGCATGGCATGGCAGGCCTATACTCCATGTGTGTTTATTTATGTAAGTTTTTTTTATAAAGCATGGCTTGTGTTTGATTGATTTTTAAAGGTTTATGCATTTTGGTCCTTTGATCTCTCTCATAAAATTGAAAGAGAACCATAGACTTTTTTTATCGCAGCCTCGTCTTTTGTTGCTAGTTCTTTACCAAAACTCTATCAGTGTCTCCCTTGTATTTTTGACCCGACGAAAAATGTTATCGTCCATCCCTGCGAATGTAGGCCTATACGTCGCAGCTGTCTGCAATCTATCAATATATGTAAAAAAATGATGGAAACAAAATAACAAACGTAAAAACGTCGTTTTTTCGAAAAAATAAAGAACGACAAAAAACCATAAAAAACGGAAACGGAAAAAAATTTGACTTTGCTACATCTAAAACCGCATTTGTAACTTGAAAACCTTGATTAGGAATCTACTACACGCAGGCTATCTCTTGAAAGATGACGTTAAACGATGAAATAATGACTTTAGTTAGCTGAATCCTTGAGAGTTAGCGGAAAACATAAGAAATATCAGAAAAATTAAAATTAAGGGACAAACAGAAAGTAAATGAATAAATAAAGTTAAAGAAAAAAGAAAAAAACGATTAAAAAAACGATGGAAAAAAATAAAAAATAAAAAACCACATTTTTGGGGAGAGAATAAAAAACGGGAAAAAGTTTTTTACAACTATGTATCATTGTATCTATCTGCTTCCCTGTCCAGCAAAACTGCCTATTGAGAATCGAAGAAGCTTACCGATTGCACCCAGCCGAAGGTAGAAATTAACCCCTGGAGCGCCGAAGGAGATGCCACGCCACCCTTTGTTCACCGGAATCGTCTGCCTGTTCAAGATGGCGGTTGGAGTCGTCGTAGAGTGATCGACTGTGTCAAAGGGTAGGTGACAAGACGTCATCTGCTTCGTCTTGTTGTTTGACGAATAATACGTATCATCGCATGCAACTGTTTGAACACAAATCATCTATAATTCTATTGCAATGCAAAGTAGGCCCAATGCAATCACATTGTTTTGTCATAGCGGCAATTTATTATGGGCCTGTAATAATATCATACATGCAGCTGTTGGTAGGTTTCGACATACTTCTATTATCATGCCTTATGATGCCTATCATTTTCAATGCAGATGCCTACGATGTCCTCAGTTCTGAAATACTTTAACACGTAGGCCAACCCACAACGACATGCCTAACTATTCCTTATAGGCCCAATGATATCAAAGACAGAGACTTTGCGGATGGGAGTGGAACATAGGCTAAGTAGGCTACCAGCGACACAAGCAGGCAGCAAAATCGGAGGACAGGGAGACATAGGTGAAAAATTCAAAAAGTAATTTTCTAAAAAATAATTTTTGCCAAACAGCCGAAATCATTTTCTCTATCGACGCATTGTCCCAAACGTAACTTGTATCGTAATTGCAAAGAAAGGATTGATTGATGGACTAACTGATTGATTGGTTGGTTGATTGGATGCTTTAAATGTAATTACTCCGCAAAGGTAAATGGAAGAGTTGTCCACGTGTAACCCGACAAAGTAGGCCTACTCCTAAATACTTTGTTTCTTAACTCATTGTGATTGCCAGCTTCACCTCGAAGACTCCACTCCGAAAATCATCATTAGCTTTACATTATTACTTTTGTTGTTGCTATTGTTGTTGGTAATGTCAATGGTGGTGATGATGATTATGATAGTGGTGGTGGTGTTGGTATTGGTGGTGGGACGACGACGACGATGAGGATGAAGACGATGATAATGATGATGACGATGATGATGATGATGCTGTTGTTGCTGCTGCTGATGATGATGATGATTACGACGACGACGGTGATGATTGACGACGACAAAAGATGACAATGACAATAAAAAAAGACAAAGCGGTCGTACTTGTGGCGATGGTGGTGGTACAATAGTTGTTTCTTTCTGTCTGCAGGTTTAGTTTCTTTTCGCTACAGCAGACATTGGATGATGGAGAAGGACGAATCTGTTGATGTGTCTGGTGGCATCGTCGTCGTCGTCGTCTCTGGCCTCGAATGATTGCATGCAGGTAGATGAGAAAGACAACAGTGACTGCGTAGATGTAGACATAAAATGCCTGTGAACGAAAGATGCGTTTCGTATCCATGCATGCAGTGGCAGTTGCAATCGATCTTAGAACATAGGCTACGCTTGGGTTACTTTAGAGAGAGTCAGAGAGAGAGAGAGAGAGAGAGAGAGAGAGAGAGAGAGAGAGAGAGAGAGAGAGAGAGAGAGAGAGAGAGAGAGAGAGAGAGAGAGAGAGAGACTTGTGGAATGCGATTCTCTTAATTGCATATTTTACATAATAGCCTAGTTCTTTTATGGTTAGAATGAAAGCCATGACATAAACCATCAACTAGCTTCGTTGCTGTAGCATTTTGATTGCAATTGAAATTCTCAGAAGCATTAGATCTGGTATTGAATTTCTATGACTTTAAACTCGGTTAAAGCTGCGACCTGATGACCGTAAAAGTGCCAGCAGAAAATTGACTTGCACTGGAATGTCGAAAGGGTTGTTGAAACACATGAAATATTCAACTAATTAAGAGTAATACACCGTGATTCAATCAAAACTAAGCCAAATTGTTTTTCATATATCTCTAATGCCTGATAACTTATCATGCTAAAATTTTCCCAATATTTAGAGAAGTGGACCCAGAATATGATTCCAAAATTTCATGAGAAAAAGTTGAACGGGTAAAAAGATATGAATATTTAAACTTCATATTCAGAAAATGCAGTTTACAAGCAATTTTCTGTCAGATTCAATAAAAAAGCAAGCTAAACTGTTTTTCTTATATCGTCAATGCCTAATAATTAATCATGCTAAATTTTTCCAGATATTTAGAGAATTGAACCAAGAATAGGATTTCAAAATATCACGTCATATATTTGAACGAATAGAAAGATATGAATATTTAAACGTCATCTCCAGAAATTTCAGTTTTCAGCAAGTCTGTTATGGTGTTCGTTGCGGTTTCGATGCTTGATAGTTCCCAATTTTGGTCTTCAGGAATCCTGGGGTAAAATTAACGGAGTATATTATCGCAATGTTCTGCTGTCACAACATCTTCCACCTGTTATCAGAAATATATAGCCCCAGAAGGCTGTTTTCTTTTTCAACAGAACAGCGCCAGCCCACAGAGCTAGGAAACCATCGAAATGCTGACAAGAGAGACGCCAGACTTCATTTCTCCCACATTATGGCCTCCGAACAGCCCAGATTTGAATCCTGTCGACTAAAAGTGTGGAGCGTGCATGACGCAAGATCGTGTCTAGCAGGCAACAATCCATGATATAAACGATATGAAGCAACGCTTGTTGGAAGTGTGAGATGGCCTGGGTCCTGGACCCGACGACAATCGACGATGCCGTTTCCCAATGCATGGCGCCAGCGCCTGCAGGTTTGCGTGCAAGCAGGAGGAGGACATTTTGAGCATGTTTTAAAATTAAATAATGAAACCATGCTGTTGGGGTCATATTTTCATTTCAATTCTCCACAAATCTGGAAATTTTTAGAATGATTAATCGTCAGGCATTAGAGATAATAAGGAAGCATTTTATTGAATCTGACAGAAAATTGCTTGTAAACTGCAATTTCGGCATATGAAGTTTAACTATTCATATCTTTTTACCCGTTCAACTTTTTTTCATGAAAGTTTCGGATCATATTCTTGGTCCACTTCTCTAGATATTTGGAAAATATTAGCTTGATATGTCATTAGGTATTAGAGATATATGCAAAACAATTTGGCTTAGTTTTTATTGAATCACGGTGTATATAAATGAATATATACAATCTTACGTACAGGTGTTCTAAGCACCAACCAATTGCGGATTCTTTCACTTAACAGTCTTAACGAATCCACAGTCGGTTGAGTAGATTTGAGAGCTGGAGGAAGAAAAGTAAGTAAGTTAATTTTCATCTGACAGGCGCACATGCCTAACGCAGAGTCGACGGTACGTCGGTGACAGAATACATAGGCGGAAACCTGGTCCGAACTTTGGGGGGGACGGACGAGCGGCCGAAGGTCGATCGCTGAGGCGCGAAACGCCGAGTTGGGAGGTGTGAGCGAAGGTTGTTTTTTAATGTCCACATATAATTGTAGCATTTTAGCTGTCATCCAAAATATAAAAAATGGTCCATTTTCTCAGTTCTGATAGAAGTATTTCAGACTGTAATTTGCTATTGAGCTCGATCGGAGTGAAGGTTGCATTAGACACCTCTTTTAAAGCTGTTATCACGTATTTATATAATGATAGAAAGTGCCAAATTTCGCAAAACAGTCTTGAACAAAACTAACGAAGCATTTAACATAGACACCTCTGTAATGCATTTAATCAACGATATATATAAGAAAAACATGCTATGTACTGAATTTTACTCAAATTCATGACTAAAATCTTGGAGTTAATTTATTATATGCAAATTATGTTTCTTAGAAAGATTAAAAAGAAAACACTGATAGAAATGAAAACCTACTCATGTCTATTATTATTATATACCTGTTATCAGAGCATATCAAAGGAAGTTTCAGAACTGCATGACTTTTTCTCAACCTTTTGATCCTCCCTGGTAAATAACTGCCAATCAGACGACAATGGCTTTTTTAAAACTATTTTTAGCTGCGAGGATGTGATTTTACAACTCTCTAAGACCATTATAACTGCCCATTTTTTTAAATCAACACATCTATGTGAACTTGCACGTTTAAAATCCCTGCCAACTCTCATTATGCATAGCCTAAATCCGCTGAAGAGACCAAATCGTGGGCGGAGTTTGGTTTCCATTCTTGGGGGCTAAAAAACTTGAAGTTTGGTGTGAGGCGGAGACTTGGTCCAGATTGAGCAGCGCCGGAATTTTTTCTCGATTCAAAAGTTAATGAGCTTTTTTAGTCATCGAGTTTAATTGAAATCTAATAAAAACCATACTATCTTGCGTAAACACCTTTTTTAGTCATCTAGTTTATTTGAAATATCATAAAACCTTACTATTTTCCGTAATCATCTTTTTTAGTCATCTAGTTTAATTAAAATATCATAGATCCATACTATTTTCCGTAAACACTTTTTTTAGTCATTGAGTTTAATTGAAATCTCATAAAAACAATACTATTTTGCGTAAACTCCTTTTTAGTGATCGAGCTTAATAGAAATTTTAAAAAACATAATTTATTCCGTAAACACCTTTTTAGTCATATAGTTTAATTGAAATAACATAGATCCATACTATTTTCCGTAGACACCTTTTTAAACATCAACTCATCGAGTTTAATTGAAATCTCATAAAAACATACTATTTTGCGTAAACACCTTTTTTATTGACCGAGTTTAATCAAAATATAATAAAACCACAATTTATTTCGTAAACACCTTTTTTAATCATATAGGTTAATTGAAATATCATTGATCTATACTATTTTCCATAGACACCTTTTCTTAGTCATCAACTCATCGAGTTTAATTAAAATCTCATAAAACCATACTGTTTCGCGTAAACACCTTTTTTTGTCATTGAGTTTAATTGGAATCTCATTAAACCATAATGTTTCCGTAAACACCTTTTTTAGTCATTAAAATTTTTTTATATTCTCATAAAAACCATACTATTTTGCGTAAACGTATTTTTTGCACATCGAGTTTAGTTTAAATCTCACAAAAACCATATTTTTCGGGCAAAAAAGTGTGTTGACCTTTTCTTAGTCATCGGGTTGAAATCTCATAAAATCCATTCTTTTTCCTTACACACGTCGAGTTTAGTAGAAATCTCATGAAACCATACTAACTTTCCGGACACACCC